>JAYGXS010000007.1:28617155-28759899 GCA_036362985.1 Ligula intestinalis | reverse complement strand
TTTTGACCGAAAAATTTATTCGTCATTCGTTTGTGTAGTGTCTAAGTAGAGGTTGTACTTAGAGCACCACAATCATCAAGCCGAATTTCGGGTTGTAAGTAAAAAGACAGAAGTCACCAAATTGAGGGCTTTATTGCTCACAGAACCCGGAGTTGTTGTCTCAGGTGGCAGTGGCCACTGGTGATGCCAGGGTACGTGTTGACTGCGTTCGGCCAGGCCTGAGAGAGTTGACTGTGTGTTGTGCGGGGGTGATGACAGTTGCTTTTACAGGACTGTGAAGCAAGTTCAAGTGTTCTGTCACTAGTGTGCTGCAGTTCTCCGAGGGGATGTCGTTTGTAGAGGTCTTTGCTGCATCGACCGAGGGGTAGTGTACTCAAATGGCTCATAGGCAGGCGTGCTTATTTGGACGCGCGTGTACGCGTGGTTGTGTACGCACGTGAGTGCTTGGCTGAATAAGCTGAGGTCAACTGTCGGGTCCGCTGACATGCCAAAGATCAGGGGGACCTTGACGGAGCTGTCATCGTTTAGCCAGAAGCAGCTGCGAGGTCGAGCCTCGGGGGCTGGGGGCACCAGTGAAAGAAAACATGATAAAAGTTGTTAATGACGACACGATTTTGGGGCAGCTCACTTCTACGCTGTATGCACACATGCACACACGCACGTTTCCTGTTTCTTCTTCTTCTTCTTCTTCTTCTTCTTCTTCTTCTTCTTCTAGTTGTCGATACGGTGGACTGAATCGAGGCGAAATACACCAGGCGCGGTCTTGCATCAATCTGCAGTAATTTTACCAAGAAGCCAAGATATCCCCGTCTAATTACGCTCTGTTTGAATTCACAAGTGGAAGTCACAAGTGGGAAGGTTTTACTGCGCACAGAACCGGGACTGTGTGCCTAGTTCTAAAACCATGATACGAACAGAGAGGAACATTGAAAAGAATATTTATAAAACTCAGTATTAAGGCAAATGTGTGTAAGAAGTATCTTTTTTTGCAAGACTTGTTAAGCACGTAGATTATCCTTACTTATGAACCACCGACTGAAAATCGTTAATTGTTAACTACCATTTCGAGAATGATGTGGACCTTTTCGTAAACGAAATCCCACAGTTATTGCAAAGAAATGTGACGGCGTGAAATTTTTTTAAGTTTACAATTGCACCTGAAAATTCCATTTAAATTTATTAATCACCAACCAGCACTTATGTGCGTGAGCTCACGTACAGCATTACACCTGTGACCTACCAGTCAGCCCAATCTAGCACAAAGTCGGTTGACTTCGTCCACCGTAAATCCATAAACTTTCTAAACGGAAGACAAAACTAGCAACTGCCGTGAAACCATGTTAAAATACATTTTCGAAATTTGTGTTATTTGGGAATAGCAATGCGTTGCATTGCACATAAGATGGAAGCTAATTTATCCGAAAATTAAAAAAAAGTTTAGTTGTGAAACACATACTACTTGTGCTGTTTTATTCCCTCATATTTAGCATGAACAGGCTTTCTCTAAATTTTAACCTTCGCTTTACCTATTACGCCCAATAAACAGTGTTTGAAATTTTCTGCTTTTTCTAAATAAGCTTGTATTTCTAAACATAGTAATTTTACTGGATAAACCGCAACATGCCTTATTTTGAAGCAAAATCATTACTTTACTGCTGTATGACTTCGGGGGATGCAACACAAGCTGCGTTTGAATAACAAGGCATTACTTGTAACAATATTTTTATTTCATAAATTAATTCACCTACTGTGCGTATCTTTGATCTGCAGTGCACATTTTTTGACGTCAAGCCAAAGGCCTTACCTTGTCATTGCTATGATTCCGCCGACTTTTAGCACGACGCAAACATGTCATGAACTTCACGGGAATCTTTAAAAGAATGTCTTCCTCCTTTCGTGTGAATGTGCAAAAGTTGCACCAAAACGCAAAAAAAATTGACAGAAAAATACATTATGATGAGTGGCAGGAATCTGCTTTTTTAAACTAATATCTTAATTCAGAAGTATGTTTGGCGAGCATACGTAGCTTTCGATAAATTCTCATCGGGCCGTTACAATTATATAGGGAGAGGTGCAAATTAACATGCTGGTTATCAAGTTATCACAAAACACAAATTAGTCATGAGGATGAGGAAGGGGGTGTGGGATTGGCAGTAATCAGCTAATGAGGTTTTGTTGAGTCCGGATAGGGGATGGGGGGAAGGGGGTGGGGTTGGGTTGGGTTGGGTGAAGCGGCAGCAAGCTGGCCAAGCCAAGCTCGGGGCCTGCAGGAGGTTCTTCTGTGCGCACAGGACCGGCTTCCTCAAACGGATCGCGGTTGCTTCTGCTGTTGCCAGCAAACACTGACCCAGGGGCTTTGGGTAGTTTGGCGAGACCTTGTAAATTACCTTAAAGGCTTCGCTGGGGTCCACACGATGTCCGGAGTCAACAATGTGGACAAGGATTGAGCTATTGATGCTTCTGACTTCGCCTTTGGCCAGCCATGCCGGGAGGTGCTCCCGTATTCTTTTTGATAGGCGCCACTTCGTGCGACCGATATAGCTTGCTCCACAGGAACAAGTGAATGAGTATAAGCACATGGAGGTGGTCTGAGTTGGCAGCCTATCTTTAACTTCGCCGTGCAGGACCGGGTTCGTTGAGAATAACACCTGAACGTTCGCTGCTGGGAAGGTTCGTGCTACGGCTTGGTTAAGACGTCTGCTAAGAAGCTCGCTTGCTGCGTCCCCTTGAAAGAGAACTTTGAGGAACAAGGCCTTCTTTTCTACAGTTGGTGCAATAGGCTTCGCTTTTTTCTCCATCATATTCTTCATGATAAATCTGTCCGGATACCCGTTCTCCCGAAGCAGGTTCTGGAGTTTTTGGAGCTCCATTTCAATAGTGTCTGCCGAACAGATTTTCCTAGCTCTTTGCGTCAAACATCGGATCAGATTACATTTCTGTTGGATAGGTACAAAACTGTTAAAGTTTGTGTACTGTCCGGACCAGGTTTTCGTACGATAAACGCTCCTTCGGATGCTACCGTCGGTTCTTCGACTTAGGAGGACATCCAAGAAAGGAAGCGAACCTGCCGTCACCACTTCCAAGGTGAACTTGATGGAGGGATGTGCTTCATTCACAGTACTAAAAAAACGCATTCACGTCGGTTTCTACTGGGGCGATGGCAAAGATGTCATAGAAATATCGACCAAAGTGTTTTAATTCATGGATCTGATTGCTGAGTTGCGACTTCTCCGGCTTGCCCATGAAGATGTTTACCAAAAGAGGTCCGAGAGGCAAGCCCATAGCAACGCCATCAAGCTGTCTATATAAGTGGTTGTCAAAAAGGAACTGAAAATTTAATGTGCACTTCAGTAGTAGTTCCTTTAATGCTGCAGTTGTTATTCCTACTTCTATTTGATTTGCCATTACAAGGTCGCAGATATAGTCGACTGTTTCTGTTACTGGGACGTTTGTACGCAGTGATGAGACGTCTAAGGAGAACATCCTCATGCCATTTAAGTTCATATCTTTGATGCTGTTGATAAATTAAAATGTATATTTATAGCTGTGTGGCGCTAACAGCTGCTGGAAGGTTTTGAGTTTATCTGCCAACCTCTTCGCTATCGTATGATAAGGCGAGTTTCGCATGTCCAAGATCGGACGAACTGGCAGGCCGTCTTTGTGGATCTTGGGCAGGCCATACCATCGCGGAATATGCGTGCCTACTGGCCGTAGCTGTTCGAGTTCACGGTCGGTAATGAATCCTGCCGTGTGGAGTCTTCTAAAGCAGCCGGTCAATTGTCCCTCTAATTCCTTCGTGCAGTATTTTTCTCTGTCTACTTTTCGAAAGCTACGTATGCTCGCAAAACATACTTCTGAATTAAGATATTAGTTAAAAAAGCAGATTTCTGCCACTCATCATAATGTATATTCGCTGTCAATTTTTTTGTGCGTTTTGGAGCAACTGTTGCACATTCACACGAAAAAAGGAGGACATTCCTGCACAGATTTCCGTGAAGTTCATGACATGTTTGCGTCGTGCTAAAAGGCGGTGGAATCATAGCAATGACAAGGTAAGGCCTTTGGCTAGACGTCAAAAAATATGTTCTGCAGATCAACGATACGCACAGTAGGTGGATTAATTTATGAAATACAAATATTGTTACAAGTAACGCCTTGTTATTCAAACACAGCTTGTGTTGCATGCTCGGAAGTCAAACAGTAGTAAAGTAATGGTTTTTCTTCAAAATAAGGCATGTTGCGGTTTATCCAGTAAAATTACTATGTTTAGAAATACAAGCTTATTGAAAAAAAGCAGAAAATTTCAGAAAAACTGTAAAATTGGGCGTAATAGGTAAAGCGAAGGTGAAAATGTAGAGAAAGCCTGTTCATGCTAAAAATGAGGGACGAAAGCAGCACAAGTAGTATGTGTTTCACAAATAAACTTTTTTAATTTTCGGATAAATTAGCTTCCATCTTATGTGCAATGCAACGCATTGCTATTCCCAAATAACACAAATTTCGAAAATGTATTTCAACATGGTTTCACGGCAGTTGCTAGTTTTGTCTTCCGTTTATAAATTTTTGGATTGACGGTGGACGAAGTCGACCGGCTTTGTGCTAGATTGGGTCGACTGGTAGGTCACAGGTGTAATGCCGTACATGAGCTCACGCACGGAAGTTCTGGTTGGTGATTAATAAATTTAAATGGAATTTTCAGGTGCAATTGTAAACTAAAAGAATTTTCATGCCGTCAAATTTCTTTGCAATAACTGTGGGATTTCGCTAACGAAAAGGTCCACATCATTATCGAAATGGTAGTTAACAATTAACGATTTTCAGTCGGTGGTTCATAAGTAAGGATCATCTACGTGCTTAACAAGTCTTGCAAAAGAAGATACTTCTTCAACAAATTTGCCTTAATACTGAGTTTCATAAATATTCTTTTAAATGATCCTCTCTGTTCGCATCATGGTTTTAGAACCAGGCAAATATATCAATTTATTGCTGATAAAAATCAAGTTCGCAAAACATGTCAGATACTAATAAGAATAAGATCAAATGATAGGCTTTCGATAAAAATAATCTCGTGAACTTGCGCTTTTATTAAATATTTTGCCGACAAGTATCTGCGAAAGTGTGACTGATTTTTGAGTTTCCTCGACATTGTAACGAAATATTATGCAAAAAATGAAGGAACCCGTTTTTTGTGCATATTGGAGCACTTTGCAGTATACTTCTCTACTTTAAGTTCCCTCTTGAACGTTGCAAATGCACTACGGAATGTCAGAATATATATGACGATTTTGCGAAACTTAGTATTTTCTGCCACTTTCGTTTAAGTTTTCCCCCTTTTCTTTATACCGAACTGTAGATCAAAAATCAACAAGTTTTTCTGAAAGCCCAAATTTCTGATGAAGACTAAAAGGCACTCAAATAAGTATAGCTAAAAAGGCATTTATAGAAGCAGGAAAATAACGCAGTGTATGATCAACAACAAACGATGGACATGGGCCAGTTGTCTACAGCGGTTTGGTAAATGTGATTACTCAGCTCTAAAATAATTTTTGCGTGTTTAGGATGCCATGAAGCAACTAGCTCAGCATGGAGTGCACTTGTGAGCGCCTGTCGTGACTAGCTCAAGTCGAAGTGCACTTTCGAAAGGGTCACTGTTTTCCATCTCTGTAACAGTCATCACAGACCAACTAACACAGGACCTCATTTGACAACTGCCGAGCAGACCTGAGTTCACATCAATTCATCCTCTAAAGCATATATTCTTCCTAATACTGCGGCCTTACAATGACTTGTCTAATCTCCTAAGGAAACAGGCTTGGAAGATTGCAGCCGTTAGGGTAAAACCTTTAAGTTCTAACACCTCTCGCTAAACGGGAACATATTTATTGCAGTTAAGGTAGCGTTAATAAACTGAAAGATACGATGTTTTATGAATAAACGCCTCAAAGTTGTAGAAAAGCTCATCATTAGCAACTTTTTAAACCCAACAGCTACCCTTTATTCAAGTATAAAATTTAAAGTAGGCGTAATTTGCTATCAAAAATGTACAAGAAATAATTTTTTTTTCTTTATGTTTTCCATAAAATATATTTAAATTTGCAAAGACAGTGAAAAAAATGATTAAAAGGCATACTGCTTAGGTAGTCAGTTTTTACAATAGATGCGTTTTGCTAGGAGTCGGAACGAAGCTCGTTAAAAAGCTGGCATCCTACACTGACTGAAATGACTTCAAAATAGACTTCAGGATAAACACTATAACAAACAAAGTCAATAGCGATTAGCGAACGAGTATTAGTCTTTCATATATGTCGAAATATTGCATGATCAACGAAGCCTACCATATTTGATAATTACACCATGGTTTTCCAGAGGCTTGAAGAGGAGTTACCTGTTGTCCAAAAGGTTAGCGTAGGAAAAAAAATCGTCTTCACCACTAGTGGATCATTTTGGTTCGCCAGTTCATTTCTTAGCACGGTTGAGGTATAAATAATGCGCCATAGAATGAGCTTGCTAATGTTGAAAATACTTGTTTGGGATCACAGTCCACCTTTTCTTCTGCTGCTGCAAGATTTTGACTTCATTCATAATCAATTGCAGGCGAAAATTTTCTTTTACATACGGCGTGACAAGGGAAAGTGACGGCGGATTGCAAAAAGGACTACGATACCGTTTTCACTTTAAACGGTCAAACATTGAAACTCGTCTTAGTACTCTGAGGCAGCTCGACCACTGACGACGCACCAGTCACCGAGATGTCTTTTTATTCTTTTATGGCTTAAAAAGTAAGATGTCGCCAGTTTTTTTCAGCAAATGCCATAGAAATGTGAAATAAGCAACACAGAAGTAAATTTTTTTTAGCAAAGCTGGCCCTTGTGTAGGAAAGCTATCACTAGTTTTCAGCACTCAATGTCTAAAACAGAATCTTACAAACGAGAAACCGCCCTCCTTTTACGGATAACAATGCAATTTCTCATAGCTGCATTCAAATACTTTCATGCACCGAATATTCCATCTATGAAAGGTTGATGCAAGCATCTTCCCTGTATATATTAATGTTTTGTTACAGTACAACGCGCAGAAATAAAATGTTTTAACGGCCGAGGAAATCAATTAAATATAAAAAATCACCCACGTTTGCCAATTGGCCTACTTCCATTCAATGAACAGATTTCAAATCGATTATTTTCAACCAAACAGCAGTTCGCGTTTGAAATCCATCCAAAAAACATATTCATATTCTTAACTGTGTTATTCTTCCTTCTAAAATTTCGATCTTTATATTCCAGGACTTGAAAAACCTGACGTACGTGTAAAGTTCTAAACGCAAGCCAAAACCGTAATCTCCTTACAATTGTCCTTTTTCAGGTTAACAATTTAGAAGTCAGAATTGAATTGCTGTTTAAATTTCCGCAAAAAAATGTTACTTGAAAAATCCGAAAATAACTTAACTTAGTTTGAGTTGAACCAAGTGCGAAAAATTCTAGGTATTTGGCGGGATTTGAACCTGCGCATCAGATAAAGCCTTTGCCGGTGGTTAATGCTCTACCACGTAGCTAAAAACTCCCGCTTCACGCCATGAGTTTAGTCACACTTGAATCTATATAACCCGCTCAACTTTTTGCTTATATGAAATCCTCCAATACGGGAGGAAGTTGACTGCCCAAGAAGGATTTCCTTAGGAATCATTTAGAATCGACGAGAATGACTACAAGGCTGACATAATTATTGAGGTGGTTTGGCAGATTGGATTCATTTGAGTTGACCAAAGTGTGAAAACCTCTAAGCGTTTTGCAGGATTTGAACCCTCGCATCAGAGAAAGCCTTTGCCGGAGGCTAATGCACTTTCGCTAAGCTTCATGGCGTGAAGCCGGCGTATGTATCTTAGCGGTAGTGCATTAGCCTCCGGCAAAGGCTTTCTCTGATGCGCGGGTTCAAATCCCGCCAAACGCCTAGAGTTTTTCACACTTGGGTCAACTCAAATTAAGCAAATCTGTCCAACCAACTGAATAATTAAGTCAGCCTAGCAGTCATTCTGGTGGATTCTAGATGATTGCTTAAAAAATCCTGCTTAGGCAGTCAACTTGCTCCCGCATTTTCGGATTCCATATGAGCGAAAAGTTGAGTGGGAAATATCGATCCAAGTGTGATTAAACTCATGGCGTGAAGCAAGCGTTTGTACCTTAGCGGTAGAGCATTAGCCTCCGGCAAAGGCTTTTCTGATGCGCGGGTTCAAATCCTGCAAAACGCTTAGAGGTTTTCACACTTTGGTCAACTCAAATGAATCAAATCTGCAAAACCACCTCAATAATTATGTCAGCCTTGTAGTCATTCTGGTCGATTCTAAATGATTCCTAAGGAAATCCTTCTTGAGCAGTCAACTTCCTCCCGTATTGGAGGATTTCATATGAGCGAAAAGTTGAGCGGGTTATATTGATTCAAGTGTGATTAAACTCATGGCGTGAAGCTGGTGTTTGTAGCTTATTGGTAAATCATTAGTCTCTGGCAAGGGCTTTATTTGATGTGCGGGTTCAAATTCCGCCAAACGCCTAGAGTTTTGTTGCACTCGGTTCAATTCAAATCAAGAAAATCTGCCAAACTAAGTTAATAACCTCACTTAGGCTGCTCAATCAGATACTGGATACAACATGCATAGAAAGCGAGCGATCCTGGCTAAAAAGTATAGTCCAAACACAGTCTTATCAGAGCAGTATTTATGTTAAATAGACTGCTAAGTTGCCCACAAAAATACCATTGCATATCTTATTAGATGTGCACATCGATAGGCGATCATCGCTGTAGAGACAAGCATACAAGTGGTTTGCTATGTTTTCATTCACCCACTGTGGAAGCTATACTTTTGAGGCCGATTTGTTTACGCTACAGTTAACCTGGAGTTAGCCACGAATGTTCACATGACAGCTTAGAGATTTTGTGCACTTCCCACGATTTTGCATCCTTGCATTCTAAGCCAGAAACACTCATCAGGTGGCGGCTCGTGAGACCGAAAGACCCATTGCCACAGTAGGAGCCAGCAATCTGACCTTGTGCAGTTGTGGACAAAGGAACTTCGTCGGAGAAATCAGGAGATTACTACGGACGCAGATGACCAGATGACATCTCATTCGACGGTAGCTTGCCAAATTTTTAAGTTAAATGTGATCAAAATCCTCACAAGAGGTGACAACCGCGAGCTGCTCGAGTCATGCTTTTCAGGCCTCAAGTCAATCAACAAGTGTAAGGATTTGTCATTCCCATACCACGCACTAAAATATTTTCTGATTAGGATAATCAGTCACTTGGGAAGGGCCGTGCACATTAACAAATCTGAAGATCATGAGCATAATTTTGGCATAACCCGCAGGTTGAATGTCACTGGACGGAACCTGATCTTAGTTTCAAATTTAAAGGAGACAAAATCCTCGCATAAGGCCACAGCCGCGTGCACCGCATGCTACATGAGCCTTGAGCTGTTTCTCAGGCCCGCATCCAACACTCACAACGGCAATTACTGACTGTCAAGTGGATTTCCAACCCACCATCGCACCAATAACGACTCCTAGCGGTGGTTACGAGAGCTGCGGGTGCATATCCAGTGGCGTGGTCCACAGAATATCATTCGCTTATCTTACTTAATGTTCATACCAACACGGAATTATATCTACAGAGGTGAGCAGAAAAAGACAAAATAACAAATGGCAGATATTCAATCAGTTGGTTCGCTATTTTGTTGTTCGCCGGCTCTGGGAGACTTAGATTGCCAGCTGACTTTGCGTACGCTGCAGCAACTGTGGAAGTGATCTGGCAATGCATCCATTGCATTTCTTCTATTGTATTATCTTTTGCAGAGCCTCAGCATATTAAATAACTCCCCATAAAATAGAATTAGTTTCTCGGCAAAATTTTTATGAAAAAAATGTAAAGAGGGCGGAAGCGATGTCAATGGAAAAAAGCAGAATTCGCAGCATGTGGAGTGGGAATCAAAAATGTTTCCAATGGTGAGCAATGTAAGTAGACAACAAATGTCCAGTAATTTGTTCACGTCAGAACAGGTTTTAGGACGGAAGAGTGAAGTTCAATCATTATTGTGTTTTTTCTCATCTAAAACTTCCTCGGTCAGAAAACGATGTCTACAGTACATTGGCTAATTAGTAATATACAGAAATCTCACCAGGAAAATCCCTCGTACGCAAAAATAGCCCTATCTGCGTTCTCCAAAAGCTTAATAGATAAAAATAAATGTTCCTGTCACCATTCCGGAAGAGGAAGAAGAAGAGACGATTGCTGGGACCAAGGTGTATTTTGGCTGACGTTTCAAAAGCGTGCTCGCTTCCATTGTCAGAACGTGGTGTCTATACTCCTGTTCGCGTCAGATGAATGTGTCCAACCACTAGCCTTGCCTAATGCCCATTCGGGATTGGTGTGGCTCATAGGTCGGAATCAACCATCAGACAGCAGATTATGAGGCCCAAAGATGCGTTACCTTTGACACAACAATCATCTGTGGTCTATAGCCTACCATGTCAAAACTGCACTACAAGATATGCCGGTGAAACGGGCAGACACCTTGGCACAAGATTGCATGAGCATCAGCTCGTACTCAACCGCAAGGATAAGCTGTCCATGGTCTATGACCAGGTTAAGCATTTGCCTTTGAAAACAAGGGTAATAGGCCGAGCCAACGACAAGATGACCAGATTGCTGCTAGAAAGCTGGTTCTCGACTGGCACACTAAACAGAGCCATGGACCTTCATACCGCCAACCAAGCGCTCCACAGAAGGCTAAAATTGGCTTAAAACAGAGAAACAGGTCGAGCGGAAAGACATAAGCAGGGTTGACAACGGCGAGCAAAGAGGGTGGAAACGCTCATGAGACACTAAACGACTTGACACAGCTCATGAAGATGCCCGTGAGGGCAGTGGTAATTCAAACAGCCACAGAAATCGATCGGTGTAATCGATTGAAAATAGGTATTAGGCAAAGCTAGTGGTTAGAAACATTTATCTGACGCAAACAGAAATGAGGAGACCACGCTCTGACGATGGAAGCGAACACGCTTTTGAAACGCCAGCCAAAATACACCTCGGTCCCAGAAATCGTTTCTCTTCCGGGGATGATGCAAGGAATAACTTATGTGGACCTCGAATTTTTGCGCATATTAAAAGTAAACGTCCTGATAAAAAGTAGACATATTGCGTATTACCAGGTAACGTTATGTAGCAAAACAAAATTACCTTTTTTAAAAACACAAAAAATATGAAAAATCGTGGCTACAAACAAATTAAGTTTCAACTGAAGCGGTTGTCTGCTAATGCAAAAATCCGAGTGAATAATGTAGCACAGGTAAAATTTTGTTTACAAATACCGTGTTGGTGAACTTTTCCGAAAAAATATGCTTGCGCTTTGCCCATAGTGTAAGTTATCACATATTGCGGTCACAGTGGCACTTAAACGCAGAGTGCACGTGACACGCAAACATTTCCAGTTGTTTCTTTATTTTACTCCTCCTGCTTTCGTTTGTTTCCCGACAATACGTGCACTTACCGCAATTTTCTGAACGCAACGTAAATTTACTCTTCGGTAAACAACTATAGTTAACAGGTTTCTGGTCTTTGTTAATGCCTTTTTATAGTACAACGTGCACAAACAAGGGGTTTTATTTTCACAGCCCTTGATAGCGTAGGAACTTCCTCGGATATTACAGATCGTTGGATTTGTCTCCATTCCGTCCCTGTTTGCCACCGCATTACGAAAATATTTTGTGGTTAACAGCATTTTTATTTTCATGTTTTGGCAGACATACAATCTACTGCATCTACTTGAAAGACAACATAAATTTTGCGCAGAAAAAACCATCGCATATCTCATCGGATGTTCATAGCGTCATGGGGTTATCTTTAAAGAGGCACGGAAACAAAACCGAAATTACTTATCGACTTACTTTCTCTCCGCTGGCTAGCCGTGTTGTCGGTCGTTGGTTGTGAGAAAATTAAATTTTGTGCCGAATCTGTTAACACTGCACTAACCCTGAAAAGTACCGTAAATGTAGCCTTTCCACATAAAATCTCACGGATACTGCCCATATGGCCTACGATTTTGCATTCCTTGCTTTTGAGGCCAGATGCAATCCTCAGTTGCTGGGTCATGAGACCGACCACGTTTGGAAGCGGCTGGAGTCGTTTACCCTATATGGTCGGAGAAGCCAGGAGATTACTACGGACGCAAATGACCGAGCACGCGGCAGCAGTAAAGAAGAAAGACGGTAACTCGCAGGTTGAATATCACAAGACGGAACCGAGTCATAGTTTCAAATGTAAGGAAGACAACATCCTCGCAAGGGGCAACAACCACGTGAACCGCGAGATGCATGAGCCACGTTTCTCAAGCCTACAGTCAACGGCAGGCACAACAACCCACCATTTGCATACTCCGTACTGTGACTTTGTTTAAGCAGGCGAATCAGTCTTTTGAAAGGGCAGGGCCCATCAGCAACTCCGACGACAGCGAACATGATGTTCACGTAATTACGAATCCCGCATCGGACAGGAATGGTGATATCGCGGCAATTAATGACTTGGATCTGGACTGCCATGCCACCACCGCACCAATTACGACTCCGGCGTTGGTTACTGGGGCTGATCGTTATATTGCGTATGCGGTCGCGTGGTCAATACGAACTATAATACAGCTCAAGGTGTGTATATATCACTGAAGCAGGTGAACATATCACCCTACTCTACGGTAACCTCTGATGAAACGTTCTCGACGGAATGCGAAACGTCAGGCAAATAAACTTCCCGTTTCGTCGATCAAATTGAACTGCTTTCCGGAAGTCACCTATTCGCTTCTATCTGAATTTCTTCTATTGTATATTCCATCGCAGAATCCTTATAAATTAGTTCAACAAAATTAAAAAATTCCTATACAAAGGAACTTCAGTTTTCTACGTACTACTTGCGCATAATATACATAGACGACGGAAGCAGTGTCAACGTAAAAAAGACAATTTGCATTACAAGGATTGGGAACTCAAATGTCTTTCAGGCTGAGGCCCATAAGTAGCCAGTACAAAATCTGCAGTTATTTATATCTGTCTGCACTGGTTTTAGGATGGAAGAGTGAAATTCTATAGGAGTTAAGACTACAGTTGTCGCCACAAACCATGCAATTTTCATAACTGTGTATAAGTTTGATTATTGCTCGAATACCAATGTGAATGCATTCAGGACGATTAAGAATTAATAATGAACTGCATCAGGCATTTAAGTCACTTAAAAGAACTATAGGAAGTACTAAGTCTTTGGAAATAAAAATAAAATTTTCTCGATAATCCCCTGATTTTGGAGACATAAAAAAGGGCTATAAATTAGAACAATAAATTTAGATATTGTGTTAAATTGAAAACTTGAAGCAACCGCTTTCTATATATAGAAAGAATTTTTCTTTAGTCAAGACATTCTGTTAACTTTAATCTTACTGGATCAGTATTTTTTGAATGTCCTCAACAAAAGTGTGTCATATTTTACCTTGTTTTCACCGTCTTCATTGATAAATTTATAAATTTTTGCATCTGTTTGACGTTTACAACAAAGCCTTTTAAATAAGAACGATATAAAGAGCATTTACCAAAAAAAAGGGTTTTCGGATATAAGTTTAAATGAATATGACAACGTTTGTGATATGGAAAAATGCCTCAAAACAGCAAACCAAATTGTCGAGGGTAAATCTTCTCCGCAGTGGAGTTGTGAAACGACTATTTTAAAGATTGGTGAAAAAAATTTCCATAAAAGTTTACCTCTTAGATAGTGCTTTGATTAGATATTCGGCTGACAAACTTCTACGTATATTAACTTTTCCAACGTAATATCACAATGAAATTTGCGTATTTCGCGAATTTATTTAAGTTTTCTGAAGAAAATTGATTCATTTTGACGGGAGATGAAAATTTTTTTTCTCTTTATACGGGATTATTTTTCGCATAAGTGGATTAATTCCACTTTCTGATATAATTATGCGAATTGAAAAAAACTGGCCAACTACATTGCCATTTTTTGAAATGCATACTATTCTTCTGTCTGTTCCTTTTCTGAATATCGCAAAAGGTGAACATAAAGTACACAAAAACTATATTTCTAAACGACTTACATTAAATAAGGCATTCTTTGTCTTAAATTCGCATTATCATGCTCGGTATTTTGTTTTTGTTGCAAGGAAAAAATACTTATCGTTCATGCATTTAAACAAACACTGTGAACGAAGTTTGTGCAAAAAACTTCACTGGATAGCTAAACATAATTTTTAAAATACAAATCTACAATGTTTATGCAAACAAATGTGATTCCTTTAACTTTGCTTTAATTGAATCTGAACAATTTTCGACATACTTTTCCATTTCGGGAAGGGATTTTTTCCTGTGTCATCTTATTTGACCACAATATGTCTTATGTCCCAATCAGTAGCCTGTCGTGTAGAAAGATGGAGGTTGTCAACTACTCTTAGCTCAGCGAGTCCAGGCCACATTCCCTATGTCGGGTTTAATTAAAAGATGCCGTTGACAGAAGAAGTAAAACTGATTGTTGGGAAGAAAATCTGGGTGCTAATGCTAAGAGTAAAAGCTCCAAGATCTTCGTCCAGACAACTTATTCTACTTCTAGTGCCAACGGCATCTCTCAATGCAACCCCTTCTGACACGCTTTGCGATTGTTGCTTAACTGAACCACCGACGTTCGCCATCCACCCCTTCAAGTTGACTCATTTATGCCGGCCACAGCCACGCTCGCTGTTTTCAACCCAACCGTTGGTAAGTACCTCATTGACTAAATCTAACTATGCCCCCTATGTTTGGATTCAGTCCTTTCGGCACCAGATGTATGAAATTAACTAATGGCGACTTGAATCTCAACTATATGAACATGTTAAGTCAGGTCAGGTTTATTAAGGAAATATCGATAAATAACTTTGAACTCCCTATTGATCCAGAGCAGCTATGAACCGCAGAACATGTGGCGTTGCCAGTAATGGAAGTGCATTGAAAGAGCACACAGTTATAAAACTCCTCGGACATTATTCAAAATTCTAGGAGTTTGAATGCAAAACACCGGATTTTTGAGGAGAAAAACTGTCGCCCGTGACGGGGTAGGGGGGAAGAGTATAAGCAAATCGGATGGTCTGCTGCTGAAAGAATTTGAAGCATGTCAGGCGGAGGCCATTGCGGTTTTTATCAATAGCCTAAGGATCACACAAGAAGATAGCAGAGGTCATAAGAACGTCACCAAGTGTCGGAGATGCGCCATTCGTAGCATTTGCCATGCTCAAAATGATGGGCAAAAGAAGCGTACGTAGGTCCACTCTTATACCCAAAATCCCAGCATTTTTCCTGCAAATACGGTGGTTATCGAGTTTTCGGAGTTGGGGAAATAGGATAGGCATAGAAAGAAATTTTTAGAAGTAAGTGGAAAGTGAAAAGCAGGCAGTCGAAGTTGCTTTCGGCGGCCGCTGGAAGTAAGTTGTTACGCGTGTAAATTGAAGGTTTGCGTGGCGCTTAGCACAGCGGACTTTACTGATCTAACTCCAGAACGGTAAGTTAGACCTCAGGTAAGTTGAAGTAGACAACCTCCTAACCGCTAATTCAATTTTTTGAAAAATTCAAGAAACCCGCAATTTGAAAATCGAGTTGTTCCGGAATAAGTTAAACGACAATGCACATAAGGAAAATCTACAGATATAAATTGACAAAATTTCTTAATACAGTACAATAAAACTGCATTTAGCATTTATTAAAGTGTATTTCACTGAATGTCCTAACCCGCTGCCCATAAAACCCCATAACCAGCGTTTTTATAGGAAAACACGCAGGGAGTAGGGATTAATGAGTGGGCCTACATAAGCTACTGATGCCAAAAGATGTCTCAAGACTGACTCATTGAGCAAGAGAAGAATTTTTTATCAGATTAGTCGGCATGTTTAAATGAGCCCGTTAGTTTTTGAAAAAAAAAGAATTTATACTGTGGTAACAGCTTAACCGCTTCTGCCTACTTCCAAACTTTTGCACAGATTTGCCTGTAAAAGCCCTGTTGCCGATGCGAAATAAACGTCTTGTTATTAAAATGTGAAGCACAATCCGTTCCAGAAACTGCCTGGATTTATCGACAAATGGCGTGTGCCTTTAAGAAAACCTCAAAAAATTCTTAACACGGATGAGCTTGCCTTCACTTTAATTTAACCAGAAACTTTCCCTCTAGAAAAGATTTCAGTCCGTCAAACTATACTGTCGATATTAACAAAACATGTCGGTGGGTTTACACCAATTAAGCCAATGGTCTGGTTGCTATAGGTGGTTAGGTTATTTGTTACGGACAAAAAACGTATTCACAGTACAGCCTTATCCAAAATAATTTCGAAAGTGGAAATTTTATGACATCATCAGCTTGTGTATTTTAAATCAGGAGAATGTTGGCAAGTTACGTAATTGGCATACATCGAACACCTTGCTGGGTACAACTGGCGTCCTAAACAGTGGTCATAAGGGAGTTTAAAAAGTTAAAGTACGTCAACTTAATCTGTAAAAGCATTTAAGCTGTAAAGCCCATCTAAAGCAGAATGTGCGCAGTACCTGTCTCATGCACGAAAGATTTTCTGAGTTTCTTTTTTCCAAATTCATTTGATATATGACTGAATTTCCCAGTCAGGAGGCATTGTACTCACGAGCAGATGATCTCTATACGCATGTCAATAATCCCGAATGATTATCTGGCATTTCGCGAACAAATCAAGGACAGATCTGAATAGCAAAGCTGAACTAAATATGCAGTGACCAATGCAGTCTATTTTTTTTTCGGACGACAGGTTAAAAAGTCGAAAATATAAACAAGTAGTGGTAAAGGACGCCTTTGCGTCTCACGTTCAATTGAATAGATCATTCAGAATAGGATTATCTTTATTGCAAAATAGACTCAATTCAAACGGGCAATAAAAATGAAGTGAGTTATACATAAATAATTGCAAATTGTCCCAAAGTTGACCAGACAAAAGCATTCGAACATTCCTAATATACCTTATTATTCAGCATCAGCTTACATCGCATTATGAGATTGGAGTGGGTTTGGCTACCGACTTTAGTAGCGATGCTATTGTTTAGAGGAGCACATGAGAGTGCGATGGCCGAAGCCTAGTGGTGGTCGACAATTTTCACACGTCACACATATGGCGCATTCGTCCATTTGTCTCATAACCCTAATCTGTTCAAATAAAGAGCGTTGACATTAGTTTTTCAAACTTCTGCTGATTAAAAAGGTCGCAAGTCCGAGGCTCAAGTAACACACACCAGATTGGCCTGCATTTGACTGGTTAACGACGGCTAGCAAGCCAGAAATGGTAATTCAAGTCTCCAATGTCTTTTACGGCAATACTATTCAACTACTGCGTAAACCTGTACGATGGACTGTTAATGAAATTCCGCAAATATTCCCATGGTTAATATTAGAAGTCAGTTTATGGCAAATCATTGTTTGCAGCAACTCTTCATCAGACCAAACATTTGCAAGGGAAATTAACGCTGTACATAACAATTTAAGTTTGAATAGGCAGAAAAATCAATAACTATCTAACACGGGCGCTGATTAGCCAACGCAGACTATGTGAGTTTGCGCATGTAGGCCATGTCAGCGTGCTAGTTGAGGGATTGTACCTAGTTAGTAGGGGCGAAATCCTATTGCCACCTGGTGTCGGTTTAGGACATGCAAGTGACAGAGCTTGTGTCAGAGTATTCTGACAACACAGCACTGGATTTGCTAGCCTTATAGCTACTGCGTTGGCTGTTGCAAGCATCTGTTGGCGTAGGCCTTTGGAAAAATTAGATGGTGTCCTGTAGACCACCTGAAAGGCTTCATTAGTATCGACTCGATGGTTCGTATCAACAAGATGTGCGGAATAGCACTCGAGATCGGTCTAGTTTCACCTTTACTTAGCCAGGTCGGTATGTGCTCACGTACTCTCTTTTCGAGACGCCTCGTTGTACAGGAGCAAGCGAAAGAGTAAATGCACATAGATGTGACCTTCAAAGGGAGTCTGTCTTTACCTCCCAATCCTAGGTTGGAAGAGTTTGTGAAGGCCATCTAATTTTTCCAAAGTCCTACGCCAGCGGATACTTGCAACAGCCAAAGCAGTAGCTATGAGGCTAGCAAATCCAGTGCTGTGTTGTCAGAATACTCTGACACAAGCTCTGTCACTTGCATGGCGTAAACCGACACCAGGTGGCGATAGGATTTAGCCCCTACCAACTAGGTACAATCCCTCTACTAACACGCTGACATGGCCTACATGTTCAAACTGACATAGTCCACGTTAGCCAATCAGCGCCCGTGTTATATAGTTATTGATTTTTCTACCTATTCAAACTTAAATTGTTATGTAAAGCGTTAATTTTCCTTGCAAATGTTTGGTCTGATGAAGAGTTGCTGAAAACAATTGTTTGCCATTAACTGATTTCTAATGTTCATGAAATGTATATAATGATGTTGTCAGACGACTTGTTGCAGTTGATGTGGGACTCAGGCGCATATTCGATTAATGGGCACATTGATCTTCCTGATACTTATCTCGCGTTGCGCTAACAAATCAATGGCAGATCTGTACGTCACTCCTGGTAGGGGTGACGTGAACGCTGTTGTTATCAAGGGGTAAATTTCAAATTAATAGCCATACATTTTTGAATGGCTCATTGTTCTAGGTCCTCAGCAGAACATGCGCAGTTACTGTCCGAATGCGAAACATTTTCTGGGTTTCTCCGACAAAATAAATTCTCACTTTTGAATTTCCCAGTCAAAAGGCATAGTACAGTAGACGCCATTGAACATGCAATATTTCGACATATGCGAAAGACTTATACTCTTTTGCTAATCGGAATTGACTCAAGTTGTAAAACTGGTTATTGTGTAGTCTATTCTGAAGTCATTTCAGTCAGAATAGGATGCCGGCTTTTTAACGAGCTTCGTTCCGACCACTAGCAGAACGGGTCTATTCTAAAAACTGCCTACTTAAGTAGTATGCCTCTTAGCAATAATTTTGAGTGCCTTTATAAATTCAAATATATTTTATGGAAAACATGGATGAAACAATTATTTCTTGTTCATGTTTGATAGCAAATTATGCCTACTTTAAATTGTATACTCAAAGGAAGGATAGCCTTTCATTTCCACAGGTGACTTCAAACGAATTCACCTACACGTATTAATTTGTTGCGCTGGAGTAGAAGAGTCCAGTATTTTTTTCTTGATTGCTGTTGCTTCACCAATCGGTTTACAAAGACTGTGGCGTAACCGTTGTGGGAAATCAAATCAAACAGATGATTTAGCTCGACTGGCTAGGCATTATCGTAAGAACCACGCTTCTTTGCTCTGCACTTCTGAAGGAATGCAAATTAACAAATGGCCAGATAATCCAGATGACGGCACAAATTGCGCCAAATACTTTTAGTTTTTATACGCATAGGTTATTACTTGATTGGATAAAGAAACGTTTCCCACGTAATTTGCTTCAATATTACTCAGAAAATGTATCAGTAGCTGCAATCAAGGAAGAACTAACCCAATTCTGTGAAGGCGGCAAATTGACTGCCCCTGTCCTAAGGACCTGTTATAGACAATCAGATTCCCTTGTCAGCATTTTGACGCCTGAACTATGAGGAAAAATGCACTGGTTAAACCTGATCGCGTTTCTTCGTTACCCTCAATTTACGACCCTGCGTTTCGTTCATTTGATTTAAAGTAAGTTTTACAAGTGGTTCGGATTTTCAAGTTTCCCTTAGCCTGAAGGTTATAGTTTACCTTCCTTAGAAAATAATAAAACATTGGCGAAACTTTATAAAATACCAGGTGCCGCTTTCTGAGTGTTTTCGAAACTTTCATGATGGCGGTGATGGCGGCAAATAGACCGACTCTTTGGTACTTAACTCCCAGGGCAAAGTAAATTTCCAAATCCATTTGCCGATGGCTAAACTGGTGAAAATACACTGCTATTACCTAATGACCCCTCTATCTTATCCTGTAGTTACGACCCTGGTTTCGTCTGTTTGATTTTCACACAGTTTTTTCAGGGGTTTTATCTCCTTTGGGCTAACTCGTCGGGTAAATGGTAAGATTTGGGCGAACCTTTATGAAACAACGAGATGTAGTTTTTATAAATGTTTATTTTAATAACACTTTTATAATAGTGGCTATATATAGCCATGGTACAGGAAACAGCTGGGCAAGGGAAAACACCCATTAGCGGCGTTTGTAGCTCAAAACGTACATCTTTTCCTAAAGAACGTCTCTCTTATAAAGGATTTTGGACTTTATTTTCTAAACAGAATTGCATACTACGTAGTCTTTATACATTTTCCGATTGCACGATTATCCACGTCATGTAAAAATATCTTTGCCCAATTTTAATATTTGCAATTTTTATATCTACTTGAAGCGGCAATTCACAGGCAACCCATGCAGGCAACCCTTAAGACCAAAACTCCATTCACCAAATATCCTTTTTTTTATACGGAATCGACTGTTTTGTAGGCAAACCTATCCTGTTTGTGTGTAAACGGCGAGCGGATTCTCACGAGACTTAACGAACACGGACGCGCCGTGCGCCGGAAGGAAAAGCTTTTCGTTTGTAGCTCCCACGCATCTCCGTCGGGACACGGCTTCGAAGTCGTAAGCGTAAGAAGACTGGTTCAGTCGGCCGACATGCTGTAGTAGGCGTGGGAGTCATGCTTGCGTTCTATTTATAGGCATATTGATCTTCCGTATGTTAATCTGGCGTTGCACTAACGTATCGATGGTAGATCTGAATGTCACATCCGGCAGAAATGACCTAAACGCTCTTGTTATCTGGGGGAAAAATTAAATGTAAATAAACAAATAGCCATAGGGAAGTCAAGTTAAGCGAACGAACGTTTTCGATTTATTCATCATCAGGCAATACAGTAATATAAGGGAGGGTAGAGTCAACGAAAATTCTAGGCAAACCAATCAGTATTAACAAGAGGGGATCAAGGGGATCAGATTCTAGTCTAAATTGGGGACAGGGAAATGGGGGTGGGGGAGAGAGGAAGGGGATGGAGTCAGACAATTAGTTAATGTCATCCAGTGGTCCTCTCCGTTATATAACTGTATTGCCTGATGATGAATTAATCGAAAACGTTCCTGCGCTTAACTTGACTTCCTTAATGCTTACGTGGGTATCATCGCTGAACTTAAACAATCCAAGAAAATAGCCATAAATTTGGTTTTCTGAATGACGCGTTGTTCCATTTTTATGGCTAGGACGAAATGGCGTTTTGCTGGTAGCCATAAAACTTAACGATGGGCAATTCAAATACAAAGATTTCGCTGCGATTCTTCAGTGGCACTTTGGCGGCACTGTAACCATCTTTATGGAAACGTTGAAGAGCGGTCAACGTGCAATCATTAATATGTTTCAAGGTGTTTTTTTCAATCCTCTGTCAAAGAGCACAGTGCGCCTTGTTTGGACACTTGTTTCACGACAGACGTGCCAACTGCGCAGTCGATAAAATTTCTTAGAGCGCATGGCGATATAAGTCATATGTTCACCTATCTGCGTTCCCAACTGCCTTTGCATGCGCCAGATGCATTTGCATCCGCAGCTACATGTAACCTCGTAAACTCAGCCATTGTTGTGCTGATGTATCTTGTTATCCTATCTCATCTTATCGCATCAATAGGCATGGAATTCTGCAGTTGATAAAGAGGTCATCAATAAATTCTACTAGTCTCATGATTTTTGCTTTCTTCGAAATAATGTCTTCAGTTGGTCTAACTGACATAACTGCTTTTTTGTCCGATTTAACTGAGCAAAAACTTACGGCTTTGAATGACCTAAAAAGGCCACTGATATTTTCTCGTGACTGTAAAAAGTAAACGGTCTTGCGATTCAAAACAAAGATGATTAAGTCAGAAAGATGTTAGAGATATTAAATGACCCAAGCAAATTCTCTATTGAAATCCATGCGAAAAAAAGAATTAAAACACTGGAAGACTGCATAAAGAAAAAGGTTTAATTGCTTCTTGAAAAACAGAGAGTACAGTAGTCGCCAAGGAAAATGTAACGTAAATAATGAAATTTGACCTGGTACTTAAGCGTATATTTAGAAACACTATTTTGATTCATTCAATTTATTGAATGCTGCGAAAGGCTTTTACTTAGTTAAATCGTCATTAAGTTAGTTCTATTAAGAGAAATGGCCATTAGTTTTAGGTAAATTGGGAGCAGTCTCATATGGAAGAAATTGTCTATGCTTTTACGAAAAAGAGAACTAAACTACACTTTAATTTTGATAATACTAGGAAGAAAGTGCATAATAAGTAAAATACGTATAGCAAATATGCCTTCCAGAACTGGAAAAGTTTATCCAAAATTGTTCAGATTGAAATGAAGCCAAGTTAAAAGGACTAATTTGTTTGCAGTTACACTGAAGATTTGTATTTTAAAAATTACGTTAAGCTAGTCTGTGAAGACTTTTTTGCACAAAATGCAGTAACAGAGAGTATTTTTGAATGCACCGATGAACCTCAAATGTCCTTCAATAAAAACCAAATGTCTAGCATGCTTTCGCGAATGTAAGACAACGAAGACCTTATTGAATAAAAGTCGTGAAGAAATATAGATTTTTTGTATACTTTACGTTCCTCTTTTGCTTTATTTAGAAACGGAACAGACGAAAGAATAATAAGTTGTTCAAAAATTGACAATGTATGCGGCCAGTTTTTTTGAAGTCACCAGTTTATAACTAAATGTGGAATTAATCTTCCCATGCAAAAGGTAATCCATTATAGACGGAAAAGAAACTTCTTTCATCTGCAGTCAAATTGTATCGTTTATCTTAAGAAAACTTAAGTAAATTTTTAAAAGTATCAAAGTTCATTGTGACATTACGTTGTAAAAATTTAATCTTCGCAGAATATATTCAGCCGAATATATTATCAAAGCAATTCCTAAGAGGTTACCTCATATGGACATTTTTTTATTGATCTTAGGAATAGTAGTTTCACAACTCCAGTATGGACAAGATTTACACTCGACAATGTTTTTTGCTGTTTTGAGGCAATTCTTTATATAAAAACGTTGGCATCTTCATTTAAACAAATGTAAAAAAATTTTCTTTTAGTAAATGTTCTGTATATTTCTCTTATTTATAATATTTTGGTGTAAACGTCGAACCAATAGAGAATTTACAAATTCAGCAAACAAGACAGAAAAAATAAGAAAAATTATGACACACTTTCGTTGATGACATTCAATAAATACTTATCCATTAAGATAAAAGTTAACAGAATTTCTTGCCTAAAGAAAAGTTCTTTCTATATATAGAAAGTGGTTGCTTCAAGTTTTCAATTTGACACAATACATAAATTTATTGTTCTATTTTATAGCTCTTTTTTACGTCTCCAAAACCACGGGATTATCAAGAAAAATTTATTTATCTTAACAAAAAAATAGTAATTCCTATAGTTCTTTTAAGTGCCCAATATGCCTGATGTCCTGAATAAAAAGATGCGATCACTTGAACAAGGACTTTATTTTTCTGACGGTTCGGATTCCGTCGGAAATCCTTAGTCATAGGTTTTGCAAACACATTAGTTTAACGCATTTCTTCCCCGACTTCAATTTAAAACAAGCATGTAAAGCAGGCTTTTATGAATGCAGTTAGCTTGCCGAAGTACTTGCAACTGCATTACCTCGTTGCACGAGTAAGATAGCAAATTTAAACAAACAGCAGTTCAAATTGTTACTGATTTTCAAGGCATAACAGCAAGGTTCAAATTTCACTGTAAATAAAGATCAGATGATAGACAATACATAAAAAGAGGAAAGGAAAAGAAACAGGAGAAGAGAAAGGAAGTTAACGCAGCTCACAGTGGGGATTAAAACTAGGTGGCCAATTACCACAGTAATTGGAGATTGACCACACGGCCTAGTCGCTTGCAAAGCGTGGGTATCTCCGGCAGCATGTGATCCGGTTCCACGTCGCGTAGGCTTTGTTTTGTTTGTGTCGGAAGGGGTTTACGAAAAGCTGTTCGGCGTCGACAGAATGGCCACTGTCTAGCAGAAATTGAGTACTTGAGGAGTAAGGTACTCTATCGTCCTGCTTGAAAAACCACTTAGGCTAATGCACAGCGGCCCTGACTGCCAGTTGCGTTTGCGTCCGCCAAATGTACCTGCATCTACAAGCGCACGCGAATTCATACACGCACTTTCAGCTAACGTGCAACAGTAAGCCATCCTGCCCGTTTTATTGCAGAGCTTTTAGTTGACTTAATAAAACGAGATGAGCTGCGTTGTAAGACCCTTTTATGGCGCAGCGCCACCATCGCTTTAGTGCATTCAAAATACTATCAACTTAAAGGCATATTTGGGACTGACTGTTCCAAAAATTATGGGTGTAAAGTATTGCTGTACTTTGCGGATGAAAC
This sequence comes from Ligula intestinalis, assembly GCA_036362985.1. NCBI lineage: Eukaryota > Metazoa > Platyhelminthes > Cestoda > Diphyllobothriidea > Diphyllobothriidae > Ligula > Ligula intestinalis. The sequence goes on along the minus strand of JAYGXS010000007.1, from coordinate 28,735,434 downwards.
GCGCATGATAGTCACGGTTAAGTAGGACCACTTTGTAGCGCAAAAATTTTGAAGGCGGAATCTCACTTGAGAAGTGATTCCTTGCTCCTTGAAAAAGATATGTACCAAATTTAGTTTATACTGTATTGGCACAAAACTGACCGCCCTATTAAAACATCATTCGATTTGAAAATGACAACGTCTAAGAAGGTTAATTTTTCACGCTGTCCTGTTTCCATATGAAATTCATTCATCGGATGAAAGTTATCTACAACATTCAGATGATCATCGGCGTCTCAGACGTCGAGGCAGTATTTACAAATGCGACGCTGGATGAAACAATACACATTATTTAAGCTAATGCATCTGAAACCTGTCCGTCCCCAAAATATTCCGTCAACTGTTGTGTCTTTGTATCCAATAATTTTCAACTTCTGTTTAATCGGCAACCCTACTGATAAATTGCTTCTCTTTGTCGTCTTGCTCATGCAACAATGCGATGCAGTTGTAAAGCCGTATCAAAGTGTATTGCATGCAATAAATCCTGATGTGTACGCTTGGTTTAAAACATCCGTCGGATGCTCAATGACGGCTTGCTCATGTGTCATTCACTAAATTAAACAGTAGCATTAATGTGAATTCTAGCTCTACATTTAGTTTTCAGACCGAAAAGTCAGGTTTGCTCAATAAGTTAACGACAAATGAAGCCATGGATGCCATAGAATACCGTAATTTGTTTGATATTACAGCTTATTGATAATCAGAGGTCGACTGTGGTGCTTTATGGTGCAATATGGTGCTATATGAAGAATTCAAGCCAACGAAGTGATCATTTAAGTCTAGCGAAATAGTGCCCATAAAATATGGAAGCGTTTACATGTTGAATAAGATAAAAATGATCGACATTTTTATAGCCCCTTTTCGGCATTGGGTGGACAAAGTCTTTAAACAGGGCTTTCTGGAGCTTATTCGGGTATTGTCAACAAAACTTATAGGGCAGCTTGTGCAACAATGTAAAATTTCGTGGTGAAATTGCATGCGATTAAGAAATAAAACCTTAAGCTAGTATCAACTTCGTAATAATGATACTAGGAACATTAGTTCATGCGTGATTCCCTCCTATGTGTGCCTTCCTATGTGGTCTGTGATGTGCATACGCAAAATGCCTTAAAAAAACAGAGCCACGATCATCGCAACCATACACATGAAAGTTGAAGATAATTGAAGAAAATATATTCTTACCTCATTAACTTCCAGTTTGGTATGTTTTGCAAAGAAACCTCACTTTTGAATCCTTGCAAGATAGTTAAATGAACTCCAAATATTATTTCCCAGTGAAGAACGAGCCGACAGTCGGCCTCGGGAAATTTTAATCATTTGATGCATCGCAGAATTACTGCTTTGACAGGCAGTCTTTCGCAAGCGTTTTTTGTTTGTTTTCATCTGTTGGGCGTGGTATTTATGTTAACGCCCCTTCTGCGTCCATGAGGACTTCATTTGCAGTGCTCTAGTTTCGTGTTCAGTATTCATAGAAAGGCTACCGATGGTGCTGAAAACTTAGTTCATTGTCAGTACTTAAATTGAGATTAAAGTGCGCTAAAACGATTTCTAGAAGGATTAACAAGTGTATCGCATGAAATGAGAAGCCTAATCAAATCGAGTGATGCTTACTGCAGTTATTGATCTACTTAAACAATACAGTTACTGATTTACTTACCAATATGATCGTGTGGGAACGTATTGCAATAAGTTATTTTCGTCGCCCTCAATATGCGCTTGCCCTAAATTTTTGCACGACACAAAAGCCGATGGAATCTTCTAGTTAGAGCCTGGTTAATACATCTGGAAAAGATATATTTATCATACGCTCTTAAGTATGCGAATAAGGATGAATCGTGACAGTGTTTCTCGAGTGTTTTTTTGACAGTTGTTGCAGTAAACGGTTTGGCGAAGAATGACATGCGTGGTTTTCATTAAGACACCTACCCTTCGTTCTTGAGAATTTGAGCCAACCATCTTTTTGCTCTCCATTCACGGGGAATTTATTATCCTATACCATCCTTTCTAATCCTCTGCTTTGTTTGTCTGCATTTTTGATCATAAGGTCATACCTACAGTACACTGCTCCCTTTTTAAACACACAAAACAAGTTATTTTATCTACAACATATCACCAACCCAATATTTGTCAAATGTGGCCCATATGCAATTCACCAACAACACCAACATCAAAAATTCTCCGTTGGATGACAACACGAAGAAAAAAGCCCGTGTAGAAGCGGAAATGGAGAAGTTGAAAGCCGAGCTGTCTCCAAACTTGATGTGAATTTCGTGAAAAACTTGACTTGTGAGAATAAGATGACCATGTACCTTTGTCCTTTTAAAACGACCGTTAATTTACCTTACTATCTGCTCTCCGTGAATAGAGCCATTTTTGCTGAAAATTCAGGTTTGTAAAATCCTCAAATATAGCATTATTCTTCTTCTTCTAGACGTATTTGCAAAGCTGCACTTTCCTGTGCAATGTGTTAACATTATCCAGGGAGATGTTAGTGGTTGTGTTTAACACCGATACATTTCTTAACACTTCAAGGCAGAGTTGTGTGCCATTAAACAATTTCTAGAAGGCTTAACAATTGCACCGTATGAAAGGAGGACTCTAAGCAAATTAAATTTTGCTTACACTTATTATGAATCTAAAAAACAGTGCAGTGGCTGCTTTGCATAGCAATATGTTTGATTGTGATCATACTGCACGAAAATAATTTTCCTAACCTCAAATATGCAATGACTGCGTTCAACTGCTGTCTACACAAACAATTTATTGGAGCTTTGCATAGCATGTAGTTATGGTTTCCGTTACTAGAAAAGCAACTTTTAAGCAAATTTTGAATAAACATCTCCTTAAAAAGCATTTCTTTTAAGATACTGAATGAGGCTTGGCTTGTCAGCTAGTAGGCTGGAACGTTCAATGCAAACGTCACCAATTCGTTGGTGAGGTAAGTTGCATGACAAACATACTAAGGATATTTTAGTTAACCCAATTGTGAAAAAAACTCGCGGCATTCGGCGGGATTTGAACCCGCATAGGAGAGTGGCCTTTTAGCCAAGGCAACGCTCTACCCACTTGAGTTACGAATGTCGCACTTCACACCGTTAGTTTAATCACACTTGGATCGATGTTAAGGATAATTGCATACTATGTTGTCATAGGTGGAACCTATCGTGTACATAATACATATTCCCAGGCTACATGCAGCGGGATAGAAAGTCCATAGAAATTATCAATTAAACACGCTACTGACGTTTTCTCAGAAATCTTTTTTCTTCATCCGCCCGACTTCACAATGATGATGCCAGTAAAAACCAGCTTTTGTGACTTTAATCAATGTTTCTGCTTCTTTGACTTCTGTTCTCTAATATGCGTTTATTTACACATAATTGCACGAAGTCTTGCCATATTGTGAACTAAAAACCGACAGAATTTGAACTTAATTCAATGCTCATTTTTTCAAATGAAGTCAGTCCCAACCACGAGGAAAACATGGGTAAGAAAGAAGGATGGTTGAGTACCGGATGACTTTGTTTATTATGCTTAGCTTTCGAACTCTTACATAAGTCTATCGTTAGAGAGAAGAAATAGCAGTAAAAGAGGGGCTGGTTATAGAGTTTGTACACTAATCAACTGTCAAGGGTCGTAAGGGTAGATAACCGCAATGAAAAGAGGAATGCGGGTACAAGTATGGAGATATGCGTTGATTAAACATCAATGACCCGAACACAATAAAAAAAGCCAACAGCCGGTGGCCGTGAGTTCTGTTTTGCTGAAGGCTCTTAGCCGACGTTTATGCATCAGAAAAGGATTCATTTACCAAAATAATGAAAAAGTTTGCATTCAGGGTGTCTGCATGGATGAGGAAGAAGATATTTCGAGCACCAGATCAATTGATTTATTTTCCTGAGCTTTCGAACTCTTACAGCAGTTTATCTTCAGAGATAAGAAGCAGCAGCCAAAAGGAGGGTAATTTTAGCGACCAAAGGCCAATCAACTGTCAGCGGTCGTCAAAGGGAAAGAACATCTTATTCGCTTGTGCGCCGATCTGCTCCTCAGGATGTGCCCATCCTGGGATAATGCTTTTGCGAGTCGGATCAACCGATTGTGTTCTGCAAAGCTACTGATTATTGATATGTTACTAGACAACTGTTAGTAACACGTCTTTTTTATAGGAGTATTCTGGCAGACACTGGCAACCGTGATATAGCTATTTCGGGCTATTGGCCCTCATCAGCCACGGGCAGCCAAATCTGATGTAGCAGTGAAATTGCCGCCACAGCCGAGTTTCGAACTCGCGCCTCGCCGGTCAGGGGCAGACGTTCTAACCAGTTGGCTAGTAACATATCAATTATCAGTAGCTTTGCGAAACACAGTTGGTTGATCTGACTCACAAAAGCATTATCCCAGGATGGGCACATCATGAGAAACACATCGGCATACAACCGAATAATATATACCCCCGATCTACAACCGGCTAGACACCGAGCTCGACGGCTCAATGGTTAGGACATCTGCCCCTGACCGCCGAGGCGCGAGTTCGAAACTCGGCTGTGGCGGCAATTTCACTGCTACACCAGATTTGGCTGCCCGTGGCTGATGAGGGCCAGTAGCCCGAAATAGCTATATCACGGTTGCCAGTGTCTGCCGGAATATTCCAATAAAAAAGGAAAGAACATCAACCAAAAAAGAATGGAGGTCAGAGGGGGGCAATTATAGTGGTAAACGCTAATTAACTGTCAGAGAAGACGGCGGTAGTGTATTTACTTGTCCCCAGGGTAGAGGGTCCCCGTGAATCTGCCTCCTATTCTGGCCGATTCGTAGTGGAGTCCTTTTAATTTTCAATTCTGTCGTTTGGCTTAGCGATGTTCCGTCCTTTGCTTACATAGTGGCGTAAAACTTTGTAGGCCGCAGGGAGGTCTAGATGCCTCTTGACGGAGTTGGAATCCGAGTACCATGCCTCAAGCGTAAGCCTTTCGGCTTTTGAATTTCCTCGGCATATGATGGTTGCTCCTTGAAAGTCGAAATCATCGCCAGTTTCTTCCTGTGTGTCCTGCAAGCTGTGAGTTTGGGTCTTGTCTCCCAGAATTTATTTAAAATACGCTCTTAATTATGCGAATTACAATGAATCGCGGTACGTAGACTGTGAGAACTATGAGCGTGGTTTTTTTGTTTTGCACACCTCCCTGCGTCAAAAGTGGATCATATTTGCGATGCTGTAGTTTCGTGTACATTGTTTATGAACATTCTATCGCTATATTACTTAACACTAAGATAATTATCAACACCTAACTGCAGATTTAAGAGTACTTAAATGTCTTAAATCAGATTACAAGGTGGATGACATGAGACAGCTGCATTAAAGCTTACCGTATGCTTCTAGATTACCCGGTGAAACAGTTAATCTCGCTGATGAACGTTCAGTGAGCGTTGACGGAACTCACTATCGCGCGTTTGCCTTGGACAGCATTTCTCGGGTACTGACAGCAGCTATACAATTTAGTACCACAGACAGATAGTTACGCCGAAAAGCAGACAAGGGAGACTGGAATGGCCACTTCTGCCTTATTATCCATCGTCAGCTAGTCATACCCAGAGCCAAGTGGTTCAACACCCGATACTCGAACTCACTGACAAGGCAAGGCGTTGCGGGACAAGTGTGTTTCCTCAGCAGTCGTTGAGCGTTTATCAATGAGTGTTAATGTCTCTCGACCGAAACCAGCAAGACAATGGGTATGACTGGTTGATGACGGCTAAGGAGACCAACACGGCCAGTCCAGCTTCCATTTTTTGCTGACATTAATATTAGCCAAAACAGTGACTGCATTAGTCACCAATATCATTGGGTGGGAAAGAACTGGATTAAAATTATTCTGTATACCCAAAATATGCAATGCACAGGTTAGATGGATTGTCCACATACATACCACATGTGAGAATAAAGTCATTCCATACCATTTGGTTACCGTAACTGTCTTGCAAGTAAGAAAGCAACAATGCAGAAGCTGGAATCGAACGCTCTGTCATTAACTTACCCTACATTGTGTGTACGGTATGTAGACGATGCATTTATGGTCTTTAGAAAGGACCAGCTAGAAAAGATCAATAGCACCATTAAACAAACTATTCCGGTAATTCAATGCACGCTCGAGACTGATAATAAGCGTCTATTTCTGGTCGTTCTCGTGTAGCCAAAAACTGACGGAAAATTGCAAACGTGCGTTTACCACAAATACACCTATGCGTAAGTTATTCCTAACTTTGAGTGCAACAACCCACAAACGGAGTGTTGTGAACAGTCTGCTACGTACTTACGAAGGAACCTACCCACTTTAGCTTAATTATCTGTTTTACTTATCAGCAGATTTCGCAGATTTGCTTACTACGTGTTTTCAAATCCCGCCGAATGCCTCGAGTTTTTTCCCAATTGGGTCAACCCATTTTTATTTGTTTCGCGCAGTGTTTACAGCAGAGACTTTATGCACCCATACTTAAGAACAGAACAATAATCCAAAGTAAATAAAGTAGATAGTATCACTCAGACGCAAAAAACAAATATACAGCGAATTCGTCCTTATATGAGAAATGTGTCTTAAATCGTGGAAAGACACTTCAGGGAATACGAAATTCAATTTGGCACCAAATACCGATTACTTTACGTGCCCAGCCTGTACACCCAAACTGTAAGGTTGGCTCTCTCGATAACGAGAAATGTGTATAAAAGATGCCCTGCGAAGCTTTTGATAGTAAATATTGTGGCCAAACAAGAAGATCGGTTTCCATACGCATCCGAGACCACCGACTGGTAATGAAGAGGCGTGAACATTTGTCCCAAGTGACTAGGCATAGCCCCGGTACAGGGCACACATTCGCTTGGGGCAGAATGCGCACCAGTGAAGCTTACTTTTCCAAAATGGAAGTGGATTTCTTGAGGACATTCACTCAGAGGATTCATGGGCCAAACAACAAATCGAGTTTGATGAAATAAAAAAACATTTCGAAAAAGGATAGAAGCACCGTTCAATAAGGACTAAAGAAAACCGCAACTAATAAGTAACGCTCATATCAGTTGACTATTAATTTTGTTCACTGCAGACTGACGTGAATTACGGTTGCCGACTGTCGATTACGCTATTACGCCTACTCGCTTGTACACCATTAACTGAGGCCATTAGCGTCAATAAACGCTCACACAAGATGACTTTGAATTTGTTCCAGCGTTTTGAAATTTCTAATTGCTAATTGCACATCTTTAGTCTGACGATGGCTTGACTGAATAAAGTCACCTCGTTTTCTCAATGAAGGCCATTCTATCAAATTACATTTTATGGGATGTCTGCCTTCTAATTTGTGCGAACAATTTCACTGCACAATACCAACAGACGAATATGACAACTAAAAATATGCCAACTTACACATTTCGTTATCAGTCTGTTTTCATTATTTTCGTTTTGCAGGCATTTGAGGACTTGGAGGAACAAGTTAACAGCTAAAATCACAAAGTATTTCTACTTAACTATTCACGTGGTATAATTTCAAAGATACTAATTGGCGCGCCTTGGTGGGTTTCGCTGTCACCATTTGACTTTTCCTACAGTGGTCAACAGGGGCTTGAATCAATTGCTATCTTCGGTTCCGGTCGAGACAAAACACAATTCAAAAATCATGATCCATAACCGGCAACAAAATGCTAAAGTTCAAACACACTTTGTTTTGCATAGTCATACTGCTCTCGCCATGACACATTAACCCCGTCTTAGACGAGACCTTATGCTTTTTATTCTGAGGAAGATCATTAACTCTCAAAATTATTTAGTCAAAAGCGCTGCGGTTCGGACCAACCCCCCCTTATTTGCCACAATGTGTCCAGAATTATCAAGTGCTTGCCATAGCATGCTCTTTTAGAAGCTAGTTTGAACTAAATACGCACTGAAAACCGTGCAATCATCAAAATAAACATCCATGTTTAGCATACCTTCACTAACATTTGTTTACCAACGTCTAAATGTCCAGCATGCGATAATTCCATAAAAGTTGCTCCTGGAAAATGCCCTCATTTTAGCAGGAATGATAAAACATAGAATTGCATGGCTATTGACATGCCAATTAACAAAACTTTCTTGGTAAAATCTTGAAGATATCAGTTGGTCTGTCTACCCAGATTGCTGCAGTTTATTAAGACTGCAATGGGCTGAATCAATGTCGTATTTAAATGAACTCCACCGTTCCATACGTTTACCTGATAGTTATCTATCAGGAAAAACGCAAAGAGCTTGACATACAGCAATGTATAACCCTTAAATATGACATTAAAAACTAATTGAAGTTGCTCACAGACAAGATGAAGCATATCCTTTACCAGCGTGATTGCAACGACATCCTATTTGGTGATGATGTCAAACTCTGGAGAAGCATCAGGGTTTACCCGGATAGGCAAACCCTTAGGGAGAGTCTCGACCGACTTTGCACTTACTGTGCACATTAGCACTTACGTTTCAACGTTAGCAAGAGTTTGGATTAAAAGGAGCGTACCGGAAAGACAAATGAGGTGGATGATTCCATCTAATACCTTTTAGATTGACAACCCCATTCGATTGTTGACGAACACAAGTTCCTTAGTCTTCGAATAACCTCCTCACTTACTAGCTATCAGCCTGAGATCTATATCGTGCGGGTAGTTAAGTGATTCAGTGAACAAAAATAAGACAAAAAATCTGTCGTTAGAGGTTATCACACATGATGTGACAGCAAACGATACCTGGCGTTTAGGTTCTGGGGCATCTAGGCTATGAAATACTTTACTTACAAAGAAAGGGACACTGGAATTACTAGTTATCCCTTATATCATAATTAGGCAATAATACCCGAATACTATAGATCGAAGCCAAATTTTGTTCTGCAATCAGCTACGAGTTTTGTCGACTTTATTCTGAGAACAATGTTTGGCATTTATACTTTTCTCAGGTATATTAAAGCCAACTCTTACGCCTGTATTTTGAGAACGGCTAATTAAGCTTACGCAAATAACTTTTCAACGGCGACATCGGTAGGGCTATTCATAAGGAAAGCAAACCGAAATGGTGACAAGGAAACATAGAAAAGCCTACTTCGATTCGTGAAATTGATTAAAGTTGCTAATACAATCAGTCGCATGACTGTTATGCACGAATACCTATTGTATAATCAACAATGATTGTTTGAGAGCAAACTTCAGCACAAGGGAAAATAAAAGGTACCAAACTTCTGGGACTGGAATAGTTCGTGAAAAAAGGTCGGCAGTTCAAATACCACTCTCCAAGCTGTTCAACTGAAAGATAATATTAGAACTAGATTGGGTCTCCTGGACAACTCTATGTTCAGCAATATTTCATTTCCGAAGTCAGGTCTTTCACATTACTGTATATGGTCCTATTCGTGTGCCGTCAGTACTGACCGCAAGTTCTGCCCACAAGCTTCTGTGGTCGGGAACCTCCGGAGCCTCCATAACGGGGGTGTACATTTTAGTCATGATAGTCGGCAATTATCAACAACAATAATTGCCGGACAATAAGTTGTCTAGCACTCGAGCCTTTGCTTAGTTGAAACAGATTGCATTGTGCGCTCTGACTTGATAAAATCACAACTGCTGAAGCTCTTCCCGCACACGGTCTCTGTCATATACCAGAAACTCATCATTGAAAATGTTCTTAGTGTTCAAAATATACCTTTGCCATCAGATGTTTCTACGGCAATCAGGTCTGATCAGTCGTCTGCAGCTGAGGAACCATTCAAGGAGTCTAATCTACCCAATTCATCCTGTAGCTTCGGGCAATTTGTGGAACGTTCTGGTTATATGCGCACACAGGAAAGCAGACTACAACGAAAATCAGCCATATCCCCCTAGGTCATGTGACTCTACTGATGAATGACATATTTGTGGTCCGTCACGTGAGACCTTCGCTGCGTGGTCTGGTCATGTCACGCGATTCGCCGCAGCAAAGTTTCTCTCTTCCAGTTAACTTGCGTACAGTTGGACACATTTTTGCTGAAGCTTTTGGATGCTACTTTCAATATGAGGCATATATCATTGTCTTTTTTCGGCGAAAATTGACTTTGAGCATTTTTTCCATACATGTTTTATTTGTTTTTCCACAGTGTTGAACACATATTTTGTACACCAATGCATAAAAGTAATTCGATAGTTCTACTCAGGCGCCGAAAACAAACACAGGGCAAATCTTTCCTTATATAAAGAATGTGTCTGAACTGGTTGAAAGGCACTTGCGCAAAAAATAAATACGGCAGAAGTAGTTTAGGTAGTGCCCCTGATAAACCACTTGTCCCAGAAGTTTGTCCTACGGAAACGGTGGTGACAGGGGTTTTGGGGGTTAACAAATAGGATAGGTTGTAAGATGTAAAATTAAAAAAGGCAGTCAAATTGTTTCCCATGGCTGCTGGGAGTAAGGCGTTCCGCATGTTAATTGAAGGTGTGCGCGGCGTTAGGCGCCGGGGACTTTACTAAGGTAACCCCAGAACGACCTCAGGTAAGTTAAAGTAGACGACCTCCTAACCAGCATTTCTATTTTCCAGGGGTTTGGGGTTTTCCGCAAAACGTTAAATTATAATGCAGATTAGGAAAACCTACAGGTATAAATCAACAAAATAAAAATGAATACAGCAGTTGTTAAAGTATATTCCACTGCGTACCATAATCCCCACCAACAAAACCCTACAACCACCGTTTTCGTAGGACAAAATGGTGGGACTAGGGATCAATGAGGTGCACTACATAAACTACTGTTGCCTCAAATATCAGTAGGCATAAACTGGCGACTAATTTTTATGCCCATATTGCACACCCTAAGGATAAGGTTGGCTATCGCGATAACAAAGAAATTGTCTACAAGATCCAATGCGAACCTTGTGATACTGTATATTGTGGGCAAACATGAAGGTTCGTTTCCATACACATCCACGGCAACAATTAGTAGGGAAGATACTTAATGTACAAACATCTCAAAAAATATGGAAGAGCCGTTAAAGGCCAAAGTAAACCGCAACTGCTAATTAGCGCTCACATCGGATGACTATTCATTGGTTTCACGGCGGACTGACGTTAATTGCAAGTGGCGACTGGCGATTGCGCAGCTACGCCTACTTACTTGTATACCATAAGCTGACGCAATAAGCACTTATTAGCGCTCACGCAAAATAAGTATGGATTTGTGTCAGTGTTTTTGAAATATTAATTGCTCGTTGCATATCTTCTCAAGTTTAACGGTGACTTGCGCAAGGAGCATAGAAAATTTGCTGAATAAAGCAACCTTGTTTTCTCAAGAAACGTCGTTCATTTAAATTGCACTTTAAGGGATATCTGTCTTCCAATTTTTACAAATAAATTTCAACATGACATTCAAACTATACATTTACCAGCTAACACATGTTGTCACATTTCCTTATCAGTATTTTTCATTGGCGGACTTGATGGGACAAGTTAACGGGAAAATCAAAAAATAAAATTTCTTTGGCCAAGAGTGAAGAAAATATAGGGGTACTAAAGCACACTGTACGCCTACGTTGTGCATGCCTATGAAACTCAGAACGGTTTCCGTGTCAGTGGTTGATTTTTTCTACAGCTGTCCACAGTAGCCTTAATCCGTTTTTTTCTTCGGTTCCGGTCTAGACAAAACATGGGGCAGACATCTTCCTTTTTTCATGGATAACAAAACTCTTAATGTAAAACTCGCTTTGTTTTAATTTCTTTAGGTTTTTAAGAAATAAGCTCGTTGGAATACCGTCAGTTTAAGTCAAAATTAACTGGACTATTAGCGGGATTCAAGTGTGTATTAGAATTTACCTTGATCCACGGACCTCGTCTCCCCATTACGATCAGATGGTAGAGGTGAATATGCGTTCAGAAGAAAAAAATGTGATCACTGCAACAAGAGTTCTATTGTCTTGACGTCTCGGATTCTGAGGAAAAAAGATGCGATTTCTGAATCAAGAGTTTTATTTGCCTGAGGTTTCAGATTCCTTCGGGCATCCTTAATCATAGGTTATGATAACATAGGCATGGTCAGGCGTAGATGAGGTCTGTTTCAGATTCTGTCGACAATCCTTCAAATTCCGAAGGCCTACATAAGCCGATGCCTACGTGCTCGCCCTCCGAGAACCCAACCATAACCAACCCGTAGGATAAAGCATGCGCTGCCATACATCAAGGATGTATCGAAAGTGACCAAACGCATTGCTGCTAGACTAGGCGTCGGAATTGCACACCGTCCCAAGGCTACCATGCGCAGCCGAATTATGCGAATCAAGGACCGTTTAAATTCTAGCGAGCAGTCAGGCGTCGTGTATTGCATACCATGTTAAAAATGTCCCCGAAACTACACAGGACAGAAGGCGTATGCTTGGTTTGCTCATACGCGAACATAAGCGGGTGGTACAACGGGGTGACGCATAATCACAAGTGGCCGCCCATGCCTAAGAGACCGGTCACGAGTTTAATTTCGCCGCTGCGAGGGTAATCACACACGCTGGCAACAAAACAGGCCGTGATGTGATTGAAGCCTGGGCCTCGGATGAGAACTCAATCAATCGATTTATCGATCTGGCGCCGGCGTACATCGCGCTGCGCAGGCATCTCCGGAATAATGGCACTGTAGGTTGACTGTTGCCTCTCCCCCCTCCCCCCTCCTCCCATAACGGTTGATTGGTCCCTGCGTCCTATAACTGTTGCTTGTCTTTTGTGTACGCCTTTTATCTCTGATGATGGACTATAGAAGGAGCCCGAAAGCTCAGAGAAGTAAAATTATGGCTCCGGTGATAGCAACGCCTTTTACTTCTCTATCTACACACGCACCTGGGATGCAAACATTTGCCTTAATCCTTAAACAATATACACCATCAACTGACAAGCATTCAAACTAAAAATATACCAGCTTACACATTAAGCTATCAGTCTCTTTTCAATCTTTTTGTTCTGCTGTCATAAGAAGAATTGATAAACGATACTAACATCTAAATCAAAAAATATTCATTCGGCCAAGACTGGAGAGAACTTAGGCGTGGAAAAGCACAAAGCATTTCTACCTTACTGTTCAAATTGCATAAATATCAATTGGCGTGTCCAAAAGAGTTTCGGTCAAAGTACAAACACGCTTATTTTACCTATCCGCACTGCTTTCTTCATTTACGCCATCTTAGACGAGACCTTATACGTTTTACTCTGACTATTATAATGTACGATTCACATTAATTATTTAAAAGCGCTGCAATGCTAACTTAGCTCCAATCTGCTCCAATTTGTTCAGAATAACTACGTGTTCACAATAACATGCCCTTTTGCAATGTAGTTCGCAGTGAATACGGGCTTACAGCTGATCTATCATCAACAGAAACCTTCCTGTTAAGCAAACCATCGCGTATATTTATTTTGCAATGTTAAATGCTATTCACGCGATACCACCATAAAATTGTTTTTAAAATGCTCTTTTTTTAGCAAAACGATAAAATAGAGAGGTGTATGGGCGTAGGCATGCTCATTATCAAAACCTACGGGCAACATTTGGAAGACATCAATAAGCCTGTCCAGGATGATTTGCCTTTCATCACATAATTCTTCGGTGGCTTTTACCAGTGTTTGAAACGACCTAGATAAAATACAATGGTAAGGGCTTTATTTTCACTAGACAAATGCACTTTTTAAAGACCAAAAAGGCTTTAATTTAATGTCTTCATACGGTGTAAAATCCTTGGACTCCCCTCCGTCAGGTGTTGCCGCAGGCTTTCGAGCAGACATGTTCCCAAAATGCTCTGCAGTTGGTAGGTTGCTTGATTGATATCGAAGTATGCGATCGGAACTGTATTCAACTAAGTCACATGAAGGAAGACTTCAAGAAGGCAAAGCTCTCCATTTGAGGGCATGATAAATGACAAGTTAACTTGAGTGAAGAAATAAGATTGCGCATCGCACCATGCTTGTCCATTAAATCACCTTCAGTTATATCAGATAATTGTTTTAACGTAAAAGCAGCTGAAAAAGCGTTAAAGTTAACGAAATGGTTATGAAAATATAAAAACCTGGACCAAAAATATTGTCAAAACATTGTGACATTGAGCAACGGCTTCAATATTTTCCATAATATTCTCATTGCGCAATGTTGTGCAAAGAAAAAATAATGCTGAAAAACCATCGTGTAGTAAAAAGTGGAGAATGTTACTAATTCTGTAAATTTCGCAAGCAATAACTTGCGCATAAATAATGTAGATCGAACTGAATGTTGAATTAAACAGTCTGTACTCGGCAAAAGAAGCCTTTTCCAATATTTATTGTACGGCACTTAAATTTCTTGCATACGATAATACTATAGACTTCAGTTGAACCAATTGTGAAAGACTCACGATCACGGTGGGAGTCGTATCTATGTGGCAAGGAAGGCTTTTGCGCAGCCATTGCTCTATAACTGACCTACGAAGCGCTGAGTGAATAATGAATTAAACCGCGCTTGGGTCAATTCGCTTGCCCAACTTACTGATCGTGCGGACTCCACCAGGTACGGTTACAGCAGGCTGACTGCCAGGAATGTTTTCCTAAATCATACACTACGATTTGTTGGATGGATTACTAGGATAAGCATAAGTTAAATAAGTTGAGTTGACCCAAATGTGAAAAACTCTGACCATAAAAGTTGCTACTGGAAAATGCGTTTTTCTGTGACTTTCACCAGTGGTTTAAATTCCTTGTTGAGTTTGGTGTCCGCGTAGATAATATGCATTGGTGTGATCTTTATCTTTCGTAGACGATACAAGATGCATTTTTCTAAAGTTCAGACACGCTTTAATTTACATTCTTTATATCCTGTAAAATCATAGATCTAACCTCATTCAATGCGTGGGTATTTGCTAAGTCCTTTGATTGATTTCGACGTAAACAAACGGACAAGGATTCAACTTACACACAAACGAAGACCTTAAGCACGCAAAGTCTTTCAGAATATTCCAGTGCCTTATTATCCAAAGAAAAATGAATATCTCAAAGTGCTTTTACAGTTATAAAGTCAACTAGTGTGGGGGAAAATTGGTGGTTGCAATTTGCGCCACATCGTTTTGGACATAATTAGCAGTCGCAATGGCGATATGGCTAATTGTCAAATGTAATTTGATGCGCCCGGGGTCAGTTCGGATCATTCGGTGTGAGTGCTAACTGCGGTTCATTATGGTCCATAGTTGTCGGTGTAGTCTCCTTTACCTCCCTTTGGGAAGCGTGTGCACTCCAGCCAACTCAATACTTCCTTTGAAGCATGAATCATTGGAGTAAATGGCCTTTTTTTGATGGGCAAACTCTGATGATGCGTTTTTTTTCCCATGCAAAAGTATGTCCTGTGTCAAGGTAATGCATAGCCACTTCGGACAAATGGTCGCATTTTTTCACGGCCATTTAGTGCTCGTGGATTCGCGTAAAAGCGGATGTTCCTGATTGGCCACAACATACGATATCACAAGCGTGTAGAGACGTGTCTTCATGTTGGCTACAATATACTGCATCAAAAGGTTCTCGTAGACAACTTCTTTCTAACCAAGATAGGCGACCACATCCGTAGAGTGTTCAAGCTGGGAACGTTATGGTAGCCGTCGGTTTGTACTCCAATTCGATTTGTTATTTCGCAAAGGCCTTTTTACGAGTGCAGACAAATTCTTTATATATGGAAGGATTTTCTGTGTATTTGTCTTGGACGCCTGAAAAGAACTATGTTATTTTTTTACCCGGGTTGCTGTTGTATCATGCAAAGCCATTGTGGGAAAGCAAATAAACCAAATAATTTAGCTCGTCTCTTGATGCCAGAGAATGCTACAGACCAGCACAACGATCAGAAGCAAAAGCAGTATCAAATCAGTTGAAACAATTAATTCAGGAATTCAAGCGCTGGCACCCCCACCAATAATTTGGCAAATTGACCATACTCGAAGCTAAAATTCCTCCAAGAAAACTCTGATACCTCAGTCAACTCAGCTTCCAGATTCCTGGCAGACCTCCACGGGCGAAGGATTCAATCAGACAAAATGATGGTTTTATTTGATGCGACATCAAAATTCACATTCATTCAACCCAGTTTGGCAGAAGGCATCTTGTGCAGGAAGCTCAAAACTGAACACCTCATGAGTCTGTTCAAATTTGGCAAAGACGGACTACACATTTGCAGGCGTGACTTATGAACAAACCAACGGAACTCCAATGGGCTCTCCAATCTCCAGTTTATTAGCGCAATTAGTCCAACAAGAACTGGAAAAGATGCCCTTCACCCAAAAACTATTGATCTGTTAGCGCCGTTACGTTGACGACACGTTGGTTGCCGTCAAAAGGAAAATGCTGCAGAATTTTCAAGATCTCCTCAACTCGATACTCCCAGATATACAATTCACGAGTGAAAAAGAAAAGGAACAGCAGCTACCCTTTCTTGATGTACTCGTCATGCAAACTTCCAACAGCGAGATCAAAACAACGATTTACAGGAAGGCGAAAAACACAACACAGATTTTCAACTTTCCCAGCAACCATCCGGTGGCTCCCAAACGAGGCTGCGTGCGAAAACTGTTCAAAATACTTCATAATTACAGCAGTAACCCGGAGGTAACAGCACGTGATGTCAGATACCTCCGCAACCAATTTATGCGAAATGGCTGTCCGCAGGACTTCATAAACCGATGCCGGCGTGCTCGTCCTCCGAGGACCACACCAGAACCAGCCCCTACGATATCGCATGCGCTGCCATACATCAAGGATGTTTTGAATGCGCCCGAGCGCAGTGCTGCGGGACTAGGCGTCGGTCCCAAGTCTGCTATGCGCAGGCATATCATGAGAATAAAGGGCCGATTAAGTCCCAGTGGGCAGTCGAGCGTTGTGTATACCATACCATGTCTGAACTCTCCCCAAAATTATACCGGACAGACAGGACAAAGGATTTGTTTGCGCATGGACGGACCTAAGCTAGGTGTCAGACGGGGTGACGCTTTGTCACAAGTGGCGGCCCACACCTATGACAGGTGCCATGAATTCAACTTCGCTGCCGACAGCAAGACCGCATGAAAGCTAATTGAAGCCTGGGCCTGGGATGACAACTCAGTCAACCTGTGCACTGAGTTGGCGCTCGCCTAAATCGCTCTCCGTAGGCATATACGCACGACCGAAACTGGTGATTAGAGAGTCTATCCCCCCCTCTTTCTACTTTACCCCTCGCCCACACCTCCTCCCCCTTCTATTTGCCTCTTCCCCTTTAACAGTTGATTAGTTCATGCCACCTAAAATTGTTGCTCGCTTTTTGTTGACGGTTTCTCTCTGACGATGGACTTCTGCAAAAGCCCGAAAGCTCAGAAGAATACAATTACGATTCCGGTGATAGCAACGAATTCTTCTAGACAAGTACCTGGGATGCGCACCTTTGCCTCTATTCGTGATGATGATGATGATGATGATGATGATGATGATGATGATGATAATGATGATAACGCTCGCCAGAACCATTTATTTCAACGTACCTTTCTTTGTTAGCGAAACTTTATATAGGTTGTAGCTGGCTATGGATACTGAACTTGACGAATGGCAGATGCTCATTTTGATGAGAGTTTGTTCTGCGCCCATTCTGGCATTTATTGGATGGATAAGGTAGGTTAGGCCAACCTAATGAATTATGATCTTAACTTCTAGCACTGTTCCTCATGGTTCGCAGATATCCGAAGGCACCTGTGTGCGATGAGAACGTGCGGTGGCAAAGGTTACGTTGAACAGTTAGGACATGTACAGTGGCGAGCTTCTGATCGGTGATATAAGCAGTGTGCGCCGAAAAAGATTTACTGAACGCTTTTGTCTGGTCAAGGCGAACAATGAAGCATCGTCATCGTAAACACTGCATTGCTAGACAGCCTATCGTCGTCCGATCACTGTCCCTCGTTGATGAATACTCCCCGGACCGCTAACGGAACTCATCTGTCACACTCTGCCTTGGGCCTCGAAGGAGGCCTTGACATCCACAGAAGTCGATATTATAGGCGGATAGTATTGGGAGTAAAGGCAGGGGAGACTGTAATGGCCGTTTCTGGATTATTCGCCACAGACAGCCAGTCATACCCACACCCAAATGGTGCCTCACCCGAATCTCGAAGACGCGAATTTTTGATCAGACTATTAAACCCTAATTATTGAGCCAAGAGCTCGTTGTCTTGCCGGTTTAGGTCGGGGATATAAATTGGTGTTATTTTTGAGGATTGCAGATTATCAGGTATTAAATCTGAGCCCATTCTTCCCATCATGTGAGGGAGTCTTACCGTAGAAGACGGCTGTCAAAATATTTGGCCGAAATTTGACGCATCCGAATAGGGCAATATAAGGATATTTATTGATTTATTTATCTGCATATTTATTTGCATAAGACTTAATTAGCTGTCTTAAAGATGCAACCGTGAATTTTGAGTTAAATATGCGTGAAAGGAGCAGACATAGCGAATCTAGTTATTACAAGGAAGTGCTTTACATGCATATATGCTGACCGCAGAACCAAATATAACACCAAAATCTGTCATCTGTTTAACTTTGCCTGATGACTTCATATAAGCTAGAGATAGTCCTTCTAGTTTGCCTGTCTTTTTCAGTAAAAATAACCGTAGATTGGTTGATGTTTGAACCCAAATATGAAGTATTATCTTTTTCGATAAAGCCTAAGGCAGCTTAGGACACAATGGCCAATGATCTCTGGCGTCTACTGTATATCCCGTAGCAGCGGCTCTAGAAATAGCAGGCCTATATAAATACTAATTTAAAAGGGCAATTATGTCAACTGCATCAAAGAGTTTCTTCAGAAGCCTTGATGATGAGATAATGGTCTTCTTGGAAGTCATATCATTGATGACCACTATACCACTCGACATAGTCAGGAAATGCACAGATTTAGTCCTAAAGACATACGAAACGAAGGCTCCTACAACCGCCTTGGTTCAACTCACAGACGTTTATCTAGATGTTTGTTTTTCATTTGACCATCTGTAGCGGGTCGTGCCTGGCTGACTAGCTTGCGTCGAAGTGCACTTTCCCAAACGCTCACCGATGTGCTTTCTCGACGTCTCGATCAGCCAATCATAGTTCTTTTCGTTAACGAAAGCCGATGTGCCGTCTACGCATCGTATCATAAACTAAGGGTAAACCAATAAATGATTCGTCAGTTCCAGCCTCTGCATTGTTACTGTGGCAAGAAATCCAGGTATAAGTGACCCCATTGAAGTTTTTTATTTGTGATAGTATAGATGTATAGGAGCTAAGGCTACGACGGTTATGGCCTTAACACCTACAATCTTCCAAAACCCTGGTTACTTAGGAGATTGCAGAGAAGACGGTGGAAAGGTGAGAGTAGAGGGAACAGTGTATTGTTTACAGAAAAGTTATGGGAAAGTTGCCAGTCCATCGGGCATGGTTGTACGGCCGGAGGGCGCATTAGCGCTCGGCATCCAACCCGTCTCGCTCCGAGCCGATTTTCAAGTAGGGTCTTTGAGGAGTCGGGCCAGAAGACAGAGAAAGAGATAGCTTTCATTGGCTAGGTCGGCCTGGAGATTTTGGGCAGAGAGACAACTTGCATCGGGCACGCGTGCAAGCTCCTAATTCGTTGCCTCATAGATGCGAGAACTATGATTGGCTGATCGAGACGTCGAGAAAGCACATCGGTGAGCGTTTGGGAAAGTGCACTTCGACGCAAGCTAGTCAGCCAGGCACGACCCGCTACAGATGGTCAAATGAAAAACAAACATCTAGATAAACGTCTGTGAGTTGAACCAAGGCGGTTGTAGGAGCCTTCGTTTCGTATGTCTTTAGGACTAAATCTGTGCATTTCCTGACTATGTCGAGTGGTATAGTGGTCATCAATGATATGACTTCCAAGAAGACCATTATCTCATCATCAAGGCTTCTGAAGAAACTCTTTGATGCAGTTGACATAATTGCCCTTTTAAATTAGTATTTATATAGGCCTGCTATTTCTAGAGCCGCTGCTACGGGATATACAGTAGACGCCAGAGATCATTGGCCATTGTGTCCTAAGCTGCCTTAGGCTTTATCGAAAAAGATAATACTTCATATTTGGGTTCAAACATCAACCAATCTACGGTTATTTTTACTGAAAAAGACAGGCAAACTAGAAGGACTATCTCTAGCTTATATGAAGTCATCAGGCAAAGTTAAACAGATGACAGATTTTGGTGTTATATTTGGTTCTGCGGTCAGCATATATGCATGTAAAGCACTTCCTTGTAATAACTAGATTCGCTATGTCTGCTCCTTTCACGCATATTTAACTCAAAATTCACGGTTGCATCTTTAAGACAGCTAATTAAGTCTTATGCAAATAAATATGCAGATAAATAAATCAATAAATATCCTTATATTGCCCTATTCGGATGCGTCAAATTTCGGCCAAATATTTTGACAGCCGTCTTCTACGGTAAGACTCCCTCACATGATGGGAAGAATGGGCTCAGATTTAATACCTGATAATCTGCAATCCTCAAAAATAACACCAATTTATATCCCCGACCTAAACCGGCAAGACAACGAGCTCTTGGCTCAATAATTAGGGTTTAATAGTCTGATCAAAAATTCGCGTCTTCGAGATTCGGGTGAGGCACCATTTGGGTGTGGGTATGACTGGCTGTCTGTGGCGAATAATCCAGAAACGGCCATTACAGTCTCCCCTGCCTTTACTCCCAATACTATCCGCCTATAATATCGACTTCTGTGGATGTCAAGGCCTCCTTCGAGGCCCAAGGCAGAGTGTGACAGATGAGTTCCGTTAGCGGTCCGGGGAGTATTCATCAACGAGGGACAGTGATCGGACGACGATAGGCTGTCTAGCAATGCAGTGTTTACGATGACGATGCTTCATTGTTCGCCTTGACCAGACAAAAGCGTTCAGTAAATCTTTTTCGGCGCACACTGCTTATATCACCGATCAGAAGCTCGCCACTGTACATGTCCTAACTGTTCAACGTAACCTTTGCCACCGCACGTTCTCATCGCACACAGGTGCCTTCGGATATCTGCGAACCATGAGGAACAGTGCTAGAAGTTAAGATCATAATTCATTAGGTTGGCCTAACCTACCTTATCCATCCAATAAATGCCAGAATGGGCGCAGAACAAACTCTCATCAAAATGAGCATCTGCCATTCGTCAAGTTCAGTATCCATAGCCAGCTACAACCTATATAAAGTTTCGCTAACAAAGAAAGGTACGTTGAAATAAATGGTTCTGGCGAGCGTTATCATCATTATCATCATCATCATCATCATCATCATCATCATCATCATCATCACGAATAGAGGCAAAGGTGCGCATCCCAGGTACTTGTCTAGAAGAATTCGTTGCTATCACCGGAATCGTAATTGTATTCTTCTGAGCTTTCGGGCTTTTGCAGAAGTCCATCGTCAGAGAGAAACCGTCAACAAAAAGCGAGCAACAATTTTAGGTGGCATGAACTAATCAACTGTTAAAGGGGAAGAGGCAAATAGAAGGGGGAGGAGGTGTGGGCGAGGGGTAAAGTAGAAAGAGGGGGGGATAGACTCTCTAATCACCAGTTTCGGTCGTGCGTATATGCCTACGGAGAGCGATTTAGGCGAGCGCCAACTCAGTGCACAGGTTGACTGAGTTGTCATCCCAGGCCCAGGCTTCAATTAGCTTTCATGCGGTCTTGCTGTCGGCAGCGAAGTTGAATTCATGGCACCTGTCATAGGTGTGGGCCGCCACTTGTGACAAAGCGTCACCCCGTCTGACACCTAGCTTAGGTCCGTCCATGCGCAAACAAATCCTTTGTCCTGTCTGTCCGGTATAATTTTGGGGAGAGTTCAGACATGGTATGGTATACACAACGCTCGACTGCCCACTGGGACTTAATCGGCCCTTTATTCTCATGATATGCCTGCGCATAGCAGACTTGGGACCGACGCCTAGTCCCGCAGCACTGCGCTCGGGCGCTTCCAAAACATCCTTGATGTATGGCAGCGCATGCGATATCGTAGGGGCTGGTTCTGGTGTGGTCCTCGGAGGACGAGCACGCCGGCATCGGTTTATGAAGTCCTGCGGACAGCCATTTCGCATAAATTGGTTGCGGAGGTATCTGACATCACGTGCTGTTACCTCCGGGTTACTGCTGTAATTATGAAGTATTTTGAACAGTTTTCGCACGCAGCCTCGTTTGGGAGCCACCGGATGGTTGCTGGGAAAGTTGAAAATCTGTGTTGTGTTTTTCGCCTTCCTGTAAATCGTTGTTTTGATCTCGCTGTTGGAAGTTTGCATGACGAGTACATCAAGAAAGGGTAGCTGCTGTTCCTTTTCTTTTTCACTCGTGAATTGTATATCTGGGAGTATCGAGTTGAGGAGATCTTGCAAATTCTGCAGCATTTTCCTTTTGACGGCAACCAACGTGTCGTCAACGTAACGGCGCTAACAGATCAATAGTTTTTGGGTGAAGGGCATCTTTTCCAGTTCTTGTTGGACTAATTGCGCTAATAAACTGGAGATTGGAGAGCCCATTGGAGTTCCGTTGGTTTGTTCATAAGTCACGCCTGCAAATGTGTAGTCCGTCTTTGCCAAATTTGAACAGACTCATGAGGTGTTCAGTTTTGAGCTTCCTGCACAAGATGCCTTCTGCCAAACTGGGTTGAATGAATGTGAATTTTGATGTCGCATCAAATAAAACCATCATTTTGTCTGATTGAATCCTTCGCCCGTGGAGGTCTGCCAGGAATCTGGAAGCTGAGTTGACTGAGGTATCAGAGTTTTCTTGGAGGAATTTTAGCTTCGAGTATGTTCAATTTGCCAAATTATTGGTGGGGGTGCCAGCGCTTGAATTCCTGAATTAATTGTTTCAACTGATTTGATACTGCTTTTGCTTCTGATCGTTGTGCTGGTCTGTAGCATTCTCTGGCATCAAGTAGAGCTTCGGCTTTGTCGTTGTAGTCTTGTCGATTCATGATAACCGTTGATCGTCCCTTATCCGATGGTCCGTTGTTAAATGCGTGATGGCTTTCGACTCATTCTTCGACATGCAGTGAACTCGATGGTGTGTCTTCAGTTAAGAAGTGATCCGTTTTCGAACAGAGTGCTTCTCATCGTCTCCTCTTCTTCTTCATCAGAAATCATATACCGACGCAAATTTTGTTCTATAGTTAGCGAATTAAAGTCTTTGCATCACCTACCAGCCTGAAAACACTCTCGTACTGGTAGTTAATTGATGCAATAAATCACAGTCAGACCACCCAACGGGACCATTATTCTCTACCTGTCATTAGAGATTATCAAGCATGAGGTGAGAAGAAAGATTACTTGGTAACAATAGCTTATGCAGGCCCGCTCGTTAATCCCGACTCCCTGTATGTTTTCCTAGGAAAACGAGGGTTATGGGGTTTATGGGTTTGGGAATTAGGACATGCAGTGTAACATATACTTTAGTAAATGCTAAATGCTCTTTTATTTTACTGTATTTAGAAATGTTGTTGATTTATATCTGTAGCTTTTCCTAATGCATATTATCGTTTAACATATTGTGGAAAAACCCAATTATCAAATTGCATGTTTCTTATATTTCCCGAAAAATTGAAATGGTGATTTGGAGGTCAGGTCAGGTCAGGTCAGGTTTTTATTGAGGGAAATATAGGTAAATACCTTTGAACTCCCTATTGGTACAGTTTTTTCAATGCATTTGATCTGCAGAACATTTTGGATCAGTGGCGTTGCCAGAAATTTGAGGGCCAACAGTGAAAAAACTCCTTAGGCATTGTTCAGAAGTCTAGGGGTTTGAATGCCATTTGAGAGATTTAAGGAGAAAAACTGTCATCCGGGGGAAGGGGGCTGCAGAGTATATTCGAAGCTGATGGCCTGTGCTAAGAGTGTTTGAAGCATGTCAGGGAGAGTCCATCGCGGTTTTCGCCATAATACCAAGGGTCCCACGAAAAGAAGGTTGCGGAGGTCACGCGAAGCTCATCGAGTGTCGGCGATGCGCCCATCGTGCACCCTTGTTGGTTTAACGAGTCTGTCTGCTAAGTGACAGAAGAAATATAATCGGTAGTTTTCTAAACAAAAATATTACTGAAAATTAGCGAATAGTATGTTTTTTATAATATTATTATTCTACAATTTGCATTCGGCAACTGGCAGTTCATTTTCGGGGGCTCAGTGGCTATTTGTTCTAACTTAATAGTGTCGTAAACATGCCTACAGATGCGTCTGACGTGTGTTCAGATGGCGACATAACAATGTCCGCGGGCAGAGCATTCCAGGCCTGAATTGGGAAAAGTTTTACAAATCCGCGTAGCCTCGGATCACAACGTTTGGTGGACACGAAGCTTGCAATTCTTGTTATTCTTAACTAACATATTACTGAAAATCTGTGAGTAGTATGTCATCTACTTCAACTTACTCGAGGTCCAAATTACCGTACTGGAGTAAGATTAGTATTGTCCGCGGCGCAAAATGCCGTGCACACCTTACATTTAAATGCGGAACAACTTGCCCCCAGCGGCCGTGGGAAGCAACTTCGACTGCTTTTCACTTTACACTTACTTCTAAAAATTTCCTTATCTGCCTACCCTATTTTTTCACCCCTTAAAACTCTATAACCACCGGTTTAGCAGTACCAAATGCTGGGACAAGGGGTATATGAGTGGGCCTACAAAAGCTTCTTTTGCCGAGTACTTAAATTTAAGACTCTAGAAAGATATAGTCTATGTAAAAGTTTACCAACAAAAAATAGGGACAGTGGAATGACTTGTAATGGCTTATATATAATCATCAGGCAGGCATTTACGACGTTATTTTTTGTTTCGCAGTCAGAAGACATCAGTGCTATTTACTTTATTCTAAAATCAAATTTCAGCTTACGTACTTTTCTTAGTTATATTTAACTCATGTATAACGCCTGCACCTTGAGGACGTCTAATAAAGCTTATGAAGATAACTATTAATCGGTGATGTTGCTAGGGCTATTCTTATGAAAGGCGAATCGCAAGAGGGATAAGGAAATATATGAAATGCCACTTAGATTCGTGAACTAGATCAAACTAACTGAGAAAATCTGCCACATTGTTTATATGAATGAAAATCTACTGCATAATCAGTATCAGTCATTACCAATACAAGCAGACATGTGAGTCCCAGAAAGTAATTAAAAAGAAGATGACTTGATCACTGGGACAACACGTTTTTTGAGCCTGACATTTCGACATCCGTCGCGGATTCATCATCAGAGACATGACTGGAAAACAGTAGCAGAAAACGGGTAATGCATGCAGAGGAGTTTGCAGTATTTATACGATACAGTCAGTACTGCAAACATACAGCGACAATTAACGTTAATTGCCTTCTTGTGCATGAATAGTTTGCTGAACGGCATGCGGAATCTGACCTGTTGAACTTTCATCACGGGCGGTGGGCTCAGGCGTGATGATTGCTCGGTCATAAGGCCCTCCGTTGTTGGCGTAAGATGAGACGGTGGCCTGCCCGTTCCCAAAGTAGCAACTTGCTTTGGCCAAATTGAGCCTCTGCACCGAATATGGATTTGGCAAATCGTTACGCTTGTTTATGAATTGGGGTCCCGTTAAACATGACTCAAGTAGTTCTCGGCTCACCCGATTTTAATCTTTTGCATAGCCAAAATTCTCGGAAGAGGTGACAATGGGGTGAGCCTTCATAACAGGGACATAACTTTTATGCGCGACAATCTGCAATCCGCAGCGTCAATTAAACAATGCTCGGCCGACGATGGGTTGTCTAGTTGTACAGTTTACGGTTGTGGCGTGTTGAATTGTGTGCCTTGACCAGACGACAAAAAACTGCTTAACCATTGAAGATTGCATCCAGTATTTACCAGAAACTATCGGGGGTTAAGTGAGTTAAACCCAGCAACTACGATCTTCAGACCATGGTAACTTAGTAGAGGAGAAGTCCGTTAAAGGCTAGAGTAGTAGGAAGAGTTTATTGTGTACACAAGGGAAAGGAGAATAGATGGAAAAAGTCTGACTTTGGAGAAGACGACCACCAAGGAGATTGACCGGGTCCCAAGTGCGGTTTTTGTAGAACTCAGGACAGTATACAGAGAGATAGCGCATTAATTGGCTAGGTTGGTGTGTGATTGGTAGTAAGTCAGGCGACCACAACGACCTTGAGCTCCAGAAAAATTGAAACCACGACAGGGAAAGCCAGACATCAGAAGGCAAGGACCCACTAAAAAACCATTGGTCGACGCAAACATTTGCCATTGCTCGTTTGCAAACAAGTGCATTTGGACATCTGCAAATGGGGAGCCATGATAGGAGTCATGATCTTAATTTGTTAGGTTAATCAAGCCTCCCCAATCCGTTTCGTTAATACCAGAATGTGCGCAGACACGTAGGCAGTCAAAAACCATCAACACTCATTGAAATGAGTATCTGACCTTGGTCATGTTCGGTTACCCTACCCTACTCAACTCCGACTTAGTGGGCTCTACTGCCGAATTTGTGTATGGCATTACCCTACGGATTTCCCGTGATTTTTTTTTCGGACAGATTTGCGGCTTAGCTATCATGGATCCTGGTGGTCATGTTCAAGGTCGCGCTAAGGAATGGCAGTTAACTCCTACGTTGCCTTAACTTGCCGATGTGTAATTTTGTATTCTGTTAATACTGTTTGTAGGCTACCACAGCAGGCCTTTGACAGCCCATTTGGAGTACTATCTCACACTCAGAAGTAGTTCAAAATCGGCCAGAATTGTCATCGGTCATTTACTGGAAGGCGGCCTATACCGAACCGTTTTTCCAACGCGACGATAGAACAGGCTTCTCGACTTGTTAAAATGTCCAATTATTATGCCCTAGCCTCCACCTTAATCTGATAAGTGTGCATCTCCCTATCCCCCAACTTCACTCTTTACGCACCGTGACCATCTTTTCATTATTAACTTACGCTCACCAACCGTCTTTTCAGCTCCTCTGATGTTTAATAACTCGTACGCTCTGTCTGTACACTCCAAAATTTTCCTGTTATTCACTTTCTTGGACTTGTAGGGATCTAAGAAGTGGGTGTTCTCGGATCAAAAACATTATCAGGTCGAAGTCCCGAAGTTAGAAGTGAAGGGCAAGAGTCACCAAAATGAGGGGTTTATTGTATACAGAAAAGAAGGGGGAATATTATAGGAAAACAAAAAAGCATTCATTGTATCTACTTAAATTACGTCCGTAAAACAGCGTGCTAAAACGTTGAATAGCAAAACAGCCTGGAGTTATTTAGATTTGTGAGGATTATTATCAATTATATACTATAAAATTAGAATTCGTTCACCGTTTAGATTCAGTTGTTCGTTTCCGGTTTTGGCCTTGTACATGTAACATAACAACGGCCAAACTTTATTCTACGAACTGCTTCTATCATATTCTAGAAACTTACGATTGAACATGCCCTAATTCCTCGATGTACACCGTTTGCACCGCATGTTCTTATCGCAAGCAGGTCTGATCGGGAATCTTCGAATGAGGAAGCATGCTGGGAGTCAAGAGAATAATCCGCTAGTTGGGGCCTGACCTGCCCAACTCTTCCTGCCTATTCCGGAAATTTGTGGGACTTTCTGGTTAAATGCAGAGACACAAAGGCAGTCACCAGCGACCATCACCCATATCCCATCAGGTCATGTGATTATACTGATGTGTGACATATGTGTGGTCTTTCGCGTAAGGCATGCACTGTGCGATCTGGTCGTGGCACGCGATTCGCTGAGCCAAATTTTCTCTCTCACATAATTTGCGTCCAGAAAGCTACAGAAATTCCTGCGAGAAGAGAGTGGAGAGAAAGGAAGAAACGAAAAAAAAGGTACATTTCTGCTCTACACTGATGTTCCCACTAGGAATAGCCAAACCACTGCTAGGGCATTCTAATTGTTTTGAATTTGAATGCTAACACCTAATTGGATGGCTCTGCCCTATTCGGGATTATGGATCACTGTGCAGTGATCCCTCTTTGTCAGATTTGTAAGGCATTCCACCAATGCGCGATGCAAAAATTGTCACTCGTGTTTGGCTTAATTACACATAGGTACGAGTATGTGGATATTGTAGCCTCACATTATATTTTACCATCATCCCCCGGGGGCTGTTCATTCCGTTCTACAGTTCGAAGCAAAAAACTTTCTTCAACTTAGGTTAGTAAAAATAACTATGAACACACGTGTATAACACTTAAATCCATAGAAGTTAATAATGGTTATCATTAAACGTGAAGTTTTGCATGGAAATGAGGTGTAAGTCGGGCAAATTTACTCTGACACCTACAACACAGCGTTTTATTCCATTTAAAAACGTTCATTGTTTCCTGGTTGTTGCTTTTGTAGCACCTCAGTAGTGGTGTACCCATGGTACTACAATCACCAGATGGAATCCCGGGTTGTAGATAAAAGGAAGAAGTCACACGAGTGGGGGGTTTAGTGGGCACATTATCCTGCACCGCCGTCACAGGCAGCAGTCGCCACTTGCGAAGCCAGGGCTGGTTCTGACTGCGTCCAGTCGTACCCGAGAGTGTCTGAGTGTGGAAAAGAAGTAGCAATTGTTTGACCATTATTGTGGAGCGAGTTAAAATAATGTGATATCGGTATGTTGCATTGTGCGAGGGGTGCCGTTTGTAGCGGGAACCTGCTGTATTGCGTGGGGTGGGGGGGGGGGGTGGCATGTTCAAGTGGCCCAAAGGGAGCCGGGAGCATATGGCCGCCCGTGTGTGTGCAAGTGGATGGCAGTCAAGAACACAGCTTACCTATCAGTGGAAGATTGCCACGGACATCTTGAGGCGACTGCTGTTTCTATGGTTTCAGCTAGTAGTGTTTGTAACGCTAATAAAAGCTAGAGTAGCAATATTGCAGAGGAAAGCGGATCGCAACTAACACGACCAAGGTTGCCTGAGAGCTAAGAGATGGTACGGAGTTAATGCTAACAGGCGGTACCATTGATGTTGATGCTGCAGCCCATACTTGGTAGTGGCAGCCCAGGAAACGGTATGAAAAGTCCCGGTTGGGTTAGATTG
This sequence comes from Ligula intestinalis, assembly GCA_036362985.1. Lineage (NCBI taxonomy): Eukaryota > Metazoa > Platyhelminthes > Cestoda > Diphyllobothriidea > Diphyllobothriidae > Ligula > Ligula intestinalis. The sequence continues at coordinate 28,706,348 of JAYGXS010000007.1, read as the reverse complement.
AGTCCCAGCGTTGATTCGCCAGTTACTGCCAGCTGGACTTTGGCGATTTTTAGGTTTCTGTGTGCCGCTCGGCCGCGTACGCTCGCCACATACCCCCCCCCCAACCCCCTTCCCCACCCCCGGCTCTGACCGTAGCGACAGCTGTCACAACGAAGTGACGGGCGCACGGCCCCGATAGTCTGCGCATGTTTACTAGCATGGAAGCCAGTTATCCGTGGTCAGCTCTTCCCCCCATTTGTCAGCAGGCTTTCTCACGTTAAGGCTACAGCATGGATATCGATCCTGTTCTCATTCTCCTTCGTTTCTTTCGCTCTCCTTCTCTCTTTCTCATTTAACTCACTCCTCTTCTTTTCTCTCTATCCTTTCACCACCTGCCTTCTCTATTCCTATCTTTCGCGATTGGCCTTCGTTTCTCTCCCTCTATCTTTCTCTCTCTCTCGCTCCCTCTTCTTCTTCTTCTTCTTCTTCTTCTTCTTCTTCTGCTTTTTCTTCTTCTTCTTCTTCTGCGTACTCACAATTACAATGTTTACCAGACTGTTTTTTCTCCCTCTCTCTCCCCTTTTTAGCCTCGCCCACGCACGCCAACCGGCAACGGAGCATGGGCAGTGCCTTTCAGTCGATGACTGACTGGTTACCCCATCTCAAAAGGGTTCCGGCCCAGGCCTCGTGCAAAGCTGCTCTCACCCTTCTGAGATTCCAGGTCGGTATGCATATGCAATGCTAGACTCCGGCAAACCACGGTCCCTGCGGCACGGTAGGCGCTGGCACATCCTCTCGGTTCTGATTCCCTGTCGGTGTGTGCGTTCACGCTCCTAGTGGGTTTCAGGCCTTACCTCAGGTGTCCGAGCAGCTAGGCGGTTACTAGACGGTGAGGGAAAGAGTGGAGTCAACCCTCGGCGCGTTTCTCTCCTCACAATGCTAAATCTGAATGCACCTGATTCTATCACGGTGAGCTATAAGCCGTAAATTGGGGGGTTTGCCAACTGGCGGAACAATTCAGGCTAACTAGGTTTCTGCTCCTCTAGTATGCTTGTGCTTGTGTGTGCGTATGTGAAAAGGGTTAAGGACTGAGAGTCAGGCTGCAATGGCTCCCACTTAATGTGGCCTTTATGGCGGTTCCGCGCACGCGGGAGCCTACCTAGTGAGTTGGCTGACTCAAGTGTGCGTGTGTTGAGTGACTATTGGGCCAGCCAACTTCACCCTCCCTCACCCCCGGTCTTATTGACTTTGTCTTCACACCGGAAACGGAGGTGGGATTGGCGAGCGAGTGGGCACATTCTCCTCGAGTCTGCTTTAACTCTTGTTTTTTTTTCATTCGCGGTAGTTCGCTGCATTACTTTTATCTTGCTGTAACCTTCGTGCAGTTTGCCCAGCTTGCCTCAGTGTCTGCCGCAGCTTGCTTCAGCGTTTGCTGCGGCTTGTTGGAGTACGCGGCTGCCCATCGTCGAAATTGGCGGGGAACTGTCAGATGTCAGTCAACGGTCTTCAGGCCAGCCAGTCGGAGACAGTTGCCTGTAACGACGAATGACCTTGGGCTAGCGAGCGATCATTGGAGGTCATCAGCCGCTTTCTCGCATCACTCAGATTTTGTGTCGCATACAGGCCAGAGGTGTCAAATAATGAAATCAAACGACCCAGTGTCACGGCAACAACCATCTGAAGTTGCCAACAGAAGCTGATGCAGTTGCGGACGAAGCAACTACATCGGAGATACTGGAAGACATCTCAACACGCAAGTGGCCGAACACGCGACAGCAGTGCAACGAAATGGCGCTAATTCTCAAGCTGCGGCTCATTCGACGAGACCCGGCCGCACATTCCAATTTTATCTTACCGAAATTCTTGCGAGAGGTGACAATCGCGAGTCGTAAATTCGTGAGTCGTGAATTACATGCGTCACGGTTCACGTGCCTCCAGTCTATTAATAAACGCAACGGTCTGTCCAATTCATATTCCGTGCTGAGTTTCAATTTGGCCTGAGCAAGTGGCTACTTGGCGAACGCACATGCCAACGCGTCATCCAAATTGTCACTAGCAATTATCACGTGTGTGCGGTCGCTGACCGCAAGTCGGTCTTTAAACATTTAGCGTAAAAGCAGGCAATCCTCCTCGATACGGAAGTCGTAATTCTTACAAATGTGCAGGGACTGCATCTACTGAAGGCTTCAACTCCTTGTAAATGAATAACTCTTTTCTGTTACTATTCATGCTAATGTCTCTGAGGAAGAATCTGCGACCGCTTTTGAAACATCAGACGAAAAAAGTCTTGCCCCAGTGAACGTATCTTCTTCTTCTTCTTTTTCTTTTTCTTCTTCTTCTTTTTCTTCTTCTTCTTCTTCTTCTTCTTCTTCTCAGTTACTTCCTAAAACATGTATACTCATTCGTATTGGCAAACGAATACTGGCCTTTAATGGAACTACAGTCAGCTGAAAATATTACTGATATAGATGAAGTCGTTGCGATCACGCGAATCGTAATTGTATCCTTCTAAGCTTTCGGGCTCTTCCTGGAGTCTATCGCAAAATGTGTTTAAGATACTGAGTTGTAACCCTAATGGCTGCGATCTTCGAAGCCCGGTCACTTAGGAGATGAGAGAAGTCTTGGAAAGCCAGAGAAGTAGGAACAATAAACGTTTAAAGAATGAATTGGAAAATAGTTCATAGGAAGGTTGACTCAGCGTGGCGTTGCGTTCGCCGTGAGGGTCGTGAAAATGTGGCAGCGTTGACGCGCCCGCCCCTCTCAGGGGCGGGTTGCCCAGCGAGTTCTCGTGTTAGAAATCGGGGGCGGCAGCCGAATCCTCTTTCCGTCCCGCGGCCTTGATGGTGATTGGTTAAACCATCCGAAGGTAGACACTGGCGTGGGAGGGAGGCGTCCGTGTCTGATGGGCCAGTTTGCGTCTGGTCGGGGACACACCGAAAAGTACATTCGCGCAATTTCCTGCTCTGAATGACCTTGTCTGCGATGACAAGAGTTAGGTGAGCGCCGAGCAGAAACAACAACTCAAAGTCCATCATCAGAGAAAAATCATCAACGAAAAGGGAGCAACAATTATAGGTAGCATGAATCAATCAACTGTTATAGGGGAAGAGGCAAATAGTTGGGGGAGTGGGAGGAGGTGTGGGTGAGGGGTAGAGGAGGAGGAGGGGGGGGAGACTCATTAATCACCAGTTTCGGTCGTGCGTGTATGCCTATAGAGAGCGATTTAGGCGGGCGCCAACTCAGTGCACCGGTTGAATAAGTTGCCATCCCAGGGCCAGGCTACAATTAGCTCGCCTGCGGTCTTACTGTCGGCGTGAGTAATTATCCTTGCTGCTGCAAAGTTAAATTCATGTCCCGTCTCATAGGTGTGGGCTGCCACTTGCGACAGTGCGTCACCCCATCTGACAGCTAGCTTATGTTCGTGCATGCGCGAACCAAGCATTCGTCCTGTCTGTCTGGCTCACAAACGAAGCTGCGTGAGATCGCTGCTCAAAAGAATCCAGACTGACTGCAGTAACCCGGAGGTAAAAGCACGGCAGGCCCGATACTTGCGCAAACGATTTATGCGGAGTGGCTATCTGAAGACCTTCATAAAGCGATGCCGACGTGCCCGCCCTCCGAAGACCCGGCCAGAACCAACCCTTACGATACGGCATGCGCTGACATGCATCAAAGATGTTTTGGAAGTGACCGAACGCATTGCTGTAGGACTAGGCGTCGGAATTGCGCACTGCCCCAAGGCCACCATGCGCAGCCTGATCATGAGAATAAAGGACCGATTAGGTCCCAGCCAGTAGTCGAGCGTATCGTATAACATGTCTGAACTCTCCCCGAATTTATACCAGACAGGCAGAACGAATGCTTGGTTCACGCATGCACTAACATTAGCTAGCTGTCAGATGGGGTGATGCACTGTCGCAAGTGGCGGCCCACAACTATGAGACGGGCCATGAATTTAACTTCGCAGCCGCAAGGATAATTACTCACGCCGACAGCAAGACCGAACGAAAGCTAATTGTAGCCTGGGCCTGGGATGACAACTCAGTCAACCGGTGCACTGAGTTGGCGCCCGCCTAAATCGCTCTCCGTAGGCATATACGTACGACACAACCTGGTGATTAATGAGTCTCCCCCCTCCACCTTCTCCTCCTCACCCACTCCTCCTCCCCTTTCCCTCCTACTCTTTGCCTTCCCTTCCCCTTATAACAGTTGATTGGTTCTTGCCACCCATAACTGTTGCTGGCATTTTGTTGACGGTTTCTATCTGACGATGGACTTCTGCAAAAGCCCGAAAGCTCAGAAGAATACAATTACGATTCCGGTGATAGCAACGACTTCTTCGTCTAGATAAATACATTGGATGCGAAACTTTGCCTTCATTCGTAATAACTTTAAGATAACACCTGCAAACGTGATTAAACCAAACGAGCAGCTAATGCGCATGGCCACAATCCATTGGGTCGACTAATTGCCACCGTCTGGGAAGAAGCGCTTGCTGGCTGTGGGCATTGACTTTCCATCAGCCTTCACATTTTGAGTTGCCTTAAGATTTCAAGCAGTTATTCTTTTTGATGCATGACATACACACACGAATATTCCTTAGAAATAACGTATGCAGCATCTTAAAGGTCTTTAAGCGCACTTATTCTAGCCAAGCTGTGTCAAGCGATCAGACCTAAGCGATCTTCCATACCACTGGCGATTTCTGAAAAAAAAAAAAAACGCACTTCTTAAGTTTCGTCGCACCTGCCTCATCCGCATCTTCACCTTTACCATGTCCTACCTTGTATAAATTTACATTTTTACCTGTTTGTGCATCTCCGCCATTCGGAATAAGTCAGATGTCGAGTGTTTAATACTTCTTATTTTAAAAGTAGACCACACAAACCCCCCAAAGCCAATTCTGTAAGGTAACAGACCTGAACTATTGAAAGACCGCACTGGCTAGGTCTAAATTCAGCGATACTGGTGACCCCGACGTGATTTGCATTTGCACATTCTGATATGGATGAGCCTTATTATCATTAAGCCTATGTAGACGTCTACTGAAGCTTTCCTAAGTCATTTTATGTTACCGCGATTCACACATGATCTGCCCATGTAAATTCTAATGTGGCTGAGATCAGTTATCACCAAACGTCTTTCGACTTCTACTATATTTTCCTACGTCATTTTATGTGACGGTGTTCGGAAAAATTTAGTGACTGGCATCAAGTCGTATAGTGAGATGAGGGCTTTCAACCCCTCTCAGCTCACTGAGTCCAGGACATAGTTTGTCTCTTATCCGGCAGAGAAGTCCTGCTATGAGTCCCAGCATCCAGATGCTAAAACAGTTATTGTATTTTGATCCATAACATCTGCATACAACAACACTTTTTTTCAACACACGTATTTGGATCTAGCTTAGTGATGCAAACTGAATGAATGGATATTTCAGTGTCCCATTTAGTGTCTAAACGAGAACATTCAATGAGTCCCTCCTACAAGCGATGTACACGATAAGAAACCAACTTCCGTAGATGACTTTGTGACGGTGGTTAAGAGGCAGCTTTGATCACGCCTTCACCGTAAGTGCATCCCAAAATAGCTGACTGCGTCAGTGCATTTAATTACAAGTCAGCATCAACTTAATCGGTTCACAATAATAAGTAGAGACCTACAAAGATTTCGCTAAAACACACAGCAAATCAACGCATTAACTAACTGAATTCCACTTTAAGCAGACAAATGCTACAGAATTGATGCAATTCAAAGCGGCCTCCTGATTTATTCCATCTCGCTTAAGTCCAAAGACAGTTAATTGTTTTGATGCATAATGCATACAGACGAAGTGAACTTATAGTGGTCCCATTCCGCTTGGACTCCCACATCATATCAGATCATCACCTACCTTTTACATAGCCGCCTGCTCAGCTGGACACATGCTCCTGCCTGCCTGCGCAATCTAGCCAGCCACCTCTTAAGACTGACACACGCGAAAATCGCTCGAGACGCTCTGACGATTACCGCACTTTGGACACGGTGCCCTAGCAGCCGGACAGCCATCGTCCGGGAATCAAACTTCTCCTTTTCCTGCAACTTTGGCCTTTGCTTCTCTCCAAAGAACTTGGCCTGACGATCGCACGGCGTAGGGTTTAACCAAATGAACCTATACACTGTGATACGAGTGACTCCGACCTGATCTGCACTCGCAAATTCTGGTGTAGCTGAGCTCAGTTATCATCAAACGTCTCCAGACTTCAACTGAATTTTTCCTACGTCATCTCATGTCACCATAATACGGAGGATTTTGTAACTGGCATCCGGCCCTGTAGCGAGATGGGGGCTATCAAACACTCTCAGCTCATCGAGTCCAGACCATGATACCTTCCCAATCCGGCAGATAAGTCCTGCTACGAATACCATCTGCAGACAATAAAATATCCTTATAACACACTTGTTTTGACCTAGATAAGTGATGTAAACTGACTGAAGGGATGTTTCGTTGTCCCAATCAGTATCTTAACAAGAACAGTCCATGCGTCCTGTCCTATAGGCGATGTTCATAAGAAGAGAACAACTTTCGGAGGTTTCAGTTGTGACGATGGTTTAGAAGTAAATTTGACCACCCCCTTGCCTTAAGTGAATCCCAGTGTAGCAGTTGCAACTACTTAACACATCTTGCAAGTAACAAGAGACTTCACTGACGTTTATAAAGTCTCAAAGTCTTTCGGTAAAAAAATTGTCTGCTACATCTGGCCATCATTATACGCAGGAGCATATTGAACGAGTTTAATCCAAAATCCTTCCATTTTCACGAAACTGTGGACGTTCTGATTGTTAAATTCTAATTTTTATGTCAGGTAGTTGTCCTTCCTCTTTATATAGCCAAAATGCGTTTGCATAGTTTAGCCTACCTGGCATCTATCTTTGGGATTGCTTTCACAAATGAACTTCGCATTGTTATGTCTAAGTAACGTGTATAATAAACTAGAAAGTAAATCTCATCAGGTCATGTTAACTATGAACTGGTCCATTGGCAACGATCCCCGAATGAGATCTAACCTCCAGATGTCCTTCCCAATATCTTTATAACACACTTATTTTGACCAAGCTATGTGACGAAAACTGACTGAAGGGATGATTCCCTCTCCCAGTCAGTGTCTAAACAAGAACATTCCATAAGTTCCGTCGCACTTGCCATGTACAAAATAAGAAACCTGCGTTTGGAGATTAAAGTCGTGACGAGGCTTTGATAAAAACTTCACCTAAAGGGTATCCCAAGACTATATGACTATGTCAGTGCCAAACCTACTGTCAGCACGGCTTTCGCAGTCACACAAGAGCATTCCTTTAAATGGATAAAATACCTAAATGTCTTTGGTTAAATAACCGTTTGCTAAAGCTGGCCATCATTAACCACAGAACCAGATTGATTTACTTGAATCCAAATTCCTTCCTATTTGATGAACAAAGAAAGGTTTGGCAGTTTGCGTGACACTGTTTGTGTCGTTGAGTGGCTTCTTCACTTTATATACATAAGACATGTTTTCATAGTTTCACCCATTAGACATCTACACTTGCGGTTTCTTCTTACAAAGGAAATACGCATCATTATGTTTAACTAACCTGTATAATGAAACGGTGAGTAAATCTCATCAATTCATGCCAAATATGGATTCCTGGTCATTCGCGTCGGTCATAAACGTAAAAATGTGTTCCAGACGACGAGGACACTGAAATGCACCCAGTGAACCAGGTCGGATGATACACTGAGGCGTCTTGCAGAACCAGAGCATATTGAAATGACCATTCATTTGGCATGCACCGTTTGCGAGTTTACGTGTACTTAATATGCAATGACCTGATTAAAGATGGACACAAATATGTAAATTCAAAAGAGGCGCATGTTCGAACTTTCAGTGAGGGCCACTCAAACATCTGACAGTTTAGGGTGCAGGAGTGTAGCAGGCGTGCGAATAAGCTTTTCACGAACGCAGACTTACACTGCATCCACCACAGCCTCCCCTACTCATCCACATACATGAGACTGCGGAGATTGAAGTCGTGTTCAGTCAGTATCATTCAGTCTATTTGGAGAAAATGACCGAAGCCCCTAAAACTCAACTGCAACTGTACAGGAATACATAAAGTGCAGTGAAATATGTCAAAATTGTTACAAATAACTTTTCATATGCAAAAGCGCATAAAAATATTTAGGATACATGAATGGTTGACAAGATGAGGTGTTTGTGTAATAGCAGCGTACAAAACATGCACCGTAAATCGACTATGAAATGTTTGTGTTGACCACCTTTAGTGTAAGGGAGGAGAGGGGATAAGCCAATAAGGAGTTCTTTATCGTTAACAGGAACTCAATGCTTGTCTGAAATTCCGACGCGCGGCAGGTCCGTGCCCTGCTTATACGTCAATCCAGGGTGACTTGCTGGCCACTCTATCAACTTCCAGTCTGTGGCCCCTGTAATTGAATTTTCCCGGAGTCAGATAAAGTAGTGCAACCATGTCATGGCTTGTACGCATGGAACCGGTGGTGGTCAGAACTCCATTTTTAATTTTAGAGTTAAACTTAGGACTGGGACAGATACCTTCATGGAAGTTGGAGCTTTGACATTTTTAGAAGGGAGGGCAGAATATTTCTAGATTTGACCGAACAAATGAAGTAAAATCAGGATCCTTAATAAGAAAAAGAATAAAAAGAAGGAGCAGCGCCAGTGACGGAAGAAATAAAAAAAATAAACAGAGGAGGAGAGATTGGAATTGGCGTTGGCGGACGTGCACAATATGCCTCCCCGTCCTGGCCTCAATCCATTGTAGCTTGCCCTCAATCTGTCTGGACAGGAACCACACTGTGGTGACTGGCGCCAGACATCACTTCGGACCCGAATCGACTAGGGAAAGAAGTCCATTCGGCCGATAGTCAAAGATATTTCCCACCTTTTCTTCTTTGCTTCTGTACAGTCTGACCTCCCACCGTCTTCTCCTGTCCTAAGGAACCGGAGCAACAGTAATTGAAGTGGTGCACCGACTGTACCCCTAAACCCAGCATTTTATTCTTCGGAAACTGTGGTAATATGGGGTTTTATGGATGAGGAATAAGGATAGGCAGGGTAATTTACTTTAATCACTACAATATCCATTTTAATTTTTTAAATTGATATTTGGATGGTTTCTCATCTGTATTACAGTTTAACGTCTTCGATAAAAACGATTATCAAAATGCAGGTTTCTTGAAATTCCGGAAAAAAAGTAGAAATGGTGGTTAGGAAGTCATCTACGTCAAATTACATGCGGTCCAACTTCCCGTTCTAGAGTTTGATTAGTAGTTTCCGCGGTGCATCGTGCCGCGCAGATCTTCAAATTTCATGCAGAATAACTTATTTCCAGCGGCCGTGGGAGGCAACTTCAACTGTCTTTCACTTTACGCTTACTTTTAACAAATTTTCCTAATTGCTCACCCAATTTACTCACCCTCAAACCTCCTTTAACAGCCGTTTGCGTCGGACAGCATACTGGGACTAGGGGCATACGAGGTGCACTGCTTAAAGTATGTTTGCCAAAAGCCGGTCTGGAAGATCGTAGTGAAAAATGCTTGCCCTATTAACCTTGAACCATCGATACTCCCACAGACGCAAGGTGACCTACGGTAGTCAATTGTGGCGTGCGCTTATTAAAAAAACTTTAACATATTATCAATACTTACAACCTGGGGCGCAAGATTTATTTCAATTGGGGTATTTGAAGATATCCTGCAGTTCGAACTAGGCCAGATTTCAAATGCCGTGCACACTCTCCTTAATCGCCAACCCTCCAGGGTTACAGAACCGAAGTATTAAAAGGATATAAAACCAACTTAGAACTTTTCAGTGGAATCTGTCAAGGCGAACAGCGTACAACTATGATAATGACTGTGGCCTTTTAATACAACCAAGCTGCACAAAATTAACGACTTAATAAGTAGATACTGCATGTCATTCATCCACTTGCAAAGAATTCCCTGAAATCCATTGGCGAATAAAGCATTTGTTATTTGAATTCGCATTCTAAAATAAAAATGTTAAAGCAGTAATATCCTTCGGAGTGATCTCCTTATTTACCAGATCTCCATTAACTGCTAAAACAGTAGTTGGTTTTGATCCATAACATCTGCAGACAAAATGCCCTTGCAGAGCCCAAAGTCTAATCGGACACTCAGATGAGGTAAAGTATCGATCTACCTTTCTGACATCCATGTGCTCCGCTGTGAACGCTCATTGATGCTAAGGTGCGCACATGTCTCCGCGGTCTGTCCAGTCACCTTTCAAAACTGACTTACACTAAAAACCGATTTACACGCTGAGACGATTTGCGCACTCCTGACCCGGCGCTTCATCAACCAAATTGCACTCCTGCCCATTCTTCACTTCCCTCTGTAGAGAATAAACTGTTCCTCCCACTATGGCTTTCCACGCCTTCTGGTTCTGGCTCTCCGTCCCTACCCCCCTACATTCATCCGAAATGGCAATTACGTCAAGCTCTCCGGAGTTGGTCGCCAGCTCAGTGGCTGATACAATTAAACATTTTGTCGGACAGCCGACTTGTATTTCACGCTAGATGTACTCCATGTTTCGAATTCCTGCAGGTAAGCATGCTCTAATAGTTACTCTAAGGAGAATTCTTTGGACCAGAATTATAGTCCCCAGCAGGACAGTGCTATCAGGTTAGTTGTCCCGTTCTATACAAATAGTTTTAACTAATTGGATTTATATTATAGCATATAATTAGGCCAGTTCTATATGCTTAAGGGTCGTTAGGCCGCCACCGTTTCAGGGCTTTCAGAGCAGAAAATGTTGTTAGTTCGGTTATGCGCCTTTCCTTGCTTTGGCATAATTGTTAATTTTCTGTACTTACTATTTCGCAATATATGCGCTTCTTATTGATTTCCTCCTAAGGTATTGGCAGCAAAATGCCACGAGCGTTGACCTTACATACTGTACTTCCTCCGACCTTGTAAACACTAGGTCATACATCTGGCTCAACGGTAGGACCATGTACGCGCGTCTGTCTGCTAGGATGCTTCAGGCGTGAATTCATAAAAATCGTGCATCAATGAGTCACTGGCCGCTTAATTAACGGTTTGGCCAATAGCAGTCTACGGCACCTGTAATTAGCAGTCCCAGAGGCCAGTCGATACTTGCGATCACGTAATCGCTTGCGGATGTGGCACTGGTGGTTGATGGCGGTAAAAGATCACTGGGGGCGGGATAGGGGGGGGGGACTATGAAGGAAACCTTTCTACGCGTGGCACACAGGCCTGGCCTATGTAGGTTGCACGAGATGTTCAAAGAGCAATAATTATCTGTCGGGTCTCAACTACTTGTCAATACCATAGTGAAAATAGGCAAAAACAGCAGAATTCATTGATATCAACCAATTTTGAGACAGCTCATCAGCAGCTTCTTGTCATTGCATAAGAATGTTAACGAAGACATATACAGGAGTGGTGAATCTCACAGAGTTACTGGTAACAGCAAGGAACCTGAGTCAGTTCAAAAATTAATCCATAAAGGACGGGAACGTTAAGTGCACATATGGGGAGTAGTGGATGGGAGAAATTAACGAAAAACACGTGTGTTTACGAATTCACATGTAATTGCGGATGCAAATACATTGGGCGCACGCAAAAGCAACTCGCAGCCAGGGCCGCTGGGCACTTGCCCAATTGGCTTTTGAAGCAAGAAGACAGAATACCAAGGTCCTCCATTACCAAGCATCTATTAGACAGCGGTCATTCTGTCGACGTTAAAACAGCGTTTCGAGTACTTGTTCGGGCCCGAACGATTCGAATCCTGCGCTATTTAGAAGCCGCATACATACGGTGGGAGAAACCTGACCTATGCAAGCAGCTTGATCATGTCGTCAATCTTCAACTGCCCTGGTGATTGGCCATTTAATCTAATTTCCCACGTGTTTTTCGTTAATTTCTCCCATCCACTACTCCCCATAAGTTGACTTAGCGTTCGCGTCCTTTATCGATTAATTTTTAAACTGACTCAGGTTCCTTGCTGTTACCAGTAATTCTGTGAGATTCACCACTCCTGTATGTCTTCGTTAACATTCTTATGCAATGACAAGAAGCAGCTGATGAGCTGGCTCGAAATTTGTTGATATCAATGAATTCTGCTGTTTTTGCCTGTTTTTAATTCGTACCGGGGAAAAACACCTTCAATACCATATTGAGTTTAATTCAAAAGGCATTATCGCAGTCTGACTGGCCATCCAAGAAAAGGATCACATTGTAACATCAGTGAGTAGAACTCACTGCTGCTCGACGCCCTCCTAACTCTTGATGCCACAAACGAGGTCACTCAGAGCATAGGACCTTGCGTGAAGACAGTTTTTTGGCGTGCCTCGGGCCAGAGGCATACTGACGTGCGACAAACCAAGCACCTAGGCTGCATAAGTCAGACAGCTAATGGTGACCGCTAGAATATCTGCCCCCAGACATTGCGCAGGACGTAGCCCACTTCGCGGCTGGGTGTGAGCTCCGGTAGTCAAGGCAATGTCCTAACCATTCTCCATTCCATCTGTACAGAATACAATTTTCCTATTTATCTGGCCTTCCCAAGACTTTTCTTTCGTCCCCAAGGGAACCGGTCTGGAAGATCGCAGCAATTAGGGTTAACTTTCTTAGCCTCATCACCCCTCGATAGGTTTTTGTTGATTGGATCAGATTTTCAAAGAAAAAAATCGAAATTTGCCTGTCGGGTCTAAACTGCCCAGCAATTTCATATTGATCGTAATTAAAAAGGAGCCATCGCTGTCTGACTGGCCGTTCAAGAGAAGGTCCACATTGTACCATCAGTTAGTTTGGCACCAAACCAAAAGTTGTAGCTCTCTGCGAGGGTCTAACTGGTAAAAAGCCTGTGCACACTGACGAATCTGCGCCAAATTTGCTCGGTACCAAGTTCCTAGAATTGTATCACGTTCTCTCTCCATTTTCCCTCCATTCTTGCCCGGCGCTCAGTAAATGGCGTACCTTACCGATTCCTCAAGTGTAATTATTCGATAAAAAGTCACGCAGACAGTCATGTCATTCACAATTGTCAAAAATAACATGTGCACGATAAATGCACCAATGATATTCGTGTTTCGATACTTAAAGCAGTTAGGCATGTGCAATTGTAATTTAGCATTTTTCAGTGGAATAGTTTGGAAATTGCATGTACAGCAGAATTTAATGAAATCATAAAACTTTCGCGAGCGCTCATCAGCTGCGTCCTCTTGCATGCATAAAATTGAGTAACGAATGAAAGAAAACAACAATTGAATAATACAGAAGAGGTCATAAAAACAGGTCAGTAGGGTCAATTAGTAAATTGGGCTAATTATTCTCATCGGTAATGTAAGTTAGGGAAGCACTGTGTACAGTGAGATAGGGGAAAAACGTTAAAGCAAAAATGCGGGCAGGGGAGGTATGAATCGGGGAGCCGCATGTTACCAAGGCAAAGCCATGTTAACAGCATGCTCCAGCTGGTTACATAGGTCTGGCTTTGACTGTCGTATAGAGGCTACCTCCAGGTAGCATAATTAACTAATTGTTCTAGCCCGAACAAGTACTCGGAAGGATGTTTTTGGGTCTAAAGAATTCTCGTATCCAATAAGTGTTCAGTAATGGAAGAATAGATAATCCTATTTTCCTGTTCTAAAAGCCAACTCGGCAAGTACTCCTTAGTTCTGGCTGCCAGTTGCCGTTGCGTTCGCCCTATTTACATGCATCCGCAAGAGCATGTAAATTCGTAAATACAATTTGAAGTGGCGTACAATGGCAAGGCATCCCTAGCAGTTTGAATCGAAAGGGTCTTTGTCAAGTTGCCAAATACGAACTCAGATACAAAATAGGTCATTTCAATGGTGTTGCCTAGGCATTTTTTTATTGTGTCTTACGTGTTATCACCCCTAAATGATAAGGATATAAAAACAGGCTTTTTTGGAGCTGACTGCATTCAATTTATCCATTGAGTAGATTTTACTTGTCCTCTGGAAGAGGCTGAAAACTAAGTTGCGTTTCCATGGTATGGGGACAACACTTAGATAACGCAAGTACTACCAGTTCCATGTATTCTTGTGGAAAACTCAACATGTTATAGAACCGTCTTTCTGTCTGGACATATGATCGTCTAGGAAAGAAAACTGGTTCTCGCGTTCTACTTCAATCGTAAGTTTCATTTTCGGATGCAGACGGTTTATCGTAGATAGTAGTTCTTCGGCTTTCTTTATGCTTTCAACAATCGCATAGGCATCATCTACATATCTTCTGTAGACTGTTGTCATTTTCAATGTGGAAGATACTTTTTCTTCAAGATGATCCATAAATATGTCTGCAAAGATAGGACCAAGGGGACTACCTACTGCCACTCCATCAAATTGTCTATATAGTTGGCCATTAAATAGGAATTAGACATTCTTTTTGCATAACCGTAGTTAGTCACGCAACATTTCCTGACTTTCTACTACGTGACTTTCTACTACGTGACTTACTACGGTTATGCACGAAATTATATGGTTCCATTAAATTCTGCTGTACATGCAATCTTTAAATTTGCATCTGGGAAAAGATGTTACACACATTGGAATAGTACAATTACAGTTTCGAAAACTTAGTTGCTTTTTTTGGCCATTTCTGACAAATAGACACCTCTCTTCACTGCCTATTGGTGCTCGTGGATGCGCGTGGAGACGGGTCTTCCTGTTTGGCCATAACATACGCTATCACAAGTTAAGCATGGGATTTTATTGATGACTTCGAAGTGCCTATGCATTGCCTTGACACAAGACACACCTTTGCATCGGACAAAACACGCATCGTCAGAGTTTGCACTTCCAAAAATGGCCGAGAACTGCTACAGCCCATTTTCTCCTATGATGGCGCAGATCTTCAAAACCTGATCGCGACGCATCAGCAGACGAGCGTAGTCGATGGCACCCACGTCCACATCAGCGGGTAGTTCGGTACGAGTGTTGGTGTACTGTGCCAGGGCCGCGGACTTGGGCATCACGAGGACCTTCATTTCACCGACACCGCGCTCCTTCCAGACCTTGTCCACCATGCGGTAGAGGCGGCAGCGTCGAAGAAACAGACAGACCTCATCCTCCTCACCAGTTCGTCGCTCCACGAGGTCGGGAAGAGAAATGATGGGCTCAAACTGAGGATCTGGCTCAGGTTCCTCGCCCTCTGGTTGGTCAGTGCCACCACCACCACCGGCAGCCGTCTTCTGCTGGGCTGCGAAGAGGGTACCGCCGCCGGCTTCCGACCAGAATCTCGGGGCTCCGGACTCCGCGGGCTTTGAGGCGGACATCCAGGAGGGCTTGGCGTCTGCATTGGCGGACAGACTAGAGAAGTCTGCAAAATTACTTTTCAGTGTCGGGAAATCTGACTGTTTCTTGCTGGAGTCGCCCTGAGTGCTGCCGGCGGTCGATGGCGTTCCAAAGAGGGTCGGGGGTGATGCTGAGGCCTGTGTTGTTGTTGTTGTCGTCGTCGTCGGCGGCGTCGGCGGCGGCGTCGCCGCCGCCGCTGATAGCTGCTGTTGCGCTGCTGGTTTAGGCGTCTGACAGGCAGGACAGGTGGTCTGATCGGGCGCAACCTGGAGCGTACAGGTTCCACACTCCCAGGAGCCGGCCTTGGCTTTGAGCGAGGTGAGCCCGAGGGTGGGTGACGCTGCAGCAGCGTTGGCGGCGGCGGGGGAATTTGCAGTCTCGCCCTCACCGCTGGTCGTGCTGAAACTGCTGCTCTTTTCCGGCGAATCGGAGAAACTGACAACGAGACTGCCGCCGCTCTTACTGCCGCCACTCTTGACTGCGGCTTCTAGGAGGGCGTCCTCGGCAGCCTCCTCCTCGGGGCTCATGGCCTCACGGTGGTGGTGCCGGCGACGACCACTGTCGTCAGTGACGGTTTCGTAGGCGTAGAAGTCGTCAGGCAGTTGGAGGGCGCGAGCGCGTTCGACTTGCTCTGGCGAGAGCGGACTGTGCTCCACAATCACCAGATCGGATTCATCTGACGACTCACTGCCTCGCTTCGAATCTTTAGTGGCTGCGCTCTTAGCTGGTCCACTGGGTGTAGAACTAGAACGCGGCGGTTCCAACTTGGCATCTTCTCCACCAGCAGCCTTTACAGCGCCCATGAAGGCTTGATGGAAGGCCTCCGAATCCTCAGGGGTCTTGAATCGTACAGAAAATGTCTCCTTACGGCCACTGTCACCAGCTGAAGCCTCCTGCTCCGTCTCAGCAAAGTCAACCGCCCACCAGATCCAGGCAAGCGTTGGCGTCGACGCATCTGTTTGCTGTTGCAACGGTCGAAGCTTCATCTCCGCTGTGATAGGGTGATTACAGCAAACCTTGAGAATCTGATCTCTGCGCATGACTACACGCACACGGCTGTTGGGTGGCGGTGATCGCAGTAACTTCAAGATGCCTATGCTTCGCTCCTTCCAGCCCGGCTGACCGCCCTCCGAGGCTGGCACAAAGCGGTAGAGTTTGGCTCGGGCAGAAAAAACCACCTCCTCGTCCTCTTCGCCCGTCTGCACAACAATCTTCTCCGGCAGGTGATCTAGCAGGGGCTTAAACTGCGAATTGTCCAGATCGGCATCAACCGGCGTATCACGTTGGCTGAATTGTACAAACATCTCAAAGCAAGATAGAAAAGACTACAGCCGATAACTATGGTCCAACGTGAACCGCATCTAGCCCCAACACCAGATGATCCGGACTGACGCAAATTACAGTTGTCACTTAGCCACCATCCCATTGCGACTGGTAGTGATCTCTTTCATGGCGTGACTCAACTTGCAACAACCAATTATCACCCACACCAGACAACTATACAACTGTACTAGCGCTGTGAAATGCTAATTGTTTTTTTGTATATTTTCTCCAGTCTGACAACGACCTGGGGATCCAGTGTCGAAAATGTACTGAATTAATTTCCTCATTTGCCCAGAGGACACCTTTCCTTGAAATTTCATTTCTTAGGATTTCTGCCTTCCATTGTATACGGAGCACACAAACTTTTTGTGTCAGAAATGAGAAAATATTTTTCTCAATAGAAGAGGCAACAAGGCCTGCACCGGAAGCGGTGCATGCGAAACACATTAAACAGTAGTATAAAATAGCCTCAATATGCCTCTTTTGATTGAGACCCCAGTAAAGACATTCTATTACATTCTTGAACGACCAATTCTTTTCAAATAAGTGTTTGTAATAAACCACCCTTTCTTATTCATAACCGTTATAATAATTCAAGGACATCCATACCATTATTATGAATGTGATTGTAATTTCATGTATGCATTCACCGACGCATAAGTACAACGGTAATTTTTCTTCGATTTGCGTCTTCTGCGAATACCATGTGTTCTTATTTTCCTCTTGACAAAATCCAATAAACGAGGATATATTGAGGCGTAAGGTAAGATAACGGTGTGATGCGCTCCGCAGTGGCGCGAGCGAGAATTTCTTATCGAAATAAAGGCATATAAACTTGTCCATGTTGTTTCTAAATGCACTACGTGGTGCCCAATCTTCCGTATAGATAAATTAAGTATGGCATCTACTTAAAGCCCCAGCAATATATAACGTTACACAAACCAGTCTTGGTGATACACTATTCATACAGACCTAGAGATCAGTGGGTTTGCTTTTCACAAATCGTAATATTTAGCCAGAACCACCAAAGGTGAACTCTAAATGCGTATTACTTTGGTTATTTGTCTCATAACCACTGTAATCTTGAATCCATTTACACACTTATGTTGCTCCAAGTAACCTATTTATGGATAATTCGGCATTGCCAGTGGGACATAAAATTGCATTTGCTTAAGAATAGGTTGATTTTAAAAACCAGTTTTGCATGAAAGTAACGCTTGATATTTGTAAGCAATTTGCGCATTTAAAAATCGGTCAAAAGATCTACTTCAATTTGGAAGTAATCAAACGGTGCGCATTAATCATTTTGGTCGGCACAACTATAAGTACAATCTGTCGCCATGAAAGAGCTTTAAACAGTGTACTTTGGTTAATCGAACATTTGCGAATTTTGAAGCTTAACGCAATTAACCAATAAAACAGAAGCCAATCCAAAACAAATTGCACACAGTGACTTAACATAAAAATAGAATAAAGTCGATTTAAATTTGGTGTATTTCTCTTTTTTGGCATTTTTTTCATTGGCAAAAAATTAGGCCAAGTATCAAATTACTTAAAGGATTTTTTGGAGGTAAACGTAACATCCACCATAACTGCTATCTGTCTGAATTGGCTTTATGATGTCGAATGAAGATCCACCATACTTATCTTGTTTTTTCATGAAGTCTTCTAGCGGTCAATTGCATGGCAGATCGACGGTCTCGGGAAATGATATCTATAGCTACCACACGAGACGAGCCCGGTATGAATACTTCATACTCAGGAAAATGTACTAAGCTTGACTCATAAATCAGAGAAGGTCTGTGTCATAAGGTCAGTCGGCACCTTACTCTGTGCTCGTTAGTTCTTGAGAAACTTGGATGGATACTTTGGCAAAAACTAAACCAATTCTACCTACTTCCAAATCCTTCCAGAGGTTCCGCTGCAAAAACCTTGTTGGCGGCAAAACGTAACGTCCTGTTAAAATTGTGAAACAAAATCTGTCACAGGAACTTCCCAAGTTTATTGCGAGATAGCGTGCGCCTTTAAGAATACCACAATGAATTTTCAACACTACATTTTTATTTAGAAAACAGCTCACTTTTGCCAGACAAGTGTCGGTAAGAAGATGATATCTCCGTGAGTTGAATCATTATTTGACTGTTTGTTGGAAGCCGAAAATTTTGTTGATGCAGGCAGTTGATGTATTTGACGAATTAGTAAGGCAGCGTAATACTCCAAAAATAACATCCTGAAACCCAACGCACTTCGATAGCGGAAAATTAACGTGATATGTGTAAGCAGTTTGCACATTTTAAAACACACGGCATATTGGCACATTACAAATTGGTGCGCATCGAGCACCTTAGATGGTACCATTAGTGTCCTCTCTCTCGTTGTCATCAAAAAGTTCAAAATAACTGCAAGTTTATCAACTTCACATGCGCGAAATGTTAAGCTGTAAAGAACATAATCAGCAAAGCAAAAGCCTATCTTAGGCAAAAAATGCACTGTACCTGTCCCTTGGACGGCGTTTGTTCTTTAAAATCATTCTCCCTTCTTGTCAGACGGCCGAATGTCACGGTCAGGAGGCATGACACCTACGCCAGGATTCTATTAATGATCATATCAATTGTCTGGATGGTTATGGAGCGTTGCGCGAACAAATCAATGTCAGATCGGAATATCACTCCCGGCAGAACTGAGGTAAATAGGCAGTGAGCTCTGCACTCTTTTGTTCCTTGACAATGGGCTCGTGAGAGAATTCGAAACGTCGGACAATTAAACAACTGGTCTCAGATAACGCATTCCCTCCTTCTATTCAATTGCGTAGGCCTACCATGATATTCGGGTTGTTTTGGGTAGTACCATGTGCTTTCTGGCAAATATTCTAGCAGTCAAATTGTAGCTTTATAATTTCCTCAGAATAAAATTCAAAGTAAATCGGTAAAGAAAAACAGACACCTAGATACCATGTACATTTTTGAGCCCAAGTCCATTAGCCACTGTGGGATAACCATTTAATATCAACCAGCTGCCAAAATGCAGACAAAAGTATACATTATATAATTACTTGCTGTACTCAAAGGTACTAGGTGAATGCTCCGCCGCCATCTTCTTCGACATTCTGTCACTGCGGGGCACCGTTGTGAAGAGTCGAGCCCCGCATCATAAAAATCTTACAGTTTTGCCAACATAGTAAAGAGTATTTCACGTCGACATACGTTAATTGGTCATTTAGCTAACTGTTTTATGTAGGTTATCTTTGTTTGTAAGCCACATTCGCAGACCAAAACCCTCTTTGCTCACAGATGTAGCAGTGCTGTGGAAATCCATTATATTCGTCAAGTGTTGATCAATTTAAAACGGTTTTGAAATTTAAATCTCAGCGCAAATGTAGTATCCAGCAGGACAATGAGATTGATCCTTGTTTTAATTACGTCGGCACCGTGACTTTGAGTCTAGTCCAGGATGTTGTTGGTGGTGTGGCCTCGCAGGTAAAGTGGTGTATTGGTTGTCCCCTCATTGGTGGTGGTCTTCAACCCCATCCTCCCTAGTAGACAGTTGTGAATAACAGTTGCCCTTCCTGTGAGGGCCCCACGGAGTATTTCCTTCCTCAGGTCCATCTTCCCCCGATTGTTACCTGCGGTTCCGTGTGATCGCCTTATGATAGTTTACCATCATCAGTATTCTACGTGGACAAACGACTGAGTACCGGCCCTAACCAGGAAGAAGATACGCTACCCAAGGACGCCCGGGTGTTGGGGCATAACAAAATTAACCACTAAAAGGAAAGCCTATCTAAAATAGAATACGCCCAGTGACTGTTCCGTGTGTTGCAAAGGCTACTCTTACGTCTAACTGCCAAGCACAAAAACCTGACATATTGGCAACACCCTTTACCCTGCAGAAAATCATTTTAACAGATTTTTGGATGCATAATTATTGCAAGTTTTTCTGTTAATTACAACATAGAGGGTGCAGAAAACGGTACAGAAAAGTGAGGTGAATGGTCGCAGTGTTGAGCAAAAGACAAGGCAAGAACATGTAATGTAACCAGGTTCCCCTGCTGCAGGGCAGTGGACAGATTGTACCGCGTTTGGCTGCCGTCTTTAGTAGTGACGCTACTTTTTAAAGGAGCGCATGAGAGTGCGATGGCCGAGAGGCAGTGGTGGTCGAAAGTTTTCACAGGTCCCACAGCTGTCGCATTTGTGCATTGTTCGCATCACCTTAAGCTGTTCAAATAAAATAGGAAATTTGGCGTTTTTCGGTTAAAAAACGACTACATAAACTTTGCACACATGCTAAGGTTGTTTACTAATCTCATGTCATAAATTAAGAATTTTCGTTTAATCTTATTAAAAAATCCTCAGGTGGCCAGCAAACAAATCGTTTTCTTGAAAATATATTGGTCTTCACTACAGACCCAAGTCAAAGCAACGAGCACTTTTTTGAAGTAGAGGGTTTGCTGACAATATTTCCAGTCTGAATCGACGTTGCAAAATTATTCTTACCACCTTATTTTACGTCAGGAAACATTTTTGATCAATATAGTAGTGACATTAATAGTAATTTGGTCGGGTCATCTGGCTTTTCAGAAACATGCATCTTATTACAAGCATTTGCAAATGCATAAGTCTGCTCATTTACATCGTGCAGATTTTTAATATTGACGCATAAGTAAATCAAATGTTCATTGGACGATTTGCATCTTGAATTACATGTAAAAAAGGCAAATTTTATTAAAATTTGAGGAATCATAAATCAATTATACACAGAGAGAAAGGACAGCACCTGCTGAAACGGCAATACAGACGTTGAACATAAAACAAATAATAATCATCAATGCCATTTAGCCCTAACCATTTTATGTTCTTACTTAAACTTAGACTATGAGATAGACTATTTCTTCTTCAGGACTCATAGATATGCATATATATATATATGCTCGAAAATATCAGAGGTCCAAACATCATTTCGCGTGCATCATCTCCCGAAGATGAAGAATAGAGGGCAATTTAACGAACGGATCCACATATTTTGACTCCTTTTTGTCAAGGGCGTTTTTGGAACAATATCTATATATTCCTACTCTTCGCTGTCGAAACGTGATCACAACGCGCAACTCGGTTCGTTTTCAGCGGTTAAATGTTTACTTAACCTAAGGGTGAATTTAACTGTCAATAAAAGATGGACTTCCAACCCAGCATTCAAAAACCCATTAATGCGCTGTCAGTCGCTAATGGAACTTCTTGCGTACACAAGTCAAAAACTGCAATTTAAAACTCTACACGTTGTCGGTTGGTAACGGTTTGCCCAAATACAGTCATTTTTCACCATTCAGAGCAATTCTAGCCTTCAGTTTAAAGGTAACCTTAAAAATATCAACCTTCGAGAAAACTGGAGGCCTTTTGCTCGTCTTCAAATCTAGCAAAAGAAACACAGTGGCGTAAAACATTGGGAAGTAAATATAATAATTAGCTTTTCCGCGGGCGTTTTTGTCTGGAATTTGAGCCGTTAAAAAACTGACTACCGATGCAAACGTTTTGCGAACGGCCACTACAGTGAATGAACAGCCTCAATCGCTCGTTACCCTCCAGATGAAAAATACTATTCGTTCAGTGCCACTTGTAACTTAAATAAATTTATTTTACTATCCATACACACCCAACGCGCGAGATATTTAAGTGCGTTTTGGGCACATTTATTGCCCTCTGTTAGATTGGTTGAGCAAAGAAGTGACAATTCAACACTTTCCAATGCACATCAATGAATATTTTGAATGTTTTGTCCGATAAACAAATTTTATTATAAAGTGGTCATCACTCTTCTGTCAAAAATGTATTTAACCTGCTTTAACATATTTTCTGCACACAACTGCCAGTTACTCTGGTTTTTATAATTTGTCAAAATCTGTGGCGATTTAGGAGATTTAAAAACATCCTTTCCCAATTTCAATGTTTAGGCAACGCAACAACTGGCGGTTGCTACTAGTGGGAGCTTTTTCAGCCAGATTAGTGCATTTTGAAAAAAATTAACTTTACATACACTCTTAAGTACGTGAATAAGAATGAATAGCGGCAGTGTTTCTCGAGTGTTTTTTTGTTTGACAGTTGTTGCAGTCACCGGCTGGGTTAAGAATGACATGCGTGGTTTTCATTTGGACAGCTCCCCTTACTCATTGAGATATGTTTGCAAACTGCAGTTTTATGTGCCTTGCGTTTACAGTATCCAAGGAAGTGCTGATGGTAATGCTTAACAAAAAGGTCTTTGTCAACACTTAAATACAGACTTATGTGCACCTAAACGATTTCTAGAAGCTCAAAAAATAGACCAAAGGAGATGACAAGTCTGAGCAAATGAAGTGGTGTTTACTGCGATGTGGATATTTCGCAGTGGTGGGCGGGTTTCAACCCACATATACGCGTACAGTTTTGGTCTAATCCTATAGACGTTAAACGCACTGATACAAACTGCAAGCGGACATTATTTTCTCAGAGAATTAAAAAGCTTAACATCTTAAAAAACAGCACAGTGGCTGCTTGACTTATCAATATGTTTGTTTGTGAATATACTGAACAAAAATGGTGCTCTTAGCCCCAAAGATAAAAGGACTGCGTTCACCTCTTGTTCTCATGGACACTGTACGTAAAAATTAGAGCTGTTCATATGATGTAGGTTTGAGTGCCGTGGTTCTAAGAAAACAAATTTTTGACAAAATGTTAAAATACTTCTACTTTAACCCAATGTCCTTCTTAGCTTTTCTGAGCAGAAAACTGTTGGGAGGACTGAATAGGGTTCTGCTTATCAGATGGTAGGACGAAACGCTTACTGAAAACAACATTAATTTGTTTGCGAGGAAAGTTTCCTGAGTTATATTTGTAAATCTGCAGTTTCATGTGCTGTGAGTTTACAGTATCCAGGCAGATGCTACTGGTGGTGCTTTACACCAAGACCTTTGTTAACACTTAAAGGCGCAGTAAGGTGAACTTAAACAATTTCTAGAAGGTTAAACAAGTGCCTAGCATGAAAGCAGACGTCTAAGCAAATAAGATGATGCTCACTGCAATTATTAATCTAACAACGCATTAAAGTGGCTGCTTTTCTTAGCAATATGCTTGCGTGTGAACATAGTGGAGAGAAATGATTTTCATTGCCGTAAATAAACAATAATTTCGTTCAACTGTTGGCCAAATTGAAAAATTATGTGATTAGAAAAGCTATTCACACCAAAAAGTTTTGGTTGCCATTGTTCTAAGTGAACAAAGTTTTGACAATGCGTGAAATACTTCTATTTCAATATCACGTGATTCTATATTTTCAGTAGAAAATAAAGGCGCCGAATAAGGCTCCACGTGTCGGGTTTTATAAAGAAACGTTCCCTGCAGATGCCATCCATGTGTTTGTGAGTCAGTTTGTCTGACAAACATAGAAATAATAATTCCGTACTTTGTTGCCGTACGCGAAACTTGTTGTGTGCATAAAAAATGCGCCAGGGCTAAAGGAAGCTTGATAAAATAGCCATAGCTTCTATTAAACAAAGATGCTAATGGCTTTTTTCGAAGTTCTAGTTCCTACATTCGCTCGACCAAAATTCTTAGAGTTCACATTAATGATGCCAGTAAAGGCGAGCTTAAATCGTCTTAACTAATTCAAGGCAAAGACTGGTTGGTTCCCCAATTCGGCTAAATCTTTAGAACGACTTTGGACGCCGCAAAAGTGGCCTTTATTGAAGTAGAAAATACAAAAAAACTTTAAAAACGCTTTCAGGTCTTTAAGAAGTCACCTTATTCTACTGCTGTCAGTGGCTCAACTTTTTGCGGAAATTAAATGCACTCAGGAATCGGCCTTGATTTACTGACCTTTTCTACACATCACGATCAGCTGAGACCTAAGAGGACTTTTCGACGCTGTCAAACGATGACACACTATAATATTGTCATAGGTATATGCCAACAAAAGATTTGGAATAGAAACTGACTTGACCATATGACCATTAAAAACTGTTAACGAAATAGAAGACGAAATTGCAATAGTCAGCCGTTACTCGTTTTTTTTCAGTCTTTATTTATATCTCTATTAGGAACTGCAATAAATCTTACTTTGCAATTCTATTGGAATGCAAAATATATTTAGGTTGCACCGATAAGAACAGTTATTTAATTGGACAAACTGCATAAACATTATAACGACAACCATAGGTTATAAGTAAAGTAAAAAAAAGCCTATCGAAGCTATATCCATGCTTATATTTGGTAGTTGGAATACATTAACTTAGCTCTTATCTACCTTACCAATAGATGGCACAAATTAAACATGCCGTTCGTATTTGAAATGTGCATAAACAAAGTTGCAAATATACCTGCGAGTCCGAAATTTCTACAGGATCGGCACACACAATCCAGCGGACGCATTCGGAACATGGCGGTGTTGTCAGTGATCCCTCGTAGGTGTAGTAACGAGACAAATCTTTCAAAAAGAAGAAAATAACTTCATTATGGTGGCATATCAACGTTTTCTCGCGGTATTTGCAAGGACGTAATTTTGGCGCACATACTGCTCAATCTTTTTTGCGTTAGTATAACAACAATCCAGGAATATTTATTTGAGAGCCTGGTAAATTACTTTGGCTAATTTGAATGGAAAATAAAGATGATGAATAGCACCATGCACGTCCGTCAAATGCGTTGTTTGAGAACGCGAATACCCGGGTCAGGAATATATGCATAAACCTTCTGTCATTGAACAGCGCCTCCCATTTGTCCAATATTATTTTAATTGGTCAAAATATTCTACAGAAAAATAAACTTGTACTAGGAGTTAGTAAGGAGTGCACAATGTAACTGGTCATATGAATCCACGAAAAAGATAGACGAAACCAATTGCGAAATGCTTCAGTACAATAACTTACCTTTACAGATAAAAATAACATGAGCAATCACATCTTCACACTGTTCTTCTCATGATGCATTTACAACTTCTCAGATACGACCCTTTGCTTTTTTACTTTGACGAAGACGATCAACTTCTCGTATCAATTAATAAGCGATACAATACCGACCAAACTCTAACTGTCCAAATGTCTCCATGTTTGCAGTAGGATAGTTTGCACTTAATACTGACTAGCAACTGTGCGATTATCATAAGATACTTTCATTTTTTGACATATCTTCACCAATGCTATTTGCAACGCTTAAAAACCTAGCTCACGATATTATCAAAAACGGTGCTGCTGGATAATTCATTTTGGAAACGTAAATATAACCGGCAAGTCTTAAAACAAAAACTTGTTCTATTTTATGGAAACACAAAAACAAACTTACTTGGTAAAAGCTCGAAGATATCAACTGACGTATTTAGGACGGCCTCACCTGTATTATGCGATTTTTCAATGGCTTTCAACAGTGGTATTAATCCCTTGTTTTCTTTGGCTCCCGCCTAGATAAAATACATGAAATGTATATATTAAAGTTCAAACACACTTTATTTTACTTTCCTCATATCATGTTAAATCCTATGTCTCCCCTCATTCAGTGTTGCTGCAGAATTTTTGAATATATATTTCCTAATTTGTGTACACTTGCTATGCTGTCGAACTGGATTCGGCATATGGAAACTGAAAAAATATTCAACTAACTCACACGAAGGAATACTGCAAGTACGCAAAGGCCTTCGGGATCCTCTAGTGCATCATTCTGTGCAGCGTAACGTTCGGCGAGGAATACTAAATGCATTTCAGCAGAATGGCTGAAGCCATCAATGTGATGCTCTGAACCCCATTTGCTTTCATGTCCCCAGTGAAAATGAAACTGTTGCAGGACATACCGTTCTCGTAGAGGTCCACCTTCTATGCAGGCAGCTAATGCAGGAAGAAATGTATGATAATCTTAGTAAGTTAGGCATATAAAAAGGAAAATTACATTCAATCTATAAGGAGGTACGGGTCCTGCTCCGGAGCCCAAAAACGTAAATTGATGAGCTTAATACTAACAACATGACGTTTGAACTAACTTTCAGCTGATGTAAAAAAACAATGCAATTTTCTTAAACAGTGCATTCCGATTTATAAAATTTAGCGTTTGTGTTTCTATGTCCAAATATATTAGTTTTCTAAAAATTAAAGCTTTAGTCTCAACGATGATCAATTTAATTTTTTTTGGAGTTTCGTCTGTCCGTAATGTTAATCCGATAGACATCTAGCAGAGCGAAATAAATAACGTTGAATGGCTTTAGGTGCGTGTATTAATGGAAAAGTAGAGCATACTTTAACAGATAATATTTACGAGTGCATACTCGAAACCCTTAATTTAGCGAAGGGATATCCAACAGTTATCATGTGATGACATTAATTCAACAGCCTACAGAAATGAAAAATGGTTGTCAGAGAACTTGCCCGCCTTATATGGGACTCATTTGGACTTTAAATATGCGTTTGAAGGAATTCAACGGGGACATCATCGTTTTATTGACGCAACGAGGAATGGCATCGAACAAGCTAAGAAATGCTTAAATTTCACAGTATAAACTTCTCATTGGCTGTGATGGACGTGAACTTGATGGGGCTAATAAAGTTAATAAATATTTATTTACCCATATGAAGTTTTACCAAATACAATTAACTCACTTTTCTGCCCGGGAAAAGTGATACTAAAATTGTGCTTTCCTTTCTTGAAGATCTGTGGGCCAGACTTCAGAGGTTTCAGGGAAAGTTTAGGAAGTTCGAGGTTTTCTTCACATTTATTTGTTACAATATTCACTGGAGACTGCTTTCCTCCAGCAGCGCATTTGGCAGTCAAGCACCAGGTATGGGGACCTATTTTATTAGTATAAAGTGCGCTTACCATTTTTAGGACCATATCCATAATCGGCGAAGGGACCGCTGGTGCAGGCCATACCTCGGTGATTAATTCGACGATAAGCGGTGCCGCACTTCGTACGATCTAAATATACCGCTTTAAGGGAAATCCTTGCAAAATAGAACAATATAAACAAAACTAAGGTGATACTTCGCTTTTTAAGACGGTTAATATATGTTTTCTTATTTGATAGGAAAATAGAAATTAACTCATTTAAAGAATTGATGATCTTGCAAAGGTGACATAGATGAACATGATAGCAGTAGCCAGCGTCCAATCCCATATGCCTCTTAATTAATGCTCGACCTGAGCGCAGAGTTTTCTATTTGGATAAGTGTCATTAATCCGGGTTTTCCCCCATGTGAATTTGTGTTCGGTTTCAGTGTGTGCATGGCCAATTGGGATAAATGGTCTTGTCCTCTGACTGGTTATTGAGAATGGTTTATGCGGGTTGAGGCTCATTTCCCAGTTTAGCCAGAATAAACTACATCTCGCCTGGCCCACAACATCTCTTAACGACATCTTTTCGTTCGACGTAGCCAAACCTGTCTTTAGTGTACAAGCTATGATTATAAGGTTGATGCCGGCTGGTGTGTAATTTCTAATGTTTCCTCAGTTGTATTAGGACACGTTCATGAACATTATTTACGTATGTGGGAGTATGCTTAAGTCACTTTAGTCACTTTAAGTCACTTTATTAAGGGAAGAAGGCTTTCGCCCTTGAGCTCCCTATTCATAACCAAAATCGCATAATAGGTCCACCGTAACAATAGTACATAATACAAATGTACAAATGTAGGCTTAACATCAGCGATAAGTGTGAGCCAGTTGCAAGGAGCTGCTACTGACACTTTGTTCATTATATCTGCCACAGTTTTTCAGCAAATGAGAATCAAGTTTGTGTTTAAAAATGTCAACAGTATCTGAGAGGACCACATCTTCCGGTTGTCCGTTCCACGCTCCAATGACCCTCTGCGAGAAGGCGTTTCGTCGAACGTCGATACGGGACGGTTTCCTCTGTAGTTTAAAAGGATGACCTCGTAGATGGTCAGTCCGATCCAATTCGAAGAAATCATCAAATTCTAGGGCGCAGTCTCGGCCTCTAACAATACGATAGGTTTTTATGAGGTCCCCGCGGAGTTGCCTATAATTGAGAGGGAAAAGATCTAGTTCGGTCAGTCTGTCTTCATCAGGCAGATGACCACGATTCTTGACCATCTTCGTAGCCCTCGCCTGCACTCGTTCCAGGTGCAGGTAATCCTTCTTGAACCACGGACGCCAGGCCTGGACAGCATACTCCAAGTGGGACCGAACAAACGCTCCGTTGGTTTTCCTGAAGAGCTCCTTGTCAATGTTTACGAGTCCCCACCTTATCGCAAACGGCACCTGTGTCGCGCGTTTAGCTGCCTTTACACACTGAGTAGATGGTTTAAGTGAGGAATTTATTAGAACACCGAGATCCTTTTGTTCGTTCACATTTGAAACCGGGTGCCCATCGAGGAGGTATTGGAAGGAATCGTTCTCCTCATCAGTCCTTCTAGTACGGAGTCTTAAAACCACACACTTACTAATGTTGAAGTTTAAAAGCCAACGAGCAGACCAGCAGCTAAGTCGATTAAGACTCTCTTGAAGCGCTTTCCTATCGGCGTGTGTTATTAGTGTTTTTTGTACCTGCATGGTCGTATCATTTAAAATTCTCTTTTTGGATTCTAATTGCTTCATGCACTGAAGCTTGAAATTTATTTGATATAATTTTTTGGGAAATAGTTGAATAACGTATTTTTTCCTCTGAGCAGTGTTTTCTATCTCGAATTAAGAGGCTGTAGATGGCACTCTTTTTTTGAGGGACGGGGTGGTTGCGCTCAAAATGTGAGATGACCTCCGAATATTTTCCTTTACGATAAGATCATGTACAGAGTGATCCGTTAGTATTTTGATGTATTAAGATATCTCGACCTGTGGGTTGTCCATCAATCTTCGTTTCGATTGTACATTCTTTCTTGGGTTTGTGGAGTAGAGATTCCTGATTATGACGAATGGATCATCTACATAGCGCAGCCATAATTTGGGTTTGGTTGTTGGAGGAGCTTCTCATTCCAACTTCTGCATTACAGCATCAGCCAGAAAGCCCCTTCAAGATGTATGTGCCCCAAGTAAGATTGGATGTGAGGGTGTTTTTTTCTGTAACTAGGTCGTGGATCTATGAAATAATCTACATGAGCCAATTTTAGGTCTTAGACTGTGGAATTATTCTAGCACCGACTTCATATGCATACGTCAAGTCAAAAGTCACTTTGAGTCACTTTATTAAGGGAAAAGGCCTTCACCCTGTGAGCTCCCTATCCATAACCAAAATCGCATAATAGGTCCACCGTAACAATAGAACATAATAAAAATGCAGGCTTAACATCAGCGATTAGTGTGAGCCAGTTGAAAGGACCTCCTACTGACACTTTGCTCATTATATCTGTCACAGTTACTTAGCAAATGAGAATCAAGTTTGTGTTTAAAAATGTCAACAGTATCTGAGAGGACCACATCTTCTGGGAGTCCGTTTCACGCTCTAATGACCCTCTGAGACAAGGCGTTTCGTCGAATGTCGATACCTACCAGTTTCCTCTGTAGTTCAAAAGGATGACCTCGCAGATGGTCACTCCGAGCCAATTCGAAGAAATCATCAAATTCTAGGGCGCAGTCTCGGCCTCTAACAATACGGTAGGTTTTTATGAGGTCCCCGCGTAGTTGCCTATAATTGAGAGGAAATAGGTCAAGTTTGGTCAGTTTGTCTTCATAAGACAGATGACCACGATTCTTGACCATCTTCGTAGCCCTCGCCTGCGCTCGTTCCAGGTGCAGGTAATCCTTCTTGAACCACGGACGCCAGGCCTGGACAACATACTCCAAGTGGGACCGAACAAACGCTCCGTAGGTTTTCCTGAAGTGATCCTCGTCAATGTTGACGAATCCCCACCTAATTGCAAACGGCACCTGTGTCGCGCATTTAGCTGCCTTTAAACACTGATTAGTTGGTTTAAGTGAGGAATTTATGAGAACACCGAGGTCCTTTTGTTCGTTCACATTTGAAAGCGGGTGCCCATCGAAGAGGTATTGGAAGGAATCGTTCTCCTCATCATTCCTTCTAGTACGGAGTCTTAAAACCACACACTTACTTATCTTGAAGATTAAGAGCCAACAAGCAGACCAGCAGCTAAGTCGACTGAGACTCTCTTGAAGCGCCTTCCTATCGGCGTCAGACCTGATGGCTCTCCAGAGTTTGACGTCGTCCACAAACATGATAGCGCTGCAACCCAGGTCGTTGACACAGTCGTTGATATAGATAGGGAAGAGCAGTTGCCCTAAGACAGAGACTTGGGGGACGCCACTCAGCACAGATGTAGGGTTTGACTTTGAGTCAACGATGCACACAGTTTGCGATCACCCTGTGAGAAAATCTGTGATCCATGCCAGCAGGTTTCCCCTTATGCCAATTTCTGACAATTTATACATTAGACGCTTATGTGGGACGCTGTCGAATGCCTTCTTGAAGTCCGTATAGATGACGTCAACCTTACCATCTTCATCCAGTGCCCGAGTACACTGCTCAGAGGAGAGTAGAAGGCTGAAAAGGCAAGAATGGTTCTTTCTGAAGCCGCGTTGGAGCCCAGAGAGTAGGTATTTCTCCTCCAAGAACTTCATTTTAGTCTTCTTAATTATCGTTTCCATCATCTTACAGCAAATGCAAGTTAGGCTGACGGGCCGTTAATTGTTTAACTTCGTGCGGGTTCCACCCTTATATATCGGGTAAATATTTGCTATTTTCCATTCGGATGGCAGTTTTCCTAGTTCAAATGAAGAACGAAACGTATGTGCTAGGGTCTCCGAGAGTTTGCTTGCGAATTCTTTCAATAACTTGGCTGGTATATTGTCTGGACCGGATGACTTTGCTACTTTGAGGCTCTGCAGCTTCCTCTCAACTATAGATGTTGGAAATAGTAGAGAATGAAGTGCCGGACCGGCGTTTACAACAGCACTGTTGGCATTATCAAAATATAGCTCGGTTTCCCTATTGAATACCAAGGCAAAGAACCGGCTACAGTACACGGCTTTCTCGTCGTTCTCAACGACTTCTCCGATATCATTATTCTTAAGTACTGCGCAGGATCGTTGTTTTTTTAATCTACTGTTAATATAGCCAAATGGAATTTTGGGCTTTTCTTTGGCCTGTTGGAGGATTCTTGATTAATAGTTTTTCCTGGCCTGGCGAATTGATTTTTTTACTGCATTTCTTTGGCGTCGGAATTCCTCAAGGTGTACTGGCGACCCAGTTTCCATGAATAACTTCTATTTCCTATTCTTATTCTTCATAAGTTGTCTGTTAAGGTCTCTCGTCAACGAGGCTGGATGACTAGTCATCTTGTGTACCTTCACCGGACAAAAGCGCTGAATCAGATCAAATGCAACCCTCTTGGGTGATCTCCAATCCTCCTCCGGATCCCCCTTGAGCAGGCAGTTCCAATTCATTGACGAGAGTGCATTCTTCATTGAATTGAAATCTGCCTTCCATATGTTTGGTTTGTCCTCCGTTTTCCTCAACCGTTGAGTATGGAGTGAGAAATCCCACATTAGCGTCTAATGGTCACTCTTACCGAGCGGAGCACTTGAATGCACTTCATCTATGTAGGATCAATCCTTCGTGAAAATGAGATCCAAACAAGTAGCCCGCTGGTTTTCTCAAAATCTGGTTATGCCTTTAACGTTCTGAACTCGAGATAGTTCAAGCGTGAGATCCATTTATTTGAAACTAAAGGAAGTTGACGCCACCTCCACTGTCAGGTTGTTCCATTTAATTGAAGGGGCGTTGAAGTCACCAACGATGAGAACCTCCTGGTGGCTTGCAGCTACTTTCACCAGACCAAGGAGCAAGTCGTCGGCTCCAATCAAAATGTTTGGTGGCTGGTAAATGGCCAGGAATTCAAGGTTATGTGAATTTGCCTTCTTGATCTTTAACCAGACGGACTCATACTCCAGGGCTACAGTGTGGTCTCTTTCTACAACAGAGATTTCAGTTCTGACATACACGACAACCCCACCTCCTTGTCGGTTTTGGTGGTCTTTGCGGAAAAGCTGGTATGCTGGAATAGAAATCTCCGTATCTGCGATTTCTTTTTCAGCCATGTTTCCGTTATGGCAACTACACCAGGTTTCCGCTCCGAAGGTACTGCCTTGAGTTCATCAATTTTTGAGGGAAGACTTATAGCATTAGTGTAAAGAAAGCTCAATTTAGACATAGTCACCACTTTATGCAGGTGGTTGCCTCTTGCGTGAGATTGCATGTAGGGAGCTGTCGGTGCTGATGGAGACGGACTGTTGTTCATCCCGACTAGGCTGTTAGTGTTATCAGCTTTCTCCAGAGGAGTGACCTCGGGACAGGGACGAACTCCCCGGTCAGAATTCCAAGATTGCTCTCACCGAGTTTGCATATCCTGTGGAGTTCTACTTTTAGCAATCTCCATTTCTCCCGCTCCGCGGGGGGAAAATCCCTCTGAAAAAAACCGTCGGGTGTGAGTATCGAAGTATTGGTTTCCTGCTTAACAATAGCTGGACCTCGGCCTCACTCTTTAGAAAAACCTTCAACGGTCTTGGTTGGCGTTGTTCATTTATTGATTCTGTTATACGGCCCATTCGGAATACCTTTAGAACTTCGACTTTCTCCTCACAATTTAGGAGGAATTTCAGATATTCTTTAGATAACTTCCTGTCCTCTTCCAATCTTGATTTCGGGGTATCGGAAGTACCTTCTGTCATGCCTTTTATGACTTTGCAGCTTATACGAGTGGTACTCACCTTCCGACTGTCGTCCCCTTCTGCTTCTGTAAAGTTTGTTAGGACAGCTTCGCTTCGAGGTTCATTGCTCCTGTTCGTTTTGGCCTGCGAAGGTGCCCTTTTTGTTTGGCTCGTGCTCAAGCTCGGCCAACTTATATTAGCCCTTGGGCTTAGTTGGCCCTTTCTGGGAGCCCGAGAGCGCTTCTTCGTTCTCTGAGAAGCCAGTGGGTTGACCGTTTCCCCTGTCCATGGCATACTACCAACTCCGTCAAGAACCCTGGCTGCCGGATCATTTTTGTGCGTAGACGCTTCGGCGAGGGATGCTGCTTCTCCGTACATTAGGTTTCCTCGCTCAAGTTCACGCATCGCCAGTTTCTCCTCACGAGAGGGAAATCGAGAAAAAGGTTTCAGCTCCTCGATCTCCACTCTAAGACTATTAACCACCTCCTCAAGGTTCGTAAATTTGTTCAGAAGGGTAAAATATGATACGGAGGCTTAATCTTCATGAGTTTTATCACTTAAACTTTTACAGCTTTTAGTTCGCTTGGCAGGAGGAGATTTCAAAGAACTTCTAGATCGAGTTTCTGTAGTTAGTAAGGGAATTTGGAAAAGATCACTTCATCCGTGATGGCGAAGAGAGGTAGGCGCTCGACTTCTAAGCGAGGGGTCCAGGGTTCGAATCTGGGCTGTGGCGTGACTTGTTTTCCTTGTTGCAATGATGTCGGGATTTCTAATGCAGGCACTGGTGAACATTCCTTCCTGTCTTCCAAAGCTGTATCGCACATAGTTTCAATTGTTTCTGTCACCATCTGTAAACAACAGACCGTTAATGAATCAAATAGAAAAGTGGATTGTTTTTTGACTGTTTATAACCGATGTCGATTACTGTCATCCTGTGTCTTCGTGGTGGAGTGGATTAGACGCTCAACTTGGTGTTCGCAAGTTGAGTATACTGAACTCGAGAGACTTCTCGCCCTTTTAGCGGGGGGCGATTTCGTCGCATCAATCTTGCGATTTCTGCCCTCGAAATAACGAGTAGGGGTTTTAAACAAAATTAAATTACATTCTACAGTCGACCCCGATGGTGTGGTGGTAACGACTGATACCGGCGAACTGCAGGTTTTGAGTTCTTGTCCCTCTTGCGCCACGACTTTTACAAGCTGATCTACACGTTTATTTTTGTATCCCATAATAGATCAGACTGACGATAAACGATATTAAAGCTCTATGCAATATGTATTAAGCATTCAACTGTATGAAAAAGGTTATTGAAATGACTCAGTTGTTTGTAGAGAGTTGGAATCCGGGAGAATCGTTGACAGAAGGCAGTGACGGAGATGTCGCTCGTTTTGACTAATGTCCTGTCGTGTCTTCTGAGGCTGAAGTTATTGAGAAAGCGAATCCAATAGCTAACAACGAAAGTCCGCCAGAGGGCTAGGTAAACCAATATCCCGAAAATAATATTTCCCACGGAGGACGAGACATTTAAACCGCAGCATAACATAAACTATGTAAGAAATTAACCTACAAACGCCGACACACAATGGGACTATCTATATTTTGCAGACTAAAAACTTATTTACGTTCTCACTAATTCTTGAGATTTTGATGTGACAAATAGGGAATTCAAAGGCGCAAGCCTACGTTTTCCCAAAATATACTGACTGATACTGACTGAGGGCTGTTGTTCTCATCCATGAAACCTCTCCTCATAAAATGTCCATGTCCACTTTTCATAGTTCCACTAGACGAAAAAAACCGAAGTTGAGCATGATGGCTACCTTCGTAACCTGCCAGTTCACCTGGTCAGAGGAAGTCAACAACCAAACCTCCTCACACAGAAATGCATAAAATATGCGTCATCGGTCTTTTCCTACATATATCGAATGGAATTTAACCCCGCACTAGATTACTTGTTGTTAAATCATTCAAAACCATCTCGGGACAATTATACTACGCACTTATGTGGTACACACGTTAACTTCTAAATATAATAGGAAACCCAACGCGGTTCTTCAAAGCTCGTTCCGCCTCCTATGTAGTCTCGCCGAAAGTCGAAGAAGAGGTAGATCGCTTGCAAAAACAGATATTATTAGGCCTGCATAGCATTAAGAACGGGCAGCCCGAATAATAATTCCTGCTCCTCAATCCAAGGGTTCCGTGCACATTTGTGGTGAGTACAAGCTGACTATCAACTCAGCAACCAAAGTAGACCTGCCTACAGACAGCGCTCTGTTCTGTGTGCATTACAATCTGCGTATAAACTGACTTCCGTTTTTATACATAACAAACATCACAATGAGTCAAATCCTACTACAGTGGATGTAACGCATTGTGACGCTTAACGATAAACGGCGGAGGGCACACATAAACCTAATGTATGGCGACGTAACGAAAACTGCTATTGACATTGAGCTAAAATGCGATGTCTATAACGCAAGCCTAAAAGGTCTTTGTACGGACGGCAAGCCAATCCATAGAGCACTGTGGATTTCACTCAATAAAGGAATACCGCATCTTCGGTGTGTCTCGTTAGTGCTTAGTACGTCTTAGTTTGTCCACATATGTTATACTGCCGGACCGAATTATTGAAGAAATATGACACACGTTTCCCCAAGTTCTATTGCGACAACTACTAGCGTGTGGCGCTATATTATTTTCCCCACCCTCATCTTATTCGTACTAAAAGACCAAGGTCTTGGCCATTGCGTCACGATAGATTGTGGTAAACATGCGGCGCATCAAGCACGTCTGGAGAGAGGCACTGGCTTAGAGTGGGATAAATTATGGCAGCATCTTTGACGCTCTACCTACCCTTATATGTGTGGCTCCGAACACAAACGTAAATATATGCCATAACAACCGAAGCTGGGCCAATGAACATTGGCTGACAAAGAAAACAACCATTCATGTCTGCTACAAACAACTCGGTCCCCGGTGTACACGTTGTGGGGTACTGTGCGTATGATTATAATCCAACATGTGTGCCGGTTTAACAAACGGCAAAGTCGACAAAGGGCTATTGCAGTCTGACTCGCATAACTAGGTAGGGACTACCCACCAATCAATAAGTCGATCTTCAAGTGTCTAGTTGACAGAATAGCGTGATCTATTCACACCTGCATAAAGTAACTTGTTACAGAAAAGTGTCTTCGTAAATTTTCCCTCTCCAATGTACCTTTTGATTGTTACAGTCTCCCAGCTAACCATTGATGGGATAAGACGAAGTATCTAGCAAGGCTAAGCAGCCAATCAGTTAGCAGGTTAAGTGTTAGCAAGGCGGGTGGGGATATGAAAAAACAGAGTTCTGTATGCGGACGTTCAAATCGACTCATCGGATAAATAGCCTGTTATCTGATGTTCACGTTTAAATATGATCTTAATTTTTTCGTATGGTATTATTATGAAAGTTGTGAAGTTTACATCTTTATCTATCTCAAATATTTGGGCAACCACTTCGTCGTTTATCAGTCACTCAGGTTATGCTAGCGTCTGTAAGACCCAATCAGATGTATGCCTGATTACTTTAAGTTGTACTTTCACTGGAGACGAGTAAGTTCATAGCATAATGGTTATTCAATTTTACTCGGAAGAAATTCACACAGCCGGCAGTGTTTTACGCTGCACCATTTGATTACTTATCTCTAAGCTCACGAGGACACTTGCAAAATGAAATGCGACACACTGTGCCTGACTCTCAGTTTTTCAGTCACACCACACACAACTCTTTGACTAGCATTGTCAGTTATGACCACCGAAAACACTACATCATCGAGGGACGCGGGACCATCAATTGTTTGTGCTGAAGCAACAGAAATGCGTGAAGAAACAGGAAATTGTTTAATTTTATTGTGGCAATATACTTTCGTTTGCAAAACAATGCAGCTGTTAGTAACAGTTTATGATTAAGTTGCCTCCTAGCGGCTATTTATCAATTTTACATTTGGCTGGCCTTATAAAAACCGTGAGAACTCGCACTTACTTACAAAGAAAGCTTGAATGATTTACCAATGAGGGCTTGACAGCTGATATTGGAGATGCGTACCCGTAAGACATGCCACTGACGGGAATGTTCACGCCTAGGTGCCATTCCACGCCTGACACGCAAACTGCACTCCCGCCTCCAGCTTTCTTGAATGAATAACGGTACCAAGCCCGGGTGAAGCATAAGGTTTATTTTTATAAACAAAACTTTGGCGCCGTCAAAAACCACCGGAAGGCAGGAAAACACTTTAAACAAGCCCCTTCTTTTGCAACCACTCTTCGGTTTGTTATGTCTTATGCTTAATCAATGGTGTGCGAAATAAAAACTCTGTTTTAAATGAAAAAAAAGACTTCAAAGGTACAATACTAGCAAAACATGAAATAAAATAGCCACACATTAAACGTGTTACTGTTTCATAGTAAGAATACTTTGAGTGTGGAAAAACTGTCACGTTCTTTAACTGTGGTGAATTTAGCCGCGGTTGGTTTGAAGGCGAATCAATCAGTTGAGGGCATCGCATCATCCGTATGCATGGATTTGTTTAACACGGAAATTACAAACTTCGTTTATCGGCAGGATTTTGATAAATAGGTGGGACGTTGCAGATGTCTGAGGTGGGTCGAGACAGCTGGAAGCTGATTGCGAAGCACCATCGTCATTCACTTGCGACGGCAGAAGACACTTGGCCTTTCGTTTGTCATCTACCCAGTATAAGTAAGATAAAAATCTTGCAAAAGCATGCATCACATTCATACTAATGATGCGTGATAAGAGGAAGAAATATATATTTAAGTATAATTTTCGCGAAAATATTTTCATTTATAAGAATTTTTTAATGAATTTTGTGATGTTAGTCGGAGAATATTGAAATAGATAAAATATTCTTGTTTTAATTTTTTTATATTTAAGGACTGGAAAGGCACATTTTTGACTAAGTTCTGCTTTGCTGACGCTGCGTGAACTTAGCGGTGGCCAGTGCCCCTACCATGTGTGAAAACTCTCCTGGAATATTATATCGCATTTGGTCCGATTTCACTGTTGAAGAACTGGTTGGCAAAATGCCCTATTTTATTCAGCAATATATGCGTGATGTCATTTGCGAAGAACTGTTTGGTATTCTTTGTAAGTTCAACTATACAGTGAATTTTACGAATATCATTGAGTAGGGCATCCATATGATGGAATATCTTATGGTTAGGAAATTTGATCACTGGGCCGTCCTAGCTTTAGGGTTAAATATCGTATGCTCGTTGTTTCCAGTGGGATGGGAACCGTTTTGGTTTGTTAACATATTATTGCTAAGGATGTTATGATGCAGTGTTACTTTAAATTGGAAATTTAAAACATTTTGGAGCCGCCTTTGCCAGAGGCGTTTAAGACCATGTCTATTATATATTATTGTGTAGGACTCTCGGGTGTCATCGTGTTTAGACAGAAATCTGGTAAATCGTCTCTGGATTTTTTGAAGTTTATGTCTGTCATCTGATGACATAGTACGGAAAAATATTGAGCAGTAGTCTAGGATAGGTAGAACATGCATTGTATAAAGTTTATTCTCAAGTGTAATGATGTCAAATTTTTACTTATGAAGCCACATAATCGATTGGCTATTGGTGCGATTTGGTTAGAATGCGGAAATAGAATGGCTTAGACCTAAATCATTTAAAGATGTTAGCTCTTTTATTTCTTGACCACCAAAAATTATGGGAAGAAACTTTAGTGGTCCAAAAATCACGAGATAACATTTTGTTGGTGATAACGGCATTTGACATCGAACACTTCAGTCATTGAGTTTTTGAAGGTCTGATTCAATTGTTCTATGCAGACCCACTACCGTCTATTTCAGCCACGCCGTAGATAATCATTTTTTGCAAAGCCAATGCAAAATGGAAAGCTGAACTGCGCGCAAATAAGATCGTAATGGCACTACCAGCCATCGCGCTGTGTACAGAGTAATTGAAGACGACCGATAGCTTAATGAGCAAGTCAGAGCATCTGA
Organism: Ligula intestinalis; assembly: GCA_036362985.1. Lineage (NCBI taxonomy): Eukaryota > Metazoa > Platyhelminthes > Cestoda > Diphyllobothriidea > Diphyllobothriidae > Ligula > Ligula intestinalis. The sequence goes on along the minus strand of JAYGXS010000007.1, from coordinate 28,667,050 downwards.
GCTTTATCAGCCGGGATGAGTGTGCCATAAACAGCGACGCTGAAAAGGAGACATTGAAGCCTAAATTTCAACCAGTTAGATAGACACTTCAAAAATAAATACGTTGGGCTACCTGCGTGGTCTGTTTTACTCCGTCGGTTAAAAAACTTTCAAGCCAGAACTTCTTGCGCGGGGCGCTAGATTCCACGGTGTCAAATTGCTAAAACAGTGAACAACGTGCGTAAAAATTGGTGAAAACAATACCGCCACGCAGGGCGAAACTACTGTTGGGAAGGCGTGTTTGTTAGTGGTAGAGGTGGCGTGGCTCTGCTTTTTAGCATTTCAGGGGGCCACTGATATGGCCTTAGAATTGGTCTGTTTTTTTTTTCACTTTATTCAGGTTATTTGGTTAGGATAATAGGCAATGTTTTTGAAAATCCTATTTGTAACGTGTACAATCACCTATAAAAATTTGCCACTACTAACATTGTACTGGCAAACAGTGAGTAGCATTGTTTTTTACAATATATACCTGGTTTTTAGAGGTCAAACTTGGAGAGAGGAGAGGGGGCGCATGTAATTATGCAAGCGTTGTTTGTACATCTGAAGGAAGGTAGCCTCCAGGACTGACTGTGGAAGGTTGTTTCACTGTTTTATGACACATTTTGTGAAGAATTAAGAGCGGAGGTTTAGTTTTGACATCTTCGTGCGCAGCTTCATTGTGCGCCCACGGAGATGAGGTGAGAGTTGCCACTGAAACATGCCTTCAAAGCGTATTCACTTTTCACGACCGTTTATTATCTTGTAAAGCAGGATGAGATCCCCTCTTTGTTGCCTGCAATACAAAGGGTATAAATTTAAGCATGCCAGTCTATCTATGTAAGTGTGGTTCTTTAGCCCTCTAACCAGCTTCGTTGCCCGAAGCTGGAATTTCTTCAGACATACTGTGTCATTTGCTAGCCATGGCCGCTACGCCTGTATGCCATACTCTAGGTGTGGTCGAACAAATGTGCCGTACACTCTGACAAAGAGGTCTTTATCGAAGGCTAGAAACGCCACTTGATAGCCTGCAGCAATCCAGTGGCTTTGACAGACTGTAATGAGGGCTTCAGATTACTCTGTATCCAAATACCGAGGAATTTTTGCGTAGATTCGACGGGAATTTGGATGTTTTTCAAGTGATAGGTCCTGCTGAAGGATAGTATAGTTTTTTGGAAGCAGGTGAAGGACGGCACACTTGTTATAGCCCAAATTATTCGGACCTGACTAATTGGCAGAAGAAGCAGAGAGTGGTTCTGATAGGAAGGCTTTATTCCAGACGGTACAGGGACAACGGAATCAATAAGCGTGTTCAGTATAGCTTTTTATAAGGCGCTGGTCCTTCTAGGCTGTTCCTGGCCTATCGGACGAGAGGGGTAGTTCTGGCGTGGTTTCACACGCTGCTAGACGCCTGGAACAAGGCACTGCACATGGGGGCGCGCGTGACGTGAGCTCTAGGCGCATGCAAACGGCTTGCGGACGTGACTCAGCTAGCGTGCACTTCTCGCCCCCATAACACCTTCCGCTTTTAAAAAGTGCAGCTCATATTTTCTCCATGTCAGATCCAGGATTATTTTATGGGGCGTTGGGGTTTTTCTATGCTTCTTTCGGATGCCTGGGTCCCACATCTTCCTTCTTGGGTCGATCGTGAGGTGCTTCGTCAATAGTGCTCTTCGGCGACCTGAATTGTGTGTCGGGGCCTCAAATGCGTCATCTAGCACTTCGAGTGCCATTTGTTCGTCCGTGTTCTCAGCAGCATCTGCCGGTTCTGTTCCTGCTGCCACTTTTGTCGTTGTTACTGCTCTTTCTGCTTCTGCTACAGCTGCCTCTGCCGCTTCAGTTGCAGCTTTCTCGGTTGCTGTCTCCTCTACTTCCGTTGCAGCTTCCTCTACTTCTTCTGTTGCTGATTCTTGTGCTGTACTTCCTGCTACTGCTGCCTTTGTTGTTGCACCTTCGGCTTCTGTTGCAGCTACATCTGTCACTTCCGTTGCGGGCTATTGTACTGTTCTTCCTGCTGCTGCTTCTTCTTCTGGGTCTTTTGAAGCTGCCCCCGCTTCTGTTGTTAATGCCTCGGTTTCTGCTTTCCCTGCTTATGTTGCAGATACTTCGGTCCCTTTTTTTACGGTTATATCGTTTGCTGCTTCTGCTGATTTTGAGGCAGCTGCCCCTGCTTCTGTTGCCATTGCCTCCGTTTCTTGCTCTGCTTCTGTTGCCTCAGTTACTGTCTCTTCTGCCTCTCTGGCTGTGGTTGCAGCAGCTTCCTCTGATATTATTGCTGCTATCGCTTCTGTTGTTGCCGCTTCAAGCCTATCGTCCAGGGTGTCCTCTAGCCACTTCGTTTCATCGCTAACACCTGCCGGGTTCCAGTTGCAGCTCCGCATCTCTGACAGAAGAGTTCATGAAACTGGCGTGCCATGCCTCCAAAATCTTCAAGACATGTGCTGGGCTACAGATATTGTGTTCGTTTGTGCGGCCAGTTGTTATATTCCGTACCAAACAACTGAATCTCACCTGCGTCGCCACTTGTTATAGCCCAGTTTATTCGGACCCGACTAATAGGCAGAAGAAGCCGAGAGCGGTTCTGATAGGAAGGCTTTATTCCAGAGGGTACAGAGGCAATGAAATCAATTAGCGTGTTCAGTATAGCTTTTTATAAGGCGCTGGTCCTTCTAGACTGTTCCTGGTCTATCGGACAAAAGGGATAGTTGTGGCGTGGTTTCTTACGCTGCGGGACGCCTGGAACAAGGCCCTGCACGTAGGGGCGCGCGTGACGTGAGCTCAAGCGTACGCAAACGGTTTGCGGCCGTGACTCAGCTAGCGTGCACTTTTCGTCCCCATAAAAACACTTTCGCACATTGAACTCCAGCAGCCATCTCTTGGACAACGTCTGCAGTTTGCAACTATTATTTTGCAGAGCATCTTGGTCACTTGGGCGCTTAATGACCTGCCAGAGCTTAACGTCATCGGCTTACATGATTTTAACGCAGTCCAGGTCTTGTAGGCTGTCACTTACATAGAGAATGAAGAGTAGAGGACCGAGAACGGAGCCTTGAGGAACCCCACTAACTACGTCAACCTAGTCCGATTTATCCTCTTTCGATGCAAACACGTTGTTTTCGACCGACTTAAAATGACCTGATCCAGTCCAAAATTTTCCTTTTGATGCCAAGAACGCTCAGTTGATGTTAAAGGCGTTGATAGGGCACGCTGTCAAAGGCTTTGCGGAAATAAATGTACACTACGTCCACTTCAAAGCCGTCTTCTAAGGCACTTTTCCAGGCCTTTATTGAAGTCATTTAATTTGAAAGGTAGGAGCGCCCTCACCAAAAGCCATGTTGGAAATTTTGTTTGACGTCATTTTCATCGGAAAATCTTAGTATGGCCTGCTTGACAAAGATCTCCAACATTTTGCAGGAAATACAAGTCAAGCCTATGGGTCGAAAACAGCTTGCAGACACCTTGCTACCTCCCTTATATAACGGTACGATGTTGGCCGTCTTCCACTGCAAAGGCAAGTCCCCTGTTCTCATGGAAAGTTCAAACAGACAGAGAAGAGGAACCGATAGCTCGGTCGAAAGTTGTTTAAGTATCAGTCCAGGGATCCCATCCGGTCCAGGAGACTTGTCTGGTTTGATGTAACTGAGGGCATGTCTAACGTCTGCGACAGAAAAGGTAACAGTTTCAATAATGGCTGTTCTGCCGCCTCTTTCTACTCCAGGACTGTCATCAGGAGATTCCATCGTAAACGCCGACCTGAAAAACTGTGAGAGTAACTCTTCTTTCCGCGGTCCTTCCGTTACTACATTTCCGAGGTTATCCCTTAGAGTTGCAATGTCGTCCCGATGCTTCATTTGACTGTGGATGTACCCATAAATCTTCTTTGGACATATTGTGGCTTGTGTTGTAAGTTGACGCTCAAAGACAGTTCTTGAATTTCATATTTCCTTACGGCATATATTTCGTTGTGCTTTATATTCGGCAAGTGACTTTAAATCTTGAAGATGCTCGTACTTTTTTCACAGTCTTCGTTTCTTCTTTGTAGCCCGTTTTATCGGCTGGTTGACATATGAAGGTCTGGCACATGCTCTTATTACTTTCATTGGACAATGGACTTCAAGTAAGCGCTTAACAGTCCCTTGGATATGCTGCCATAACTCATTTGTAACGTTTGTATTGGTTACCAGTTTTCTGCGGAAGCGGTACGTCTCATTTCTTCAAAATCGGCTTTCCAAATATTTCTGCGTCTCTTTATTAGAGATTTTGGAGACAGTAAGTAACACACGCAGGTAAAAGCAATGTGGTCGATTAACCCAAGTGGCGATTGTGAGTCCACTTCCCTTATGATCCCCACTTCTTTACTAAAAACGAGACCTAGACAGTTTGATGGCTGGCCTTCTCGCAGTCTGGTTGGGAAATCTATGTGTTGAATGAGATATTCGTCCAAAGAAAACTGAAGTAGTTGAAAATTGAAAGGTACTGCTGGGGCCTTTACTCTAGGCCTCATCCAATCGATGCCAGGAGCGTTGAAATCACCCAGGAGTAATAGGTTTCCTGTTTACAGATAACTGTCAGTGAAATTAGCAGTTCTACGTCGTCACTTTCGCTGGAGCCGAGAGGCCGATAAACAACGCATATATTGAGTGCCGGATGTTTCCTCATCTTAATTTTGCACGAGATTATTTCACATCGTCGTAGGACTATGTCTGCCATTTCCCTCTGACAACAGGAAATTTCATTTGCTACATAAAGTGCCATTCCTCCGCCCCTACGGTGATATCTGTCGCAGCGGAACAGTTGATAGCCTTCAATGCTGAGTTCGCTGATCCCTATTGTTCCGGTCAGCCAAGTCTATGTCTATGCAATTATATGTGGTTTCTGCTCAGATACTATTGTTTTAAGTTCGTCAAGTTTATTGAAGAGACTCTGACAATTGGTATATTAGATCTCGAGACAGCGGCCACTGTTGCTTGTGGTATCATCTTGAAACAGCCGGTAGACCTTGGTTAAGTTTTCCGCCTGATTACTTCCGGTCAAAGAAAATTTCGTTCAATGTGGACTATTCCTCCTCCTCTGATTTGTAGGCCAGTTTCACCTTTGTTCTTTCGGTCGTTTAGATCGTTTTTCAAAAGTCACATTTTCCTGCGTTTCTTTGGTTCATAATCCAGCTAAAAGAAAAATCCAGCATACACGATCCACAGAGACGAATTTCTTGCCAGCCGAAATTGTGCCTGCGCTTCGGTGTCCCAAATGACTTTTAATGATCGTGGCCGAGAGCTCGAACCATTCGGCGGCTGATCCTTGCCTATTCTAAGTGTTTTGAAAATTTTTACAGACTAAGTGCCCCTTCGCAGTGATTTAGCGTACTGCCGAACGAGACCTTGATCGTGCTCCACCTTATCCCAGCAACTGTAGCCGTTGATTCTGGTGCACCCTGTATCACTATATGTTGCTTACGGTTGGCTCGAGCTTGGGCTGTGGTCACATCGCACTGCAGCAGAGTAGCAGCAGGGGTTTCGAAATCCAGATCTGTGAAAGATTTTATGGAAATTTTGCTGGTATCATTTTCTTCTAAGTTACCGTTTACCCTTTGGTCCAATTCAACTTCTTCCGAGGTCTCCTCTTGAAGTGGTTGTGTTGCTTTTCGTTAACATGGCGTGTTCTAAGTTCTGTCTTACGATAAAACTGAGGGCTTTGTTTGGCCTTTGGCAGGCCACTCTTCATTCAACTTCTGCTAGCGTATACACCTGCGTTTGGCCCTGCTGGACTCGTGGTTTCCTGGTTTATCAACCACTGACCTGTCCTCTGCATGCGCTGCATCCTTATGGAGTGGTTGTCTTGCTTTTTGTTCAAATGGCGTGCTCCAAGTTCAGTCTTGCAATAAAACTGGGGGCTTTGCTGGTCTTTAGCAGGTCACTCTTCAGCCTCCTTCTGCTGACGCATGCGTCGCCATTTTTCCCTGCTGGACTCGTGGTATCCTGTCCTCTGCATGCGCCGAACCGGTGGTGTTGCCTTATTGTGCTTTTTGAGCACTGCTAACATGGCCGCGTAAAATTAAAGGCTTCACTCTAAACGCATAACGCGCGTGGCTTGGTTAAAACATCCATCGCAATCTGCACGCACAGTCTTATTTGGCTAGATGGTGTTCGGTTCTAAGACGATTGGTGAAAAAAAGATGTTTTTTTGCATATTGGGTGCTCTGGGATTTGGTACGCGTTATTGAAAGCGCTTCGGCTATTTATAGAAGTACCTTGTCAAAGGTTGTAAGAGGCGGCTTTCATAAGTTAACCTGATTTCCCTCGTTAGAGTATATCCTAGCGACTTGGCCTTCAGGGTTTGAGCTGGTTGTAAAGTCGATATAGCGCGCGACAATGTTAAATAAGGTCTGGGGTTCAAATCCAGCCGTCAACGAACATTTTTTCAGCTAACAGAGATAGATCGTGCACGTAAGCGTTACCCATGCTATTGAAAACTTTATTAGAGTTCATTTACTCAAAGTCTGCAATCAACCGGCCGTGCTAATATACATAGCGAAGAGATTTGCTTGTGCAATTAATTTCAATAGTCAAAATTTGTAATTTGATTAAGTCAGCCTTTGTTGTAAGGAGTTCTTTGCACTGTAATAATCACATTCAGAAGCAGTGATGTTGTGCTTAGGGGTGAGTGAACTTCCAGACTTGTGCTGACCGTAGGGATAACTCTCAGAGCGTGGCATAATCCGCGGTCCAGTTAGATTGTGAAAGCGAAGGATTCGTATCACTCAGAATGGATATTTACAAAGGGCAGATAATACACAGTCCAGTTCGATTGTGAAAGCGAAGGATTCGTCTCACGCAGAAGGAATATTTCCAAAGGGCAGATAATACACATTTTCCTTAGAGTTTGCACATCCAAAGAGCCGTTATGTCCCTGGTTCGGTACATACAAGGTTTGCCAGTCATTCCACCGTTCAATCTATCCATCTTCTTGCGCATGGCCACATACTTCGTTTGTCAAACCTTTCGCAGTCAAAGTATACCGGGTATCCCACATTTCCTTGGGGCGTACCCATCCTAGGAGCTGATGTGTACCTTGACCGGCACATACAAGATTTGCCGGCCATTCCACCAACCTAATGCTCCTCAATCATGCGTACGAGATAAAGACATGATGCAATCTTTAGTGAATAGGTCTAAGCCAATACCTGCCACGAGGTCCCTTCGAAACATTACAATTCGGATCATTCTACCCGATTCTCTCCGTCCATGCGTTTGAAGTTAAGGTTAAATACCATTTGGTGCTGTCTCTCGTGCACTACCAAATAACTCGACCGTCACCCTGTTTATAATATGTTTATTATGCCAGTTTACAGGCAATTGTAAAGAGTTTGTAAAGCACATCTTGGGCGCCTTCAAAAACCTCGAAGAACGGAAAAAACTTAAAACAAACTTCCTATGTTGCAGGCAGTAATAGTTTTGTTTCAGGTTTTGTGTTTCGTCAATACTAAGCGAGATATGGAGTTTGTTTCAAGCGAAAAAACCTGACTTCAAAGGTATAATACAAACGGGATATATGTACAGTTGTCAGCTGAGTTGACACATCAGCAGGAGAAATGTTGCATATCGTTTAAGGACATTATTTCGAGACGGAGAGTGTTAGCGCGAGAACACAGTGTTCTCAGTCTTCCCTCAATGGGTGTCGGCAAAGTTGCGTGCTATAGGCTGAAGAGATAGCAGACTGCGAGCTGCTGCTGCTTCAGGAGCATTATCTTCAGCATGAGGCCTGGCAGGGTTCAAAGTCCACGAACGCCATCAGAGTGAAAGAGAGATTCCACCGAGTCAGCAGCCGAAATAAGTGAAAGTTGTCCTGAATCTAGAAAACTTGTTATAGCTCTGTTAAACATAGGGTAGCTTTGCTGGGTTTTGATACTTCTGGGCAGCTTATTCGAGATTGATATGGCGTTTACTGAAAAAAAATTGCCATGGGCAGAAATAAAAACACATGTCGATGACTGGTGCGCCGAAAGTGCTGGAGCTGCCTTATTGTAAGAGAAGATTAAAGGTTTGGCCATTCAAAAGTTTCAACAGTAAATATAGACCCTTGTGCAATCTACGGAGCCACAGGGTATCCAGCTTTATGAGTTTGCACTTTGTTGGTAGGCTAAGTTACGGTGTTCTGTAGTGAAAACCCTTCTAGTGAAGAAGTGCTGCACTGATTCTATTTTCTTCCGTTCACTTGTGCGCAGAAGACTGAATAGGGTCGAGCAGCATTCAAAAATAGGTCTCACGTACACACTATAAAAACTAGTTCTAACCTTTTTAGTCTTCAAATTTCTTAGGATAAATCCGGTGGTTCAGCGTGCTTTCGAGACTACCAGGGCACAGTGCTCGGACATTTAGTTCGTGGCCGTCAATGCTTAATTCCGGTTGATGATCGTCGCCAACAACCACAAGGGAACATTTGTGCCATGAAAGGATGAGGTGCCATGTGCCATACCATTGAGCGAAGGCCTGAATATCCTTTTTTATCAGCTTGAGCACGATGTTGCGGTCTGCCAGTTTATATCGATAAGTGACTGAAATCATCAGCATGCATGAAGGGTCTATCATACTGAAAACAATGTGAAACGTCATTGACAAACAGACAAAATAGGAGAGAACCCAGTACACTACCCTGTATAACTCCACTCCTCACATGCGTGGGGTTGGAGATAACATTGAAAATTTTAACTCGTTGTGTGCGAGCATCCAAATAGGAAGATATGAAGTTCAAAGGCTTGCTACCTATGCCGAAAGAGGCCAGTTTCAGAAAGAGGATGTTATGATTGACCCGATCAAAGGCCTCAGTTAAATCAAAATAGACGCTATAAATGGCAAAACCACTGTCTCTAGATTGCAGCACATAATCAAAGAAAGAAAGCTGGCAGGTTTCACAAGATCGTTTCTCGAGAAAGCCATGTTGAGCTGTATTGAACAAGTTGTTGTCTGTCAAGTGACGCATCATCTTTTCTTTGATCAAGGTCTCCAAGATCTTCGAGGCTGCGGGAAGTGTATTTATTGGCCTAAAGTTGTCGAATGACGTCGATCGGCCATGCTTGCGAATAGGCATTATGTGCAATTCCTTCCACAACGAAGGAAAGGTTTCACTCTCAAGAGCAGAATTAAATACCTTAAAAAGAATAGACGGAAAGATATCATTCGCTTCACCTTTTAGAAGGCTAACTGGGACGCCATCTGGTCCTGGACTTTAAGATCGACGAAAACGACGAATGGCTACAGTCACGTCCCAGTCAAACATTACCTGGCATCCGAATTACCTTAGAGCATGCGCAACTTAGCAGCCGTTGTGAACCTTGGTCGGCACATACAAAATTCACCAGTCGTTTCACCAAGTCTACTGCTCATCTTCCATGCGGATGAGGTTAAGATTAAGGTGCAATCTGTCGCGGAACGATCTAAACTAATATCTACGGCTCATTCTACCTAGTTCCACCGTCCACGCGTTTGAAATAAGGGTGAGAACCTATTTGGTTCTGTAACTCATGCCCCGCCAAAGAACTCGATCGCCACTCCCCCTAGCAGTCAAACTCTACCGAGCTTCCGAATTTGCCTTAGGGCGTACGCGCACCGTTGTCTCTCTGGGTCGGTACATACAAGATTCACCAGTCATTCAACCACCCTACTGCTCTTCGTCCATGTGAATGACGTAAAGAATAAACCTAAATCTTCAGCGGTACGCTCTGGCTGTTTCCCTACCGCGAGATCCTTTCGAAACATTCCAATTCAATTTATTCAACCAGGTTCTATCTGTCCGCGCGTTTGATATAAAAGCAGAACCCATTCAGTTCTATATCTCATTCGGTGATTATTTCGCTTCTCCATTAGTGTGGCACTGCATTTTTTTACTGCGTCCCCATTCTCAGTAACCACGTCCACATCCACGCGTACGAGGTACAGTTATATTTCAACCTTGGGCGGGACACTCATCTTGTTTCTCTACAACGAGGTCCCCGTGATTTATTTAAATTTGGCTCATTATATCCAGTTCTCTCCATTTTGAATTAAGGGTAAGAACCCCTTCGGTAGTATATCTCATGCGGTGGTAGCTCTACTGTTCCGTAAATCTTGCATTGTTTCCTTCTACTGCGTTCCCTTTTTAGTTCTCGAAGTCCACGCACACTAGGTACAGTTAAATTTCAACCGTAGGATGGGCAATCTAACCAATTCTTAACAACGAGATATCGTCCGAACATTGCCATTTGGCTCATTCTACGTAGTCCTTTCCGTTTAAAATCAAGGTAAGAACAGGGTTTTGTATTGTATCCCATACGGTGGTTGCTTTGCTCCACCTGTACTCTTGCGGTGTCTCCTTCTGCTGCGACCCTTCTCTTAATGCTCCACATCCACGCGTTAGAGGTGAAGTTAAATTTCGATCTGAGGCGGGACTATCTGACCAATCCCCTGCAACGGGGTCCCTCGGAACAATGCAATTTGTCCCATTCAAGTTAGTTCCCCCGTCCACGCATTTAAAATAAGGGTAGGATCTATTTGGTACTGTTTCTTTGCTTTGCCAAATGACTCAACCTACCTCCCCCTTATTTAGCCAAACTCCATCGAGGACCGGGTATCCCAATTTCACTTGGGTCGTTCGCATGCTACGAGCCATTGTGACCCTGGGTCAGTCCATACAATGTTCGCCAGTCATTCCACCTGCCTACAAATCCACGTCCATGCAAAGGAAACAAAGGTTGCACCTTAATCTTCAGCGTACCAATCTGACCAAATCCCAACCCGAGGTTCTTTCGAAAGATCACGCTTTGGTTCGTTCTACATAATTCTCCCCGTCCATGCGTTTGAAATAAGGATTCGATCACATTAGGTACCATATCTCATAACCCGCCGAATGAGTCGATCGCCATCACGTTTGCAGTCAAATTATACCAGTTATCTCACTTTTCTTCCGGGCGGCCGCCTCCTGGAAGCCGTTGTGTTCTGAGTCGGTGCATACAAGATTCGCCAGTGAATGCAACCTCCTGTTGCTCCACGCCCATGGAAATGATGTTAAGGGTGCAGTTTCATCTTCAGCAACACAATATGACCGAATATCTAGTCCGAGGTCATTTCTTGGTGCGGCCTCACCTGTTACCTGTTAACGGCACCTCGGCCACTCCCATTACAGTCAACTGCTATGGGGTATCCGGTTGACCTGTTTAGCTTCCTTATACTCCACGCCGTTTTGGCGTCCAAAAAGAGTTCATCTTGGCCAATTCCCTTAGTGTTCGGTTAATTCACTTGAAAGACCATGGGTGAATTCTTACCGGCTGTGTTTAAGCGCTCTCAGGTCGTGGCCATTTTTTCCAGCGGACGAAAACGTGCACGGGTATGCTCACGCAAGATACGCCAGTCGCTCTGTTACCCTTGCTTTCCCCATCCACTCCTACGTCTTCAAGCGTAACGTTTATCATTAGCGAATTGATCTACCCTAAAACATCAATATACTTAGACCGAGTCTCGCCTTAGCACTTGAGAAACTTATAATTTTTTTTGAAAATTTATTGGCATGAAGTAGAACTAAAACTTTGGTATTTGCACACGACAAACTTCAGAATTGCACCTTTACCATTATCCCCATTCAGTAGAAACTTCTGCGGCGACTGTGGGTGGTTCATTTCCTGCTTCCCCGTTCTCTACAAACATTTTAATCTTCATTGAACACATGCCTTACCTGCAGCAGTATCTGCCTTGTCATTCCTTCCGTTTACCGGGAGCTCGCCGCTGCAACTTCCTTTCCTACTTGTACACTTTGGCCAACCACCTGCTTTATACTTTGCCATTACGCAGTGTGGTTTTGCCTTTGGCACATACTGTGGAAGTAATTAAAGTTGTCTCCTTACCTTCCCCATCGGGTGATCACGGTGGGCTTACCTCTCCACTTCCACCAAAGTCTACCTTTGACGCGTCGAAATCTTCATTTGGATTGCTAGTCGTCAACTGGCTACCACTTTATTCGTTAAATTCTATCATTGCAAACGCTATGGTTACGAAATTTCAGGTCAATAACCTATGCTTGTGCTATCCAAATCCACACCATCAACATCGCTGCGCCGGCCTGAACCGTAGGTTGCGTTTCCTGGATATTGCGTTGTACCGGTGGAAACCATAGGAAGTCCCCACATCGGCATTGCCCTTTCGTCCACATGTCCTTAAATTGCTGCTTGACATCACTATCTTAAAATCTTACGTGATCCGCTGGGTTGGTGCATGACATCCTCCTGCAGGTTTACGTCTTCGAAGTCCTTTAAACTCAGAAGACTACAGGTGCGAGTATTGATGTTGCTGTTTACCAACCGCTTTCAGGCGTTCAGTTTCGCTCCTTGGGGAGAGTAAGTTACATAGGAACGGAATTTGCCTTCGGTCATATTCGCGGGGTACAGGTAAGCGATGTGACTGCAGAAGATCTCCCACTCTTCGGGTATCTTATCCCTATGAAATGCAAACCAAATCCGGTACTGGATCTCCTCCACGTGCGCCCACATGGACCTACCTGACATCAGTCCGTATAAGAAATAGTGGATTGAAGAAGAGCAAATATTGTTTGAGTAAACACCCTCTGTACATTTTTAACCTTACCGCAGTCAGATGCATTCATCAGGCCAAAGAAGATACGACGGTATTCTACGATTGGTAGAACATACAAGCGACAACGGTTGGTCCCCACAGGTTACTCCCATTGTGAAGCATCAAAGTATGTTCAATCCAACGTAGAAGGATTTACCTCAATGTAATAACAAAATTGTTTTTTTTTCAACTAATTTAAGGACTTCGAACTTGCCATTCCAATTTCAGTAAGCTGAGCGATATTTGAGATGGAGGATGTGCCCAATTGTTGTAATATAAATTAAATTATACTTATTGACCCACTGTTATTTTACCTAACCTTCCCATCTCTGCAAGATCACCCTGGTGTCCAGTGCAAACATTCCCATTTTCCTATGAAAGAAGGCAAATATATTAATCTCCTAAAAAAACTATATTTAGGTTTCGTTTAAACTAACCATTTTGCAAGGTTATTGTTTAAAGCGTTATATTTAGATCGTTAGTAGTGCAGCACCATTTATCGTCGAATTTATCACCAAAGTATGGCTGGCACCAGCGGCCCTGTTACCGATTATGGATACGGCCCTAAAAATGGTAAGCGTATATTTATACTTATTTAAAAGGTCCTCACACATGGTGCTTGACTGCTGAATGTGCTGCCGGAGGAAAGCAGTCTCCAGTGAATATTATAACCAAAAAATGTGAGGAAAACCTCGAATTTCCCAAACTTTCACTGAAACCCCTGAAATCTGGCCAACAGATGCTCAAGAAAGGGAAGCACAATTTTAGCATCAATTTTCCGCAGGAAAAAAGTAAGTTAATTGTATTCTGTAAAGTTCATATCACTGACTCCTATAGCATTAAGGTTACGAATTTTCATAAATTTGCCATGATTGCACGAATATTTCTTTCGAACTTGCATGCAAATTTGAAACACGATTTCATGGAAGTAACCATAAACATTCGAATAATTAGTAAATTATTTATTAATTTACATCGCCTAACCAAGTTCATACATATCAGACATTATGCGCATTTAAAAATTTGACATAGTTTTATATGTCTAGGCTTCGTCTTAAACCTTCGTCGTTGCACAACTAACACAAGGTTTCCTCCGTTGCATTCCTTACATTAAAAGCCACATGATCCCATATAAGCTGGGCAAGTTCTCTGAAAACCCTTTTTGGTTTCTGCAGGCTGCTTAGGAAATGAGCAGACATAAAAAATTGTTACATGTCCCTTCGCAAACTTAAAGGTTTCAAAAATTTCAAAGACTACGATAATCATAAATATTATCTGAGAAAGTATGCTCTAATTTTTCCATTAATACATGCGCTTAAATCCATTCTACTTCTCCTATTTCTCGTTCACGGTCTCCACCGTATTAATATAACCGATAAACCAAACTCCAAAAAATTGAAAGCACTTTTTTCTGAAAACAAAACTTTCCATATGACACTCTTTGTTGCACTAGCGTGACTTTTACTCCTTATTTTGCTAGCTGCATGCATAGAAGGTGGACCTCTACGAGAACGGTATATCCTGCAACAATTTCATTTTCACTGGGGACATGAAAGCAAATGGGGTTCAGAGCATCACGTCGACGGTTGCAGTTATTCCAGTGAAATGCATTTAGTATTTCTTGCCGAACGTTACTCTGCACAAAATGATGCACTAAAGGATCCTGAAGGCCTTTGTGTGCTTGCAGTATTCCTACATGTAAGTTATTTGAATATTCTGTTCTGTTTATGTATAGCGAATCCAATTAAATAACGTATTAAGTGCACACTTAGTAGGAAACCTACATGTTGGAAATTTTGTAGCAATAACTGAATGAAGGAAGTCCTACGAGTTTTTGCGATATGGAAAAAGGAAAATAAAACATGCTTAACTGAAAAATATGCATTCAATATCACCTACGAAAGATACATATCTGAGCGTTGTTTTCTTTTTACCTAGGCGGGAACGAAAGAAAACAAAGGATTAAAAGCACTGGCAACAGCCATAGAAAAATCGCAAAATGCAAGTGAAGCTGTCCTAGACACGCCAATTGATATCTTCGAGATTGTACCAAGTAAGCTTTTTTATTTGTTTCCTACGGTAGAACTACTTTTTGCTTTATTATCTCTTTATTTTAATCACGTTTGCTAAATTCAGCAAACAACGCTTACAATACTATGGCGAGCTAGTCTTTCAAGCGTTACAGAGAAATATTGGTGAACATATAATAAAGATATGGTGATCAAACATTTTTATGTCAGTATTGAGTACAAACAAAACTGTTAAACTTTAGGTCACGTCACGTACTTAAAAAATTGTAACGGCATTTTGACAGTTGGACCTTGGTCACTATTGTTATGCTTTAAAATAATTAATATGAGCAGATAAAAACGTCATGTCATGTGTAAGATGGTTTTAATGCGTCATGAGTAAAACAGTTTGATAAGGTGATGCCTTGGGAACTTTTTTATCTGCAAAATCTTATAAATTTTACTTATTGTGCGAAAAATATTCAGGTTTTGGTTTGGTTACCTTGTTTAGTGATCTATATGAATAAGAAATATTTTAGTTAGTTTTCCTCATATGTATACAATATTGCGCAATTAATATATAATACATGGAACATATCGGAACATTTGCTCAATATCGGAAGGTTTAACCTATATTTTTCCAGGTCTTTGCGTATTCATGAAAACGTTTTTGGAGTTGCTTTAACTTTAAAAAAAGTTATTCAATCTAACTGAAAAAGACTTGACGGGCGTAAATTGTCCAACGCCTTATTTTTGATTGTCACTTAAATGAGCCAAAGTCAATTATCAGACTGCTAAATGAATGTTTCAGAACTGTTTTTATGCTAAAATGAAGAAAATTTAAGAATATGCACGTCAAGAATCGGCTTCTCGTGTACAAGCAGAGCCATGGATACACCAAATTAATCAAGGTGTTTTACTTTATTTTTAAGGTTTGTCTCGATACTACACCTACGAGGGATCATTGACAACACCGCCATGTTCAGAATGCGTCCGCTGGATTGTCTGTGCCGACCCAGTAGAAATTTCAGACTCGCAGGTACATTTTTAAATTTGTTCAAATTCGTTTCAGTCAAAAACTGCACGATTAATTTTGGTAACCATTCTTTTATGGTTTAACGTACGCGCATGTACAACATCTAATGTTGTAAATGGTCAATCACGGACTTTAGGCGGAGATAGTTTTCAAAGATGGATAAAAGCTTAAATAATGCGTTCTAATTACCAAACATTACTTAATGGATAGCATTATCATTGGCTTATTTTTCACATAAATAATCAGATTCTGCTGTCATTATAATATTTATGGAGTTTGTCACATTTTCTCACAGAACTAATCGAAGTTAACAAAATATTCCTAGCATTTCAATAGAGTTAAAAAAAGTAAAGAGTATTGAAGTCATTAAAAAACTTTCCGATTGAAGAATGCGGGTTACGTCTGACTCTTGCCGTCTTGTCTTAAATTCAGTAAACTGCTATAAAGGAGCATGTGGCCAAGTTAGTTTTTGTTCAAAATCTTTTTATGGCATATGTCTATGGCAAAGTATTTTTGAGTATTTCATCGGTGGATCTAAACATATTTTTACGCTGATCATGATGTGAAGAAAAGCTCAGCAAATCAAGGCCAGTTCTCATAAACGCGCTTGCTTCTCGATAAAATGGGTCAAATTAAACAATAACTGAAGCAATTCCAAAAAGCTTAATTTCTAAAGACACTCAGACGTCCTTTAAGTCGACTTTTGTAATTTCTACACAAAAGAGGGCCACTTTTGTGGCGTCAAACAAACCATATTTTAACTTGAATTAGTAAAGGCCATTAAAGCTCACCTATATTCGCATTATGAAGTCTAAGAACCTTGGTTGAAATTTGGTCGAGGAGAAAAAAGGACTAGTTAAACTAATCATTTTATATTGGGGCTAGAAACATGATTTTCTTTGAAAAGCAAAGACACTGCGAAGTTAAACGGTTACTTTACTATTTTGTTAGATTCAAAATTGCAATAAGCAGCACTTCAATTGCTCAGACTTGTCATCTCCTTTGGTCTACGTGTTTGAGTTTCTACAAATCGTTTAGTTGCAATTAACTGTATATTTAAGTGTTGACAAAGATCTTAGTGTTAAACACCACCAGAAGCAGCTACTGGATACTGTAAACTGAAGGCACATGAAACTGCAGCTTTGCAAATATTTCTCAGTGAGGGAGGATGGGTGTCCACATAAAAGTCGCGAACGTTGTTCTTACCCAAGCCGGTGACCGCAACAACTGTGAAACCAAACACACGAGAAACACTGCCGCAATCCATTTTTATTCGCATATTTAATAGCATATGTTAAGCTTATCCTTTCCAGATCAATTAACACCGGCAAAACAGGTTCCAGCTGAGTAGTAATAAATGGCAGCATCTGTTGACTTGTTTTGTTGTCTTCATACTGAGCATTTCTCATTCCACTTCAGTACTTACCGGTTCAAACAAAATATTACTAGCACTCCAATATTATTGCAAAGTAAAAGTCATTGCAGCACTTAATATTGATATAAGTTAAGCCCTTTCCCATTTGTAAATACGAGTGGCCTCTGACTCTTGCAGTTATGTCTTATTTTTCGTTAACAGTTCTTAATAGGCACGTGGCCAAGTCACTTTTTGTCTCAAATCTTTCGCTGGTCTATATCTTCGACGAAGTACTGTGAGGGAGTCATCCGTGCATATTTATATATTTTAACAATGAAAATCCACATCAAACTCAGCTGATCTTGATGTGAAATAAAGGATAGTGAATCAAGGCCGATTCCTATACGCACTAGAATCTAGCTAATAGCTGGTTGTGTAAATATACACTGACGCTAGTCAAACAAGCTAGGCTTTGACGAACGAAAAGCGGCTTTCTTAGTTTTTTTGTATTTTCTACTAAGCTAGAGGCCAGTTGTACGGCATCAATCAAATACGTTCAAAGGTTTAGCCGATTTGAGAAACAAACCAGTATATACGCCGAATTGGCTAAAGGGCCTAAAACTCGCCTTTATTGGCATCTTGATTGTTAAGTCTAAGAATTTTGGTAGATTGAATGTAGAAAAGATAAAACTTGAAAAAAACGGCAGCAGCGTATTTGTTTCAAAATTGCTATGGACTAATACATCGTGCTTCATTAAGCCGAAGCATATTTTTCATGAATACGACAAGTTGGCAATTATGCTTACTGCGTTTGTAAGGCTGCTAACATCAAAAACAAATCAGAGATGTTTGAATTGAGCGCTTCTGTCTAGCAGCTTACAAGTGGAGCCTCACTCAGTACCCTTAAATCGTAACATTTGGCAAAACCTTACAATGATATGGTCTTTATGTAGATGTATTGTCACAGTTTGTCAAACCTTTTTTCTTCGTAACACCATAAAAAACCATCAATAAACTTTATGAAAAGCCCTGATAATCATATAAATGCTCCATGTGAACGATAGCTGAAAACAGTCATTGTATATTTGAGGCTCGAGAAATCATTTTAGTCCAACACGTTCCTGCACATACAGATGCCTAGGAAAAGCTTTCCATCTAGTGTTTTATTCGGCAAATGTTTATAGCAAGCAGATCATGCGATGGTCCTCGTAAACATTTCAGAAAGCGTTTAAGGGCCCATAAATGTGCATATAAATGTGTTATGCAGAACCACCTTTAGAACCTACCTGTATACTCCAAACGCACACGAAACTCTAGCATTACAATGAGGAAAGCCTTTCCAAATAAAAGCCGCACATGTCCTTCTGCACAGCTCCAGTACAGCTGTTTCATTTCACCCACTTTGTAACACTTTTTAAATCGTTAAAGTGCGCTTTACTCTGCAGTTAGGTGCTAACAATGATCTAAGTGTTAATAATCATCGTGATAGCATCTCCAGTGTACATTAAACGCGAAACTATAGACTTGCAACTGTAACCCAGGTTGAGGTAGAACGGTATCAGTATCAGTATCAGTATATTGAGGGTATGTAGGAAAAATTCCTTTGAGTGCCCTTTTTGTACATATGTGCAATGGTAGCAAAAAATTTGTAGCTTAGACTGTTGGCGAGGCCAGTTGTCCTATGTCATAGGATGAAAATAGGAGCAGACAGTGAAAAAACTCCTCAGGGATTTTTAGAAGCAAAACTGTCGCCCTTGTGGGGGTAATGCGTGGGATTAAGGAGAAAAAAGGGGGTTCCCACTGGGTTAGGGGCATTGCAAAGGTTCCCAGGCTCATCACCGTGTGGAAGCCACGTCCTGATTCTTCCTTGCTGATTGCAGAGTCCGCCACCGGAACTGGAAAAACAGAGGCATCCGTCCAGATCGTCGACAGTCCGCTTTGGGTCGAACCAAGGGTGCATGTTTAGGCCGTCGGGTCTGGCTGATAAGATCGCCAGCGGGTAATCACGGTACGCAGATAGCCAAGTAGGGTAGACCGCTGAGACCTTCGCATGAGGCATACACTGAGTAGGTAAAATACCGTGTTCCAACAGAAACCACGCATGGCCCTCTGAACCCACTCCTCAATTCCACCAACTGACAAAATAAACACTCAAGAACGACTACCACGGTTTATGATTTTTTGCATACTGCAGAGCGTATGTTAAATTAATCCTTTCAGATACATTAACGTCGATAAGGAGGCTCCAGCAAAGTAGTAATAACGAACTTGTTTTGTTATATTCGGGACGGATTTCACTCTGTAAAATAAACCTTGAATTAAAATCAAATAAAAGTTGGTTTGCATTTCAGAATCTTGTCAGACTTCGTGCAACCTTACTTGTATAAAAAGCATATCGGAAACCAGAATGCAATATGACAGAAAATGCTTTTGTTAATCATTTTAAACTGCATAGAACGAAGTCGCTGCAGAACCTGCTGTGAAATAATGTTTGCCAGTGCGTATATCAGTCCCAGAAAAGCCTCTTCAAAGTCTTCACCAAACCCGCTGCCGAAAAGTGCTATAAATTATATTCAGTGCTGTTTTTTATGTACTCAGACAAGTAATTGCTTGCATATTTTATAGGTGCCATTTTGCTCCATTGGTACATCACTCTGTTGGTGTGCATTGACCACATGCGCGTTCGGTACGCAAAGGAGGTAAAGTAAGCAAAAAAACAAGGTTAAATCAAAATAAGAGCACGTTCAGCGGAAAGTTCGGCCTATAATAATTTTCAATAATTTGCAATATCCAAAGGATACAGAATTACTTGACATCTTTGCGTTTTCCCCTTCCATCCAGAGAAAGGCGCTTCTATTGCGTGTTAGACTAATGCGTTTGTGAAAGTGACTTGATAGAGCGAAAGAACCTTCCAGAAATGCGCAAAACTTCCAAAGCTAGTATCAATAGAATGTCACGGTCTGTGCCTATTGACGTTTTTTTCCTGTTGCATAAGGATTCGCATGTCGGCGTCCAAAAATTTAAACCGAAACAAACGCAAGGAAGATTACTTTTGACTGAAGCTTTGTTTAAAGACGAATAATCGAAGAAGGCAAACCATAAACTTTAGTCCGTTGGTTGATACCATGACGGAAAATGTCCTTTTAGATATAAAACTAGAAATACGCAATACAAGAGAGCGAGACAAGTGAGTTATGTTATTGTTTGGTGAACGTTCATCAACGAGGCATGCTAGAAGCTGGGAGTGAGCTTTAACCCAGCTGTCTCATGTCATCCACTTTTTAACCCGATAACAATCGTTTAAGTGCACTTAACTCTGTATTTAAATTGTTGACTATGAGTGTTAAGCACCACTGGTAGCATCTCCATAAGCACTGTACACGAAACTACAACATTGTAAATACAATCCAGTTTGATGCAGAGGTGTGTTCAAATGAAAACCACGCATGCTTTTCTTAGCCAAACAAACAAAAACACTTGAAGAAGATTTAAGAGATTCATTTTCATTTGTATACCTAGAAACTTACGCAATATAACCCTTTAACAGATACATTGAAATCGACGAAAATGCCCTAGCTAAGTAACTATCAATGCCACCGGCTGTTGACTTTTTTGGTGTGATCCAGTATGATTTCAATTGGAAAAATATACTTTAAACTTAATTCAAATTAATTTTGGTTTTCAGTCCAAAATCTTTTCAGATTTTGCAGACTTGTATTAGTGTAAAAGATTTTGAGAAAACACAAGTCAATGCCAAAAAATGTGTTTTTCCTAATTATTTTTAACTAAATAGAACGAATTTAAATGCTTGTATTTGTAATTTTGATGGATACCTTTTTAGAGAATGGAGAGTGCAGAGGTAATGGCATGTAAGTGGACAAAGGAAAACACTAAATTTTCATCATATTGTCCACGTTAACCCATAAGGTCGACAGCGCACTTGAAACAGTTCACATGTTTTCATCGTTACGGCGTTGGCATATCATCGAATTAGGTTTCATAATTAAATGAACTCTCGACATGAAACTTGAAGAGGCAGCATAAACTGCAGTGTACTCTATTATGTCAATGTCTAAGTAAGCCTCAGAAAATCGTCGTTTATGGGAAGTTTTGAATAAGCAGTATTTTACTTACCTTAACGTATGTTAAAAATTGCGGCTTTTTGGTCTTGCCACTAAGAGTAAGGCTAGGTTTCACTTTGGATATAACTGTTCAGTAAAGCAGGCTGGACATGTGAGTAATAAAATTTAATTTCTCATTGAGTTTTCTAGTGATGCGGTTGCAAAAGGGAGTCATTTTAGCGAGAGTACCTGCCAAAATGTTTAATTCCGCCTAAGGTATTACAAACAGAACGTTTGGGTCTGTGCCTCTGATATTTCTCCTGTTACTAGCGGTTGCATAAGCATTCTTCTATTGGCATCTAAGAAATTAAACACAATTAAAACGCGGAATACTGCGTTCAGCTGAAGGGTAGTTTGACGACAAATGAAAGTAGTAAAATTAACTTTTTGCCCTAAAATTGCAAATAAGCATTAAAACGTAATTGCTTCAAGAGCGATAATTGACGAAATGCAGATCAGAGGAAAACTGATAATTTTCAACAAAAATAAAGACGTCAACAGAAGTGTTATCATGAAGATATTACAAGAAACGAGACTGATATATTGTTATTCGTTTTTAATATTATTCTGCTGCTGGTAACCGCCCCATTGCTAAAGACTATCAGACGCATAATAAATTATACTTTTTTTCGTTAATGCGCAGCAAATGGCTAATATTTAGGCGCTAAGCTACGTAGTCAGCAGAAATCCATTTCTCTTAATAAGATTCTCGGGGCCATCGGCTATGTTTACTGCGTAAATCTCTTAAAAACAATATTTCTGATAAGTGTTGACTGATTTGCTGTCGGGTTGTCAATGCTCGCTTATTTTTATATCGAAGATGTGTCACTTACAGCCCAGAGATTTAATAAGCCCCATCGTCTAATAAGTCCTTTATATAAAAGAAAAAGCAAGCAGTACGCTATATTTATTAATCTGTTATTTTTAATTGCTATTTAACCACATGTAGTTAAATGCTATGAATGGTTTTAAAAATCAGGCAACTTTATTCAGAAATTTTTCTCAAACAAACAAGTTGTTTTTAACATAAACATTTAATCGTCCACTCTTTTTCATCATTAAGCTACACAAAAAAGTTCATACAGGCACTGGTCCCATATTACCGTATGATTCCATCCTCTGTTCATAGAGTTGAGTGTCATGTTGTGTTGTGTAAAATTCGTACTTGCCGCCCTTTCTGAACAGCCAGGTTAAACAACGACATTTAGTTGGAGGTGGTTGTCCAGAATTCTTTCAGGGGAGGGAGTCGCGATTAAGAAGGAAAGCAAAATGCAATAACTGAACAAGAAAGACGGAGAAGACAGACCATTGACCTACTTTGTTAAGTTATTCCCAAGAAAGACGCAACAGTGATACTTTTATCGTATTTGCCTTTTAAATAATGCACCTTTATGGGTTTCCACATAAGGTAGATAAGGCTTTTGGAAATAAACACCAGCAGTCTATTTGCTTGAGTATAATTATTATTATGGGCCATCACATCATGCTTCATTTAGCCTAGGCATATTTTGTAAGCACACAACAACTTCCAAGCATGGCAACGCGGAACATAATTATTCTTTCTACTTTTGTAAGACAACCATCCTCAAAAACTTATGAGGTTTGCTTTGTGTGTTTCCATCTTGTTACTGACAAGCAGAGCCACAGTAGGTAGCTTTTAATGCTAACAGCTCTTGCAAACAGAAAAAAAACTTGAATTTGAAATATGAGTATTTTCAGAGTTTCTCAAAACGTTGTTAGATTAGTATCTCCGCAGCAACCATAGCTACATGGTACGCAAAGCTCTTATAATCATGAAAACTATCCTTGTGGACAATAGTTTAACGCAATCATAGTATATTTGGGGCAAGAAAAATCCTTTTCACCCAGAATGTTTACATGCAAACATAATGTTAAGTAAAGCTATCACTGTAGTTGTTACTTACCTTAATAACAACAAGGGTACTTGCTAAAAGGCCCAGACACGCGTTTCGCCGGGATTTTGCCACTGCTTGACACAAGTGTGAGGAGCCCAGCTAATCAGTGGGTCCCATAGCTTTCCCTTTTTGCTTTCTGTTCGATATACCGGTTCTAAAAGTTCAGCTTTTGAATCTCCAGATAAATTAATTTCTGATCATGGTATATATCAGTATATTTAAGGTCTGTAGGCGTACACCGAAATTGTAAGTGTATATTTCTGTTGAAACCTGTGAAGCCCTATGAAATATACACCTGCTTCTCAGGGATTAAAAGCTGAACTTTCAAAACCGGTTTATCGACCAGAAAGCAGATAGAGTAAGCTGGGGGACACACTGATGAGCCAGACCCTCGCAGCTGTGTTTCAAGCAATGGCAGAATACCGGCAAAAAACGTGTATGGGGCTTTTAGCAAGTACCCACGCTGTTAGTATGGTAAGTAACAACGTCAATTTAAACTAACAAATCACTGTCTGATGGCAGCAGGTGCATATTTAACAGTAGTTAATGGGTTTAAACACAAATATACGCTTACAGTTTCGGTCTTAGACTATGGACCTTATATATACTTAAATATACCGCGAGTAAAAAGTCACTTCTCAGGAGATTAAAAAAGCTGAACAGTCATTGTTTTGTTTTCGTAGATTAGTAATTGCACTTTGCATCATTTAATTTGTAAAGGCTTCGTTTTTCATGCTATGTACTCTTAAACATACAAGCACTTGTTGGATTGCACTTTACTCAGCCTTCAAGTGTTGACAAAGTTCTTGGTGTTCAGCACCACCAGTAGTATCTCACTGTGCACTGTAAACACTTCGCACACGAAACTGCAGCTTTAAAAATATAAGAAAATGAGGAAGGCAGCATGTGTTCAACTAAAAACATAACATGTCTCAAACAAAACACTCGAGAAGAACTGCGGCGATTAAGTATTATTTGTATACTGAAGAACGTATGATAAATATGTATTTTTTAAATGCATTACCATGAATGAAAAGGCTCCAGCCTGTAAAAGTTACCAGCTGCTGTGTTGTGCAAGATTGAAATTTGGAAAGGATATTTTCAAATGTCGTAATTGGCATACATTTTGAAAGCTTATAAAAGCAAGTAATCGGTATTTGTATGCGGAAAATAGCTCAAAATAAGTTAAATACACTGTTCGAGACAGAATGTAGCAGATTCTATTTCCAACGCAGACTAAAATATGTTTAACGAAAAAACTATTTAATAGACTCATGAATACGCATTGTCAAGTGGTAAAACATAACGCCTTTCCTCAAACTACCTAACAAACGGCAAGAAATCTGCCGAAAATGCACCTTAAAACTTCACATGCGTGAAACTTTTGGATATGTTACTTTCCCCTAGGAACAAAATTAGAAAATTTGCAATCGGTGCCACACAAATAGTAATTTGTGCGGAGAAGAACATGCGATTGAGGCAGTTCTTTCGTCCCTACTGTAGTGACTTTACACGTTAAGTTGGGTTCGGCAGTCAGTTCTTTTGACGGCTCAACTTTCCGACGAAAGAAAAACATTGCAAAACTGGTTACTATTTTTACTCTTCCCTCTTGTTACGCCACTGTGCTTCATTTGATGATTTAAGGACAAGCGAACGCCACGAATTTTTAAAGAGGTTTTTCTTTCAAGGTCACCTTTGAACTGACGTTTTGAGATGCCTTTTTGGCGAAAGGTGACTGCATTTGGGCAAACCTTTTCGAGCCGACAACGTGCATAGTTCTAAATTCCTGCTTTCAAATGTTATACGCGCGAATGCCAGTAGAGTTTAAAATTGCATTATTGGTTTTTAAATGCCCCATCGTTTACTCTTGTTGTCAGGATAGAATGCCACCTTTCTGCTATATTGACTACTATTACTTTGTTTACATTTACTTTTATGTACAACTGACATTTGAACGCTTCAGTAAAGCATTTATCTTACCACAGTCGCTGTGCGGCTAAAGACAAAAACTATAAAATAGCATGCACCAGGTCATAACCTAATCGCGTTTTAGAAATTTAAAGCAGTTTTTCCAGGTACAAAAATGAAGCAAGCAAAAATTGTCGAAATTATTTGTACAAAAAAATTTCCGAAAAGCGTCTCAACTGCTTCCTCTATTTGCATAAACAAAGTAACAACAAGGTAAACAACATTTAGAATTTTCACAAAATTAATGATAGGAATGGTCAATTGTCACGTCGCAAGTTGCAGGCACAATTTGGCAACTAATGGTAGCAAAATACATATATTTATATCTATCGTGTGTATCATCTCCTTAAGATAGGGAAGAAAAGGGAGATTTTATCGACAGATATATCCATTGTCTGACGTTTCAAAAACGCACTCGATTAAAATGAGTGTGTATTTGCAACGTCAGTCAAAAAAAAGTTCTGTCCATAAAATTGCCCACTGCTCTTCTCTATTTCGGAAGATGATGCACGCGATATGACGTTTGACCGTCGAATCTTTGGGTATATATAGATAGGTCTTGAAAATGAATTGCTTATGCCGTAGTGCAAGTTTAATTAAGAACATTATTGAGTAAGGACTAAACGGCATTTATAATTATATTTTGGTTTATCTTCAGCTTCTTTATTGCCGTTGCAGGTATTACTGTCTTTTCTTTCTGTGTATAATTGATGAATATTTTCTCAAATTTCAATACGTTCTGCATTGTTTTATATATGACTCAAGACCACAGTTGCCCATTAACATTTAATTTACCAATATGTTCACGTAAAATAATCCGAAGCGTATGAATGAACATACTTATGCATTTGAGTTCGTGCATATTTAGAAAAAAAGGCTTATAATTAGGTCATCATTCAAAAATTTAAATATACCTGGCCAAATTATGATTTATGCCATTTTTAAATTGATAAAAAATTTTCATATCGTAAACTTAATCGTAAAAAAATGTAACAACAAAGACTAAGGCAATACATCTTGTCAGCACAACCCTCTCTTTGAAACACAGTGTTCATTCGTTTGAATTGGATCTTTACTTTAGACGAACACATTTTTTAGCAAAAAATTCTTTTGATTGCAATCTGACAATTCCGAAATCAGATAAAGTGGCAGTTACTGCGATATGAAGTGAGGTTAATAAAAGGCCTCAACAAGTTACAAGTTTATGTTTTCGTTTTATTAAACCAACGCCAAATTCCCCGACAGTTAAATTAACCTTCAGGTAACGTCAACATTTAAACGCTGCAAACGATCAAAGAGACGCGAGTTGCGATCACGCTTCGACAGCTAAGAGTAAAAATATATATCGCATGACGAAGAGGGGGCAATTTCATCGCCGAAAATATTTGTTGGCTGATGTTTTAAAAGCGCGCATGATGAAAAAGAGTGTGTTTTTAAAACGAAATGCAAAATATATAAATCAGTTCATGAAATTGTCCCCTATTCCTCTTCCTCTTTGGGTGATGATGCAGGCTATATGATGTCTGGACCTCTGATATTTCGGGCATATTTATATATATAAGTCATGAAAAGGAAAAATTCGAACTAGTATTCTTAGTTCAATTACGAACAGTTAATAGTGAGGGCTAAACTGCATTGATGATTACTATTTGTTTTATGCTCAACTTCTCTATTGCCAGTAAAGAAAGGGCTGTCTTCTCTGTCTGTGTAGAAATAATACATGTTTCCTCAAATATCAATAGGTTTTGCTTGTTTTACATAGTATTTAAGACCCTAATGGCCCAGTGAGCATATGATTTACCCAGACGTCAAAATTAAATAATATTGACCATGTGAGGAACCATACTTATGCATTTGTATTCGAGGATATTTAACAAAAGATGCATGTTTCTGAAAAGTCAAATTACCTGACCAAATTATGACTCATGTCATCAGTATAAAATGATCAAAATATTTCCTGACGCAAAGTTCGGTACAAAGAATAATTTTCCGACATCGGTTCAGACTGGAATCATTGTCAGCAAACCTTTTCCTTCAAACAGTGTCCGCTGCTTTGACCTGGGTCTGTAGTGCAGACCGGCATATTTTCAAGCAAACAGTATGCTTGATAGCCACCAGAGAATTTCAAAACCATATTAATCGAAAACTATTACTTAATGACGTGAGGTTAATAAAACCCGCAGTATGTTAAACAGGTTTATGAACTCGTTTTATTGCATATACGCAAAATTTCGTTTTGTTTTATTCAAACAGCTTCAATTGATGCGAACAATGCACAACTGCAACAGCTGCGAGACATGTGAAAACTTTCGACCACCTCTACCCCTCGGTCATCGCACTCTAATCCGCTCCTTTAAGCCATAGCTTCGCCACTGGAGACAGTAGCCAAAGAAACCTGAATCTCATACTGCAATACAATCCGTCAGGTTCCCTGCAGCCGATTACATTTAATGTTTTTGCCTTATTGTTTGCTCAGCACGGCAAATTTCACTGATGTTTCTGTACTCTGTACTGCACTTTTTAAAAAGCACTCTGCATGTTGTCATTAGAAAAATTCTGCAATAGACATACTCAAAAAAAAGCTGCTAAAATGTTTTTTGCTGGCTAAAAAAGCTGTTTAGGAGAAGCAGAAGATGCGATAGCTAAAGCAAGATGTTTATTTGTCTCACGTTTCGTATTCTGTCGAGAGACCTTGAACAAAGGTAACCGCGCAATATTTTTAGCTGTTAAAAGGCATTTGCATGCGAAGTGTAATTATCAGCTCCCGTAATCACTGCCGGGGTCGTTATTTGGACTGCAGTCTGCTTCTAAAATCATCAGTTGCCAAAATCTCGTAATCTCTATTGAATGCGAGCTTCATAATTGCCCAACACTTATGCTCGTTGTCTTCGAAGATGTTCCTCGGCCGGGCCATTTCCATGTCACTGATTCTCCTGTTCAGGCAATGTCTCAGTACTAAGTAAGGAAATGACAATGAGTTTCGCTTGTTGATTTACTGGGGGCATGAGAACCATGACTCGAGCAGCTCGCGGCTCACGCGGTCTCATATTTGTCGAGGAATTTGGCCTAATTCAACTTAAAAAAAAGGACCCAGCCGTGTCGAGTGAGATGCAACCTAGCCAACAGCCTCAAGAATAATCTTCCAGTTTTTCCAACCTATTTGCTTGGCTTGCAATTGAACCAGATCCGGAAAACGACACCAGCCATTATCTGCCTTGATAATAGGTCTTTGGGTCTCATAACCCGGCGCCAGATAACTGATTCTGGCCAGGAATGTAGTGGATGCAAAATTTTGAGACGCGTGGGGGCATTTCGGAGGTTAAATGTGGACAGATAACATTACAGCCGGCGTAAACAAACTCAGCATGCAATGCAAGTCTCTTACAGCTGGCCAAAGAAAACATAGGCAATAAGCTGGAAGAATAATAGTGAAATCGTTATAACGTCTTTGTTTGCTCACCTCTATAAAGATAAATCCGTGTCATTGTGAACATCTGATAGGATATGCAGTTTTCTTTTCATGTATGTAAAGAAGATTGTTTATGCGATGAAATGTTGAGGTGAGAATCTAAGTGAGGAATGTTTTGTTCCTCGAGTTGGCTTGAGGTACAAAATGCTGTTTACAAGAAAGGAATTCAGATGAGTATAGTAGGGAAAATAGGGCCAAAAAAACCTAAATACAACGTTTGTTGATATATGAAGACTAGAAACATTTTTAAAATTACATGTTCTGTGAAAAGACTATTTTTCCTTGCGATCATGACATTGAAGAATGAGCACGTACGCAATAACGCAATATTTTTAGGAAAAAAGAGCAAAATAAGTTTACAAAATTTTGCCTTGTAAATTGATTACTGTTTGTGTCATATTTCAAGGTCCCTTTTAACCTGAGGGTTAGAGTTCTCAGTCTTTCGAAAACGGAATAATTTGGCGAAACTTTATGAAAAAACAAGATGTAGCTTTTTAACTGTGTCGCTTATAACACTTTTTTATGTCAAAACGTTCCGCCGGAAAATCACGGTGAACTAATTTTCGGATTTAAAGGACTCATTGTTTAGTTGTGTGGATAGCAGTAAAACGTCATTTCGTCCCAGCCATAAAACTGGAGCTATAAGCCATTCAAAAGCTAACCCCAAATCTGTCATAAGGTGAGGTTTCCAATAGCTAAATTTATAAAAGTAGATTAAAATTGATTGGTTCAGCGAAAAAGCTGAAACAAGCAATTATGATGCACGACATTAAGGATTCTGTCTTAATTCCTTAATCATAGGTAACCGTAGAATATTGCGATATGTGCAATATGAACATGCATGCACACATTCATAGATATATGCACAGCTGTTGCAAATATGTCATGTTGCATTTAGCAGTCAGAGGCAAGGGTAGGTATGATGGAACAAACACCTGAAATTTGTCGCGCATGCAGGACTGTCACGATGAACATTCTGCTTGAGATAGGATTCTGTTAAAGTGTTTAATGGCGTTAAGCTTCAAAATTCGCAAATTTTTAATCAATCAACGTAAATCGTCCACGGCTCTTTTAACTTTTACTGACCAGAATTTTATAATTCCCGGATCCATATTGTTTATTGTAAACTGCTTACGAATATCAGGTGCGAATTTACACCAAACGTTTTCTCTCGATCATTCCATTCTCAAGCGAAGGAAATCAATTTTCCCCTTGACAATAATAGATTACGCACAAACCTGTAAATTGCGGAAAAATAAGTGCATAAAGTCACTCCACATAGGACTACCTATAGGAAAATCAATCAAAACAATACGTTATTTATGTAAGCCTTTAGTGGTGATGAGTAAATATTGCAATGCTGAGTGTGCTGAGAAAAAAAACTTTCAGAAATATTTGAAATAGATCAACTTGTGAAGAATGAAATTGATTTCTACTGAGCTGCCGCGTCTGCGGACAAAGATGTCTTTTGTTTGCATTCCTCCCCAGTACGCGAATATCTTTAGACACGAAGATAACCTATATAACAGCTTAACAAATGAGCAACGACATTTTGTTGATAGTAGACGCCATTAACTACATTGTTGCTAAAGTTTTTGTTTGTTTTAATTAAACAGATATGCAAATTTAAAAAAAGTTATGCGAACCATTTTCTCAGAATATTTACAGTCAAGGGTTCCGAGCAATCTGTTCATTTTCCAAAAACGAAACCATTTTGGGATATCGCAACGAGTTAAGTCTAAGAAGGCTTAACCCTAACGGCTACAATCTTCCAGGCCCAGCTCCTTTGTGCGAAAAGAGAAGACGGTGCGGGAGCAGAGTACTAGGAGGAATATATTCCTAACAGACGGAAGAAAGACTAGTTAGTAGGAAAATTGACTCGCAGACTGGTGCGTGCGTTCCCTAGTCGGGTTGGGTCCGGATTGACGGGAGCGTTAGGAATGGCCGGCGCTTGCTTTCTACGCCAACCAATCACGCGGCGAATATCTGGCGGTAGCCACGACCTTGAGGTCCGTCCAGCCGGATTGAGGTCACGCCACTGTCGGTCGTGACCAGAACGTGGGAGGAATGGTGCGCGCGTTTGGGCGCGCGTCAGTTGGTGCCTAGCAGCATTGACCACTTAAGTTATTCAAACATATAGGCAACGGACCTATGTCATTCTAAAGTGTCGTTTATTCGATTGAAGAAAGTGTAATATATGCTACAATGCACAAACTAAAGTATGGGGTGCCGACTCACTCACAGATGTGCCATGCAGCAGTAGAATATGGACAAAACTCATGTCGAGGCTTTTGTCTAGGCTGTGTGCTGCTGGTGCAGCAAGCAATTATATAATGTATACTACGGTCTGTATGCTGGCAGCTGATTGGTGGTAGGTGGTTACCCCACGCAGCAGCTGGTAGACGATATACCTCCAGTCCTAACACTTTGTATTACGTCAACCGTGATTAAAGGATTTTTGGGGGTGGGAAATGGGATAAGTAGGGAAGGAAATGTTTAGAAGTGGGAGGTGAAAAAAATGTAGTGGAATGTCATACCCACAGTCGTTGGGAATAAATCATTCAGCGTGTAAGTTGGACCTCAGATAAGTTGAAGTAGAGTATCTCCTAATCAACATGCCTATTTTGTTTAGGAAATTCCAAAAACCTGCAAGTTGATAATCGGGTTTTCCTTAATACGTTAAACAAGCATACAGATAAAGGAGAATTTCTAGATATAAATACAATAAAATTCAATGCATATAGCCATTATCAAAGTATATTCCACTGTCTATCCAGTTTCGTCACCCATAAAACCTTATAATCAGAAATGCCGGGGCTAGAATTTAATGAAGTGCACTACGTCAATGACTGGTGCCTAATTTAAAAACTAGAATATCTACCAGAAAGCCTACGGTGGCAGTCAAACCCCCCCGAATCTCATTGTGCGCTACAATCTTATACTAGCATTGAATAATCATACGATGTATTGCAGGTGGCAAACTGGTGAAACTGAATGTTATTATGTTGTTGGTTTCTCAACTTTGCGTCAATTCACAATTATTTATGTACTATAATCTTTCTTTATTAAGCACGTTGCACCTTTGCATTCAGCGTGGTTTACAGTGGAGCTAAAGCAAGTATGACTGGTAAAAATATGGCAAGCCCAGGTAATTTAATAGAAGACGAAAATGCGTTCTCAGAGATCAGTCATTTATTCGTCAGGTGTTTAGAATTCTCAGGCTAGCCCATTGTCCAAGAACAAAAGAATGCGTAGCTCACTTCTATGCTGGGAGTCACATTTGGATCTGGCATTGCTTTGTTCACGCAACGCTCGATAAGCAAACAGAAGATTGATGTGCCATAAATATCATCCGTGCGTAAATGCAATATCTTCTTACCATGAAATTCAGTCGTCTGACAAGGAGGGGGGATAAATTTAAAAGAACAAACTCAGGAAATGTTTCGTACGTGAAACAGTAACTGCGCACATTCTGCTTAAAATAGGCTTCTGCTTTGATGATTACATTTTTAGAGCTTCAAAGTATACACACGTGGAGTTCATGAACTTGAACTTCATGAACACTTTTATGACGACGACTGAGGACGCTAAATGTAGCCACCAAAGTGTTCGATGTACATCAGTTCATAACTTGCGAACATTCTGCCTGTTTTTCAAATGCACCGACTGCTTACACATCACATTATTTGTCTGCTTACAAAGTGACTTGGATTTCGTGATATGTGCATTTGGGATTATGACTCTGTACTGTGAAGTCGTCATTTGGCCGTAACAAATACATTAATCACCTAAAGCAACCAGACTTTCGGCTTCAAAAACGATCAAAAAAATGTCGTTCCCGATATGTCTTGTGATTTTCGACAGTTATGTTTGGCGAAAGGAAGCCGTTTTCTATACAGAAATTTAGTGTTGGAATATAATGAACACGAACGTACTCGAGTTGAAAATTCATTATGGTTTCTCAAAAAGTGCGTGCCATATCTAAATTAATCAAGGAAGTTTCTGGGACAGATTTTGTTTGGCACATTTTCTTTTGCACCGCCATCGGAATTTTTGATGTCCAACTTCTGTAAACATTTGATAGCACGCAAAATATGTTTAGCTTTTGCCATACCATAAATAAAAATTCGTCAAGAATTTTAGGCCCACAAAAGTTGCCGACTTGCCTGATAACACAGGTCTTCTCTGATCCGTAAATCACGGTCTAGAAATCTTCCTGAGTGTGACGTATATGTACTGTGCCCGTTTAGTGTGTTTGCAGTTGATATCCTTTTCAGAGACCGTCGATCTGCATTGCAATTGACCGACAGAAGACTAAATGCGAAAAAAATATTCATAATGGATCTCAATTTGTCCATCTGTAAACCAGTTGAGTCAGAGAGAAATAACCACGGATGTTTCGTTTAACTCCAAGAAATCTTTTAAATAACTTGGTATTTAGCCTAAAAATTGTCGAAAAAAAGTGTTAAGAAAGACTAATACACCCAATTTACTTATAGTTTATTTTATGTTTATGCTTAGTTCGACTTTTGCTTGTTGTTCATCACGGAGTTTTGTTAGTACTAATTTCAGTATTAGATTAATTTTAAGTTAATTTTATATTTTGGTCACCTTTTTTAAAGTACTACAGGTGGGTCTAACTTCATTTTTTAGTTCACATTAAGACTTTTTAACCACGTTCACTTGTTCTTCGTGTTAACATCTCTGTAAGATTACGATACCTTATGATAACACTTCGTTTTTTTGCATTTTTTAATGTGCCATATAGTTTATTTCGATTTCTAGGTTACCTTGCTTGTCATTTAAAAAACTTTGCAATAATTATACTCATAAAAGCCTTTTTATTGGTTTCCTGCATGAAAACACTGCTGCAATCAGGTGATGTCTTTGTACTGAGCAGTAAAGGGCAAGGCTAACTTTTAAAGAACAAACAATTGACATTTGTCGCACAATGGACAGGCATAATGCATATTCTGTTTTGGATGGGCTTCTGTTCCAGCGGTTAATTGCCTTCACCTTCAAACTTCGACAATGTTTGAAATGCCTGAACTTGTAATGAATATAGTTAATTTCTCACTGGACTGCCACATCTGTGGTCCGAATTCATCAACTGTGCCCCAGCACACTTAGATTGGATGATAACCTCCAAAAAGGTTAGCTAAATAAGCGATTAATATCTGTCAAAATGCAGGGACACTACAATATCACGTACACAATTCCATGCGAAGCTTGTGGTACAGTTTATTGTGGCCAACCAGGAAAATCCGTATTCAGGCACATCCACGAGCACCAACTCGCAGTGAAGAGATGAGACCATTCGTTCAAATCGGCTATGTATTGCCTTGACAGAGTAGACACCTTTGCATGGGACAAAACACTCATCGCTGGAGCTTGGCCCTCCAAAACGAGACGAAAAGCTCTTGAGGCTACGCACTCTGACGATTTATTCATTAACTGGCCTATCGAGTTGACGGGGGTATAAAAACCTCGCTAAAAAAGGTTTAAGAGGTTACAGTGGATAACTTTGGACCAAAAAGAAACGCAATTAGCGCCAACACCTGATGAACTGGACCGACGAAAATTGAATTTGCCAATTAGCCATTACGCAAGTGCGACTGCGATGTGACGAAAATTTCAAAAACCGATTAGTGCCCACATTAGACGACTAAACAACTGTTCCAGGACTTTTAAATGCTAATTGTTTTTGCATATTTACTCAAGTCTGACGATGACCTGGACATCGAGTGTCGACAATTAATGGAAGAAATTTCGTTATTTTCCCAAAGGTCAGCTTTCCTTCATGTTGTGTGTACAAGGGCAGCGTAAAACAAACGTCAACGGCTTACTGCTTGTAGATGCAAGCTAACAAAAAGCGTTAATTGCTGAGAGGAAAAAATTATAAGCAATTAAAAAGTGAATTATGTTCCAGCCTATTACTTACCGCAGAAAGTAATTTATAGCTTGGAGTACATCAGTGCATTTAAGGTTGGACTGGCATAAACCGAGTCTTCGCGTGTTCTGAAGTCAGTCAGATAAAGCTGAATAAAAGTATAAAATGCATCTGCTGCTATCAGACAGTCAGTAGTATAATTGACGTTATGCTTGGCTATAATGAAAACACAGGTAGAAACTAAAAGTTCAGGAACCTAAGGTGACCCACTAATAAACCAAATCCCAAAAAATGGGTGAAACATGTGTTTTGCATGTTAGCTAGTATTCCTGCTGTCCGTTTGGTAGCATTTAGTAGAAATAAACAGTTTTTACGATACGGAAATACATTCATCGTAGTTAGCATTACTCAGTATAATAATAATGGACCGCAAAAACACAAATGTAGGTCTCCATTGATTTATTTATAAAGCAGGTAAGATGCTCTGTTTGCCCGATAGTTATCGTTTTCTTGCGGAGTAAAGTATAAGATATAAGGTGCTAAAGATAATTTTATTCCAAAATACAAATGCAGGATTTTAGGGTAAACAATCATTGGCTTTATGAAAAACACAACTATAAACCTGTTTTGTTGACGAATAAAGCTGTCTATTAGACGTTAACCACAGAGATTGTTAGTATGGCTGCATTGGAGTATTTGGGTTTGCACAGCGTTTTGTTGGAATGGCAATCACTAACTTCGTTTAGTATGGTCTAAAGAAAAGCAGGCCGGCGTTTTAGAAAAAGTTTGAAATATTTTTACCCGTACGATATTTTGTATAAAAAACTATTATGACTCCGCTTATGATTATCAACTGCGAGAAGAAGATATCAAAACATCTTAGTCCCTGAAACATACAGCATATATTTAATATTGTCCGTTCAAATCTTTAAAGCCCAAGTTAATTAAGACAGAATATCCCACTTATTCCTGTAAGTTACTTGAGGTTTTTGTAAACGCCTGTCTGTTTATATATATATATATATATCAGTAAGTGGGGTATGACAGCATCTGGGGTAACTTGATGCAGAACTGTTTCGGGCTTATTGACCTTCATCAGCCAAGCATAACCCTGAAAACCAGCTGATCGGACAACATACACAAACGCACTTACAGACAGCACAGTTGGTCCACAACTGGAGTGTATCAGATGGGTCAAAACCACTTCAGCGAACCGCAGTTCAGCAGCGCCTCGCCACATGCCATTTGCTGTCACTGCTGATCGGATATATATTCACTCAGAAATGTTCGAAAACCGATCAAATAGGCTTCAAAACTAAGCAAAGTTCATGTGGTGGTCAGAGGTTCCCAACAGGTAACCGCCTGCCAGGCCGATGCCGGCCAATTCATAATAGCAGTAAGTGGGGTATGAAATATGTCATACTTGTACATCTTGATATATCGAGGGACTAATTGTTAAAATTAATAAGTGCCTGACATGGCGAAAGTGACATGCGTTTTTAGGGAGCGATTTTATCTTTCATATTTATCGACTTCCTATATGCGTAACAAAATTGTTTCGGATTTTAGGGTTATTTTTAGCGGTTCCGTTCGATAAGTAGCCCGATACTTAATCTTAAACAGGACAGTTTGCGCACGGGAGTGGACTTTTTAAAGTGCGCATTGGACGCATGAAACGCTTGAAAATACCGGCAATAAACACAATTCTAGATTAAAAAGCTGACAAAATGATGTAGCAGGCAGGATTTGTGCATGCGAATTCGCAAAATGTCAGTTCCCCTAACAGAAAAGATGGGTGACACTTAAAACCAATTATTTCCTAAATAGGGCTTTAAATAAAACGCCAAATGAGCAGCGGACGTAGCTTTATCAATAATTACATAATTTTTACAACGTTCACCGCATAAGAGAAGTTTCAAACTTCCATGCCTAGTTTGGGATTTTGCAACAGGAACCATTAAAACTGCACTTCGTTGCATTGCCAACCAAGAGGAAAAGCGGTAAAATTTGTTATTCACTACTGAACACACTATATATTTTATATTCTCTGCTTTTTTATATTAAATGTCCAAGGTTTATACTGCAACTAAATAATTTAAGATATAATATCACATTTTTTTTCTCTAAATTAATAAAGGTTTGTGTGAGCGTTTATTTCTACCTGTGAATATATTAAGGGCATAATTATAGAAAGTATTGTGCACCTAACGTGGAGGTAATTTACTGTGGCATGCCTTTTTAGGACCAGACCCGAAAGTGCGTATGTATGATATTTTAGCGAAAAACACAAAGCACACGACAAAGGCGTTTTCTGTCTTATTGGGTGTAATAAAGTGGTGGTAACCTTACTGCAGTGAGGCAGCGGAAATGTCCGCCACACCCGAGTTTCGAACTCGTGCCTCTCCGTTCACAGGCAAGCACTCCAAACCTAGAGTCACGTGTTGGCCGTGTTATTGGTTTGTGATCGGGACCACATAGTAGTGGATAAGTGTATTACAGTGCTTCAGTTACTCACTAATATATAACTATTTACATATGGAATGGTTGCGATCTCAACCAACAAAGCGACGAGCCCGTGGTGCCAAGGTAGAGTGATAAACTCAATGACAAAAAGTCACGGGTTCGAATCTGAGGAGTGTTAAGATTTGAGACTGGGTATGACTTGCTGCTGATGGCTAACAAGCCAGAAATAGCCACTCCAGTCTCCCTTTGTTTTGTCAAGTCCATTCCATCCTATCATCATCACGTGACTGCCTGCGCAGGCTACAATTGTGAGTTCCTGCGTGGAGCGTAACTTAAGTATTTATCTAGCAGATAGGCAAAGCACATATATTTATACATATATATTTCCTACATGCATATATCTATAAACGAACAATTTGCTTAATATGTTTCGAGATACATTTTAAGCATTTTCGTATGTTTATTAACCAGTTAGTTATATGAAAGAGGAGCGTATGCGCACAGTAGTGTACACTTTTAAAATCTTGCTTGACGTTTGCGCTTTCAGAAGAAATAGCAGTTAACTCAGTTTTGAGGTAAAAAAAGTGACAAAGCATACAATAACTGACAAAGGTTATGTGCTCGCGAAGTCGTGAAATGTCAGTTCTACTTACTTCGTCTGGCCTCCAAAAGTTCCACCAAAAAAAAAACAAACAGCGCTTTGAACCAATTATTTCCTCCATAGGAAGAAATCGACAAAAACTGACAGTGATGTGAATTCGACCATAGTACCTCATATAATTCTTAAAAAGCTTGCTTAAAACTGTACGCCAAATGGGCAGCTGACGTCTATATAATCAATTATTACACAATTTATACAGTGGCTGACGGACTTTGATTCTTTGATGTACATTCCATTTTGGTCTCTGCTTGAATATACCAATTAACTCCGAATTATGTGGAAATTTAAACGCTTTAACTTAACAACTTAAATATCTGCTAGTAAGCACGAGAAGAATGCTGGGGAGCCTATTATGAAGCGAATCCTTCGCAGTTGTGTTATGTAGCGGCTGGCTACCGGCGAATTGCGAGTCAGGGTCATTCGCTAGTGCGTATGATTCAGGAAAAGGAAATAATTATCTAAGTAATGCAACTTCGAAAACAGGTGAACAAAATTATTTTCCCTTCGAAGCGTTTACTAAAAAAACAGTTGCAAGCGACCGTCAACTAAGAAAGCCATACTATACAGTGAATTGTCTGCCTAGTGAAATCCGAACATTTCTACAAAAAAATCCCTATAAGGTATATGCCACTCACCCTGCGTCTGGCAAAGGCTGAAAGCAGTTAATTAGTGGTCATTCTCCAAAGTGGGACATATTGAGATTTATCACGTAACATTACGTTGTTTTCAAATACCAGCATTTGATAAAAGTGGATAGTTACGAAGAAGCAGAAATAGAGCGTACGAGGTGAATTTAATTTGTAAATGTAGACAAGACCTTTTCGTATAAACACAGGCCTGTGTATATATTTATCGAGGAAATCATTTTGAAAATTATTAGTAATATGTTTGTAAAAATTATTAGTTATATGTTTATTATGCCAGTTTACAGGCAATTGTAGAGAGTTGGTAATGCACCTCTTTGGCACCTTCCAAAACCTCGAAGACCGGAAAAAATCTTAAACACACTCCCTATGTTGCAGCCAGTATTAGTTTTGTTTAAGGTGTTATGTTTTGTCAATATTGGGCGAGATAGGGAGTTTGTTTCAGGTGAAAAAACCTGACTTCAAAGGTATGATACAAACGGAATATATAAACAGTTGTAAGCGGAGTTGACTCATCGGTAGGAGATATGTTGAATCTCGTTTAAGGACATTAGTTCGAGACGGAGAGTGTCAGCACGAGAACGCAGTGTTCTCAGTCTTCCTTCAATGGTTGTCGGCAAAGGTTGCGCGCTATCGGCTGAAGAGTTAGCAGACTGCGGGCTGCTGCTTCAGCAGCATTATCTTCAGCATGAAGTCTGGTGGGGTTCAAAGTCCACGAACGCCATCAGAGTGAAAGAGAGATTCCACCGAGTCCGCACACAAAATTCGTGAAAGTTGCCCTGAATGTAGAAATTTAGTTATAGCTCTCTTAAATATAGGGAAGCTTTGCTGGGTTTTAATACTTTCGGGCAGCTTATTCCTGATTGATATGGCGTTTACTGAAAAGAATTACCGGAACTAAACTATGCGTGTCATAGGAAGAAATAAATATTCGTCTCGATGACTGGCGCGTCGAGAATGCTCGAGGTTCCTTATTGTACTGAGAGGATTAAAGGTTTGACCATTCAAAAGTTTAAACAGTAAAAATAGAACCTTCTGCAATCGATTAAGTCACAAGGGATCCACTTTATAAGTTCACATCTTTGTTGGCACAGTTACAGTGTTCTGTAGTAAAAACTCTTCTGGTGAAAAAGTGCTGCACCGATTCTATTTTCTTCCGTTCACTAGTGCGCAGCAGACCGAATAGAGGCGGGCAGTATTGAAGACTAGGTCTCACGTACATATTATAGAGGCTAGTTCTAACCTTTATAGTCCTCAAATTTCTAAGAATAAATCCGTTAGTTCGGCTTGCTTTCGAGACTATCAAGGCACAATGCTCTGACCAATTGAGACTATTAGAGTAGGATATGCCCAAATCCTTGATAACTACTGGGACATTCAATTCGTGGCCGTCAATGCTTTATTCCGGTTGATGATCGTTGCCAACAACCATAACGGAACATTTGTGCCATTAAAGGGTGAGGCGCTGTGTGCAACACCACTGGGCGAAGGCCTGAAGATCCTTTTTTATAAGGTCGAGCACGATGTTGCGATTTGCTGGTTCATATCGATAAGCGACTTTTAAATCATCAGCGTACATAACGGTCTACCACACTGAAAACAATCTGAAACTTCGTTGACAAACAGGCAAAATAGGAGCGGACCCAGTACACTACCCGGTATAACTCCACTCCTCACATGCGTGGGGTTGAAGATAACATTGCAAAATTTTTCTTCGTTTTGTGCAAGCATCCAAAAAGGAAGATATAAAGTTCAGAGGCTTGCTACCTATGCCGAAAGAGGCCAGTTACAGAAGGAGGAGGTTATGATTGACCCGATCAAAGGCCTTAATAACATCAAAATCGACGCTGTAAGTGGCAAAACAACTGTCTCGTGATTGCAGCACATAATCAAAGAAAGAGAGCTGACAGGTCTCACAAGATTTTTTCTCGAGAAAGCCATGCTGACCTGTATTGAGCAGGTTGTTCTCTGTCAAGGGACGCATCATCTTTTCTTTGATTAAGGTCTCCAAGATCTTCGAGGCTGCGGGAAGTGTATTTATTGGCCTAAAGTTGTCGAATGACATCGATCGGCCATGTTTGCGAATAGGCATTATGTGCGATTCCTTCCACAACGAAGTAAATGTTTTGCTCTCAAGAGCAAGATTTAATAACGTCTAAAGAACAGACGGAACATATCATTTTCTTCCTCTTTTAGGAGGCTTAGTGGGACGCCATCTGGTCCTGGACAATAAGATTGACGATAACGACGAATGGCTACAGTCACGTCCCAGAGGGTAGATTTTATGGTTTCGAGTACGGCACCCGTCCAAGCCCGGATAGCCCGAAGTTGCAGTGAACAAGCTTTCACGAAACATTTTAGATAAGAACGCATTGAAGCTATCGGTGGTCAACTTAGCGTCAGCAATGAGGTTTCCTAAGCGGTCTTGAAATATGGTGTGTTGCGTTTTCCTGTGCAATTTAACTGTACGCAAAAAGAGTTTCGCAACATTAAGGGAAGGATTTTCTGCGAAGTAGGCCTCATCGGCTATCTGCTTTTCTTCGGAGAGCTTTTAAGCCTGCTCAGAAATCAGTGTGATCAAGGGCAGAACGGAAGTGTCGTTCTGCCGATGCAAACGACGATAGAGTTTACGCAACCTACGACGGAAAGACAGAGGAAGGTTCACTTCATCCTTGCCATGTATTACTTTCTTACGGGGACAAAGTGGAGGATGAGTGGATCCAACACTTTGTACAGTGCATCGGTACAAACATTTACATCCAAAAATTGGAACAATTTAGACCAGTCAAGAGCATTTAGATGTGACAGAAGGTCCGCCGTGTTTGCTGATCGGAAGTCATGATAAAAACTATACTTTTGGGAAAATTTTTCATCCGCCTCGAATTCTAGTTCACTAAAAACTGTAAGATGGTCTGAACTCCCAAGTGCGTCAAAGGATGACACTGAAAGTGGTTCGCATCTCCTGGCATGGAGGTACGTTACCGGGATATGACTTTTTATGTCCAGCATATATATATCTTACATGCATGCATGGAAACGTCCGTTTAGTTAAGGTTTTTAGAATTGTATTTTAAGCATTTGCCTTTGTCTTAGCAACTGTTAATCCGGAACGGGAATTTATGCGCACAGAAGTGGTTTTTGAAAAGCTTGTGTGGCTTTTGCGCC
Organism: Ligula intestinalis; assembly: GCA_036362985.1. NCBI lineage: Eukaryota > Metazoa > Platyhelminthes > Cestoda > Diphyllobothriidea > Diphyllobothriidae > Ligula > Ligula intestinalis. The sequence continues at coordinate 28,625,743 of JAYGXS010000007.1, read as the reverse complement.
TTTGAAAAGAACAGCATTTATGCCAACTCTGGCGTAAAAAGCTGACAAAACGTGTAGTCGGAAGTATCTGCGCATGCAAATTCGCCAAATGGAAGTTCCACTAACCTCCGTCTGGCCTCAAAAAGTGTCAACAGAACCACCAATTATTTCCCCGATTGGGCGAAATCAGCTTTGCGCTTTAAAATTTAAGTATGATGCAGTACGGCGATCGAGCAAGTCTGGAGTCCATTTAGTACACATATATCTGGCCATCTAATAGCTTATCTACCAAGCATGCATAATTAATTACAATGCTTCGTATAGTGTCGATCAACTACTGTCACACGATGTTAAAGTTATTATATTCAGGGGGTACAGTTACGTGCATGCTAGAAATATGGACCCCTTTCTACCATAAACTTTTGTAATATTAATTTGCCTTACGTTCACGCCGGCAGTTAAATCTCTGTTTTCAAACCTGGCCTTAAAGACCACAGTAGGTCACATTAGATGCGCTTATTCACTCTGTCATTTTCATTTTTCTTTTGACACGGAAATAAATCAGTTCGTGATAAGTATAATGGTCTTTCACGGGTTGTATTTTCTGTGAGCAAAATATGGCGTTGTTCTCCATTCTTCCATAATACCGAATTTTATCCTTAAAGTATTAGCCAAATGAGCAGCGGAAGTCTGTCTATCTCAAACACCATTAACTTCCTTATTGCGTTAGTTATTAACTTATACTTAGGGATATCTGCATATAAAAAAAGGAAACTATTTTCTCAAAATAATTAAAATCTCAAATGCCCTATACTTAATTGGTGAAACAGGTGTCTTAACAAGAAAGCCTACAGGGCATGCGGGGAGTGTCAATGATTAGCCACAACTGTGTCATCTAGGGTCAACATATGGGTGAAACACCTGTCGGGGCTTTAAGCATAGTAAATTAAAATAAAAGTTAAAATGTCATTTTTTGTCAAATGGTTATGTAACGTTTTAGAAGAGGATGACTTACTAGTATATTTTATTTTTATTGAAAGCAGTGGAAATGCAACTGCGGCCAAAAAAGCCATAATGCAGTAGTCGCCAAAGATCACGCAACATGTCGACAAATGCGAAAGATTGATACTCTGTAGCTAATCGGCACTGACTCATGTGGCGATACTAATTATCGTCCAGACTATTCTGAAGTCATTTCAGTCAGGCTAAGATGCGGGCTTCTTAACGAGCTTCGTTCTGACCACTTGCAAAACCTATCTAATGTAAAATATGGTTATTAAAGAAGCATCCCTCTTTATCCTTTATTTTGACTGCCTTTATAAAATCAAATATATTTTATGGAAAATTTGCACGAAAAAAGTTTTTCTTGCATTCGTTTGGTAGCAAATTAGGCCTTCTCTAAATATTATTCAGTAGAGTCCGGTTAATGCGGACACGGTTAATGTGGACAACCGTTAAATGTAGACAGTTGGCCAGGAACGGAATTTCTCCATAGTACAGTGGAGTCCGGTTAATGTTGACACGGTTTATATGGACAACCGGTTAATATGGATAGTTGGCCTAGAACGGAGGTGTCCACATTAACCGGAATTTACTGTACTTAAAAAAATGGCTAGTTTTTGGTTTTAAAAAAGTTGCTAATGATGAGCTTTTTGACAATTGTGAGGTGTTTATTCATAACATGTCGTATTGGTAAATTTATTCATGCTGCCTATGATTCATAAAACATGTTCCACATCTATTTAAATATTTTATGACAATTATGTAATTTCTTTCGCAAACTGTATGCGAAAACGAACTTTTCCTTAAACAAAATGTACACAGTTCGCAGTTTTTAAAACTTGAATTCGAGTGTAGCAGTCAGTAGGTTTGAGGATTATTCGGCAATTGAGCAACGTTTTTAAAACCGAAAACTTCGCCTTAAAGTTTCAGGGCATATATTAACTTGTAGGAGGCTTCATTTGCTAGGACCCACCCTAGTTGAATTGCTAGCATGCAGCCCGGGCCAGACGCTTTCATGTCACGCTATCGGACCACGAACACAAAATTACCCGCACGCATGTGCAGTCTTCAAGGAGCCACAGTATTGCAAGGCTTCCCGGGTAGGCATCAACCATAAAGAGGAACCAATCACATTGCCAATGGAATCGTTACGTGCTCGAAGACATAATCTAATTTCCTCAACATTATAACACTTGCGTAAACATCTGTTCTATGTATGTACTATGTAATCTCCATGATCTCCCTGGGGGATCAAAACAAAGCGTCTGCAACTGGCAGAAATCTGGACTTTTGGCAACAATACAACACTAATACCTTAGGAGAATCATAAATAATAATGCTGAATTTTGAGGAGTGTTACTTTAACACTATTATAATTTGTACAATTGAACCGTTTTTTGACGGCTTTTTCTATATTTTCGTCAAACTTTTTAATTATTTGCTCTCTTAAATATCTTTAAAAATATTTAAAAAATTCTCCTGAAAGCATATGCGCTGAGTATTTGGGGTGTAATGAAAGGTTTACATTTTGCGTAGACAAACTGTTACGTCAAAATCCATAACTGTAATAAATGTCCTGTTTATTTTACTAGCTGCAGCCAATCATGTGGTTTATCTGCTCACACAAACAAATCTGTGATCGAGAGGGAAAGGTTTATGTCGCTGGGATAAAAGGAACCCACAGTTATTCTCTTCTGATTTAAACAGTAAACGAGCAGTTTTTTGTCGCAGCCTCTAATAACTTCATAGAAATCATCACCCTCAATTCATTGCTGACTGTGCCGTTTATAAATATCAGCTAAAGGAAATCTCTCCTCAGTATTTTTTGCGTACGATTGTTTTTATATCGTACAGAAGTAATAAAAATGTTATTCCCTCACCACGCTACACGTTTTACACGAAGGATTAATTAAAATTGCGCCATTTCATAGTACTATTTATTTGAAAATAAGGAGTATTTAGCACTCCTTTTTGAGCAAACAACACGTCTGCGCATTTTTGTCTGCGAAATGCGGTCTCTGATTTAAACAGTAAACGAGCAGTACTTTTGTCGCAGCCTCTAATAACTTCATAGAAATCATCACCCTCAATTCCTTGCTGACTGTGCTCTTTATAAATGTCAGCTGAAGAAAGTTGCTAGTCAGTATGTTTTGCGTACAATTGTTTTATATCGTACAGAAAAAATAAAAAGGTTATTCCCTTACCACGCTGCACGTTTAACACGAGACGTTAATTAAAATCGCTGATAGATATTTCGAAAAAAACTTTTATTTGCGCCATTTCATAGTACTATTTTTTTGAAAATAAGAAGTATTTAGCACTCCTCTTTGAGCAAACAACACGTCTGCGCATTTATGTCTGCAAAATTCGGTCTTAGACACTCGCAATAAAACATATGTGGGCTTAATGCTCGAACGTGTGCGTTAATTGTCTGTGGCGAGATTACGACGTATCAGTCAAAATGGTGCGAATCCATGGGTTAGCTATTTAAAAACAGCAAAAAGCATGAACCCTATATTTTTTAACCATGTATGATGGAATACGCATCAATACTAGGTAAGTATGGAGAACGTTTGATAAATTACGATTGCAAATGCTTATCATTTAAAACCTCCAAAAATGCCAATTTAATTACTCATAGTTTGGGCACATGAAATTCGTTATTCTTGTGAAAGGTTTGGTGTGACATGGCCATCTTAGTGACCTGTTGTCAAATAAATGCCCTGAAGCCCATGAAAAACAAATGAGATATGCAAGAAGTCCACGCGCTATCTAAGGAGGGCTGAGCCAGAAGTCAACCTGGCGCAAAAAAGAACGAAAATGACTTGTAATCAACTCGAGCACTTGGTGCAGATTCCTTTGTGTGCGCAGCCTGTTGTGAAGTTAAACTGTTAGATTGCGCTACCAGTTGTAGTATAGAGGACTATCAACTGATGGTACAATTTGGCGCTTCTTTCGAGCGCAGTGGCAGATCGCGGTCCAACCTTCTTAATAAAATCAACATGAAATGTTCACGCCGTTGAGAGCTGATCCCAAAAGGATTAATGGTTGACTACAAAACGTTCCCTCAAATCACAATTCAAGTAGGACCAACTCGGCTGAGCAGTGTTCTGTAGGAAGGAGCTTAAAATAGGCTCTGCAGGAAAAAGCTGCTCGAAAAAAACAAACCACTTGACGTTTATGTGCTCGGTGCCCCTGCGCAGGATTGCAGTATCCGGGTACGTCTTCTAGCCAGCCAGGAAATGGCCCACAGTGTTTTGCGTCTATTCCGGTTAGCGAAATGGCCAAGATGCGAGACATCGCCCGAATGCGAGGCAGCAGTGCGCGTGCTCGGCAAGGAGCATGCGACAGTCAGTTCCCGCAAACACAACGTTAGCGGGCAATGGGACGATGAGTCACGCGCGGTGATTAGTCACTTGGGGGCCTGCAGCTTGGCAGGGCAAAAAAACGTGCCAGCACAGGCTCTGATCCCATGATCGCCACGACGACTAGCAAATCTCTTGTTTCTTTGAAAATGTGATGCAACCTGCAGGGACCAGGCGCGTGTGCCAGATTACTTTGGTAAGTCATTTAATGCAGATCTCCCCGGTCGTCTCGTGCGTGATAAGCCATCGGGCTCTACGTGGATTCAGGACAGAGTAGCTGTCAGATAGCTCCTGTGCCAGGTGGCGATCCTTAAAATTTTATTCGCACGCCTGTCACCGTCTTGCCTTCCTAAGCTGTCATGCGTTTGTCGGGCATTGTCATGGGTGGCCGTCATGGAGCTTGATAATAAAAATGCAGTTGCAGAAGCTTCTAGTAAAATTCTAAATATCTGCCCCTTTTCGGTATGCATACGGGTGACTATTTCAATGAGTTCATTGCATAGTCAATAATTGTAAGCAATCAAATGACCTCTATCTATTGTAGAGAAGTCGAAAATGATCACGTATCATGTTGACCTATGGTACAGATTGATAGTCTTTCGGTAATCGGCATTGACACAGGTTGTGGTAATGAATACTGTGTAGTCTATTTTAAAGTAACTTCAGTCAAGATATGATTCGGGTTTTTTAAAGAGCTTTGTTCTGACCACTAGCAAAACGTTTCTTCTTAAAAACTAGCTGCTTATGTAGTAAGCCTTTTATAATTTATTTTGGCTTTCTTTATATAGTGAACTATATATTATGGACAACATGCACAAAATAATTTCGTGAACCTGTTTGATAGCAAATTACGCCTTCTTTAAATTTATGCTCAAAGAATGGAGACGATTCGGTTTTAAAAAGAGTTGCTTTATTGCCGAAAATTTTGTTTAACCTAGTGACTGCTAAACTGGAATTCAAGGTTTAAATTCAGCGCAATGCTTACATCCTCTTTAAGGAAAAGTGCGTCTTAGTCTACATTTTGAGAAAGAAATCATATATATTTCAACAAATATTGAAAATGATATGGAACATGCCTAATGCAGTATAGGCAGCATAAATAAATTAACGGATACAATGTATGATGCATAAATACTACACAATAGTAAAAATCTCATACTGAGCAACCTTTTTCTGACCATAAAATAAAAGGAAGACGTTATTTGATATGAAACAGGAACAATGAATAATTTTTTGTGTGGATTGTCTACAAACTATATTTTAATTTATAAAGGCATACAAAATAAGTGATAAAAAGGCATGCTTCTAAAGAAGCCAGTTTTTTCTAGTAAAACGATTTTGCTAGTGTCAGAGCAAAGCCCATCAGGAAGCCCGCATCGTATCCTGACTGAAATGACTTAAGAATAGACTACACGATAATCAGTATCACAGCTTGAATATTTGACGATTAGCAAAAGACTTTCAATCTTTCGCATAGGTCTACATGTCGCGTGACCATTGGCGACTACTGTTTAATCATTTTAATAGGTTCTAGTGCTGCAATATGGCTCATTTCAAAGTCTTCATCGTCTCGAACATATTTTACATCAACGACCAATGCGGATGAGCTAAACTTATATTTGGTCTGAACTGATTTACCTATCAGAATTTTCTTTTTGAAAGCACACCTAAGGGTGGGTATAAAATAAGCAAAAATATAAAATAATACTCCTGTAAGTAAAGGGACGAATAAAAAAGCACGGTTAAGCAAACATTTGAAATTAAAGTAAAATACTTCACACATTTCAAGGAAGACTCTCGTTACTCGAAAGAGGTTAAATTTTGGCACAAAATCTGGACAGGCAATGAACTTCACATTGACGTTGTAAGTAATCTTAGGATAAAAATAAGCTGAGGGCGTGGTCAAAGCCTCTCCTATGCCGTCCTCCAAAAACAATCTCCTAACTTGGTTGACTAATTTTTTCACCGCACGTGCAACGCAATTTACGGCTAGTTCTTGTTTTGCCACCGACTGGGACACCATAAAATCGCTTCATTCAGGTTTAAATAACTATTTTAAAGAATATTGTGAAGGATATCTGAACGCAAACACTCATAGCGGGACAGCTCCGAATGGACCAAAAATTCAGATTGAGCTTGAATTAATGAGATTTGCTTAACATTTCTTAGCATTATCCTGCAATTTTTTTCGTTGGGAAAGTAACCCATGGGTTGATGTTAAGTAAGTTGAACTATGCATACGCATCTTCTGTTTACAACTTCGATAAAACAACTTGAAAAAATAAGAACGCAACCTGAAATAGTTTCTTCTGTTTCATTGCATGCCAGTGCATGTGGATCTAGGCACGCCGTCAAATGCTTTTGTGCAAGGTTCTCTGACCTGAATGACCTTATCTATGGCGTTAAGAGGTTAGAGGGCGTCAAGCAGCAGTGACTACTACAGTCCACGCCTGCCTGCCAAGTGTAAACAGGTATTCATGGCAACTTAGTTACCACCTCTCCCATATCCGGCTTCAGTTAGTTTGAACCACCATCCATTACCATCGACAGGCCTACAAACGGTCACGTGATCGCAGGTATCAAGTGGCCTCAGGGAAAGCCGATCACAAGCGCTGTAGACTGTCAAAAGCCCAGCAGTTGATGAAGGGCCAGTAAATCAAAGTCGCAGGACATTAAGGTATCCAGGTTCAAGAGCATGTTAGAAGACAGACACGCGTGTGTACTCGGCTGCAGTTCAACAAGGGGCTATTAAGCATTGAAGGACCGATAGATGGAATGCCACAGCAGGACTAAGTCTATGAAACAACACTCCTGTTCATGAACAGGAGTCTATTATTTCAGGTGAAAATAGCATATTTTTGCTAGGAAATATAACCATTTACCTACTGCACTGAGTACCAATATTTACTCCTTCCCTCATATTTTTCCTTCTTCCGTCACTGGTGCTGATACATCGTTTTAGTGTTTTCCTTACTAAGGACCGTCATTTTTTCTTCATTTTTTCGATCCAATCTAGGAATGTTCTGCAATCTTTACTTAAAATTGCAAAGCTCTTAATTCAAGGAATGTGCCTGTCTTGCGTGATAAGTTTAACGATATCACAATCTCTGAACTGAAAAGCTCTACTTCCGACCACCACTAGTTTCATCCTCTATCTGGCTCCGAGAATAGCCAACTACAGGTGCCACAGACAAGCTATTGATAAAGCGGACAGTAAGATACCCCGGTTTGACGCAAGAAACGGGGGTGCCGTGCGTTGGAGATTCACACAAGCATTGACTTCCTGATAACGATAAAGAACTCCTAATTGTATAACCTCTGCACTTTCCTTACATTTACGTTTGGTCACAAAAATATTTGAAGTTAAGATACAGTAAACATTATAAACGCTGCTATTACGCATACGTCTCAACATGTCCTAAATATGTTAGTGCTATTTCACATAACAAAAGTTATATGTAAGATTTTTTATATTGCACTACAATTTATGCATTCATATACAGTTTCAGTCAAGCTGTAAACGGCGCTGGTCATTTTCTCCAAAAATACTCAACCCTGCCAAAATCCCACAGCTTTGCCTATGTGTGTTTCTGTATGTGGATGAGAAAGGGAGGCTGTGATGGATGCTATGTAAGACTGCGTGTCTTGCTTCTTTCTAATTTTTCTATCTTTCAATATTTCAGTTCTGTAACGTTGCGGAGTAGGCACTAGGGGAACTTGCATGGTGTTCTTCAAAAATGGGTACTTTAATGGGCCTGGCATGAACAGTAGAGGCAGTGGTTGAAACGGCGTAAGTGTGTGCTCATGAAAAGCTCCTTTGCACGGCAGAAACACTCCTGCGCCCCCTCTCCCCTTAACAGTCAGAGTAGCCCTCAGTGAAAGTTTAAAAGTGTGCCGCCATTTTGATTTGCATATTTGTGTCCATTTTCAATCAGGTCATTGCATTTTAAATTCACGTTAACTCGCACGCAAGGCATGCAAATACAATGATCATTTCCATAGGCTCTGCTCCCGCGACACGCCTCGGTGTATCATGCGACCGTGTTTATGTGTGCAGTGCGGTGTCCTTATCATCTGTTACACATTCCTACTTTTTGTATCTGCTGCAGATGAGTAAATAAATCATATTTGGCACGTGCTGATAAGATTCACTGAAAATTATTTTGCACAAATGACTTAAACTTGATTATCAGAGTAAAGATTGTGAAATAAAATTAATAGCGGATGTTAAGTTAGCTTAAA
>JAYGXS010000007.1:28597998-28617145 GCA_036362985.1 Ligula intestinalis | reverse complement strand
GGAGCAAACATGATTGGTGGACACGCAAGAATGGATGGCATAAAACATGGACCATAAACAAAAGTATTCAATCTCTGAAGATGGGTCGACGACAAAACTACCCGAGACGTCAGGCTTTTCATTAACCTCTTCCGGTGAACGCTTCTCTTTCTTCTGATCTTCCACCCGGGAATGGAATCTTTAGAACTATTACTACTTTTAGGTACTTTTTTTCCATTTGTAGGAAGGCTCTTGTGAGACTGCCCAAAGCTCTGCTGACAACAGTTTTCGAACTGAAATTTTCATAGAGTTTTAAGATACACTTTCGGTGAAGTTTTTGTCAAGGCCTTGTCACGAGTGTAATCTCCGAACGCATTTTCCTTATTTTGTACATGTCAAGTGCGACGGAACTTACGAAGTGCGCTAGTTAATACACTGACCAGGAGAGCGAATTATCCCTTCAGTCAGTTTGCGTCACTTACGTAGGTCAAAGTTAATGTGTAAAAAGGATATTGAGAAGGACATCTGGAGGTTAGCTCTCATAGAAGGATCGTTGTTAATGGACTAGGAATTCATATTTAACATGATATGATGACATTCACTTACTATTTCCTTGTACACCTTACTTGAACATAATTATCTGAATTTTCTTTGTGAAAGCAACCCCAAGAATAAGTGTTATGTAGGCTTAGCTTTGCATACACATCTCGCCTTCATAAAGATAAACCGAAACTTATTAACAACCACATTCTAATTTAATCATCAGAACTTCCATTTTTTCGTGAAAATGGAAGGATTTTGGATTTACTTCTTTCAATATGCTCCTGCGGTTAATGATGACCAAATTTAGCAAACAGTGTTTTTTACCAAATGTTTTTAGATACTTACTAAATTTAAGGAAAGATACTTGTTACCCAAAATATATGGTATGTGGTTGCAATTGCTAAGCTAGGATCGACTCAAGGCAAGGGCATGGTTAAAGCCACTTCTGAACAGTCATCACAAATGCAAACTCCAAAAATATTTCTCCGATTGGAAAAATCACTTTGAGGATGGGACGCATGGAATATCCTCGTTAAGATACGGATTGGGAGAAAGAAACATCCCTCAGTCAGTTAACGTCACTTAGCTATGCAAAAAAAACGTGATATAAAGATATTTTGTTTTCTGCAGATGTTTTTGCATAAACATAATTACTTTTGAGGAGAAAAAGAAGAAGATCGATCGCTGGGACAATATGTTTATTCGCCTGACGTTTCGATATCCGTCGCGGATTCGTCATCAGAGACGTGAGTAGCAGAAAGGTTAAGTATGCACAGACGTTTGCAGTATTTATAGGACACAGTCATTACTGCAAGCATTCAGCGACAATTAACGTTAATTGCCTACCTGTGCGTGGACTGCTTGTTGTAGGGCTCGCTGGCTCTGACCTGTTGAAATTTCGTCACGGGCAGTGAGCTGGGGCATGATGATTGCTCGGCCGTCTGGCTCCCCGGTTTTGGCGTTGGATGAGGCGGTGCCCTGCCCGCTCCTCAAGTGACGGCTTACTTTGGCCAAATTGAATTTTAGGATTAAGTATGGATTGGGCAAATCGTTGCACTTGTTGATGGATTTAGGGCCCATGAACCATGACTCAAGTAGTTCTCGGCTCACCCGATTGTCACATCTTGCGAGAATTTTGGCCTCGTCAAATTTGAAGGTGTAGCGTGGACTCGTCGAATGAGCCGCAACTTGAGAATTGGCATCATTTCGCCGCACTGCAGCCGCGTGTTCGGCAATTCGCGTCCTGAGAAGTCTGCCAGCTACTCCGACATAGTTGCTTTGACCACAACTCCACCAGATCCTGTAAACGACCCCAGATGTTTCTTGCCATGGCAGTGTGTTTTTTTGCTTCATTATTTGACGCTTTATGGTTGCCTCCAACCTGTGTGCGACTCCAACTCCAAGTGGAGCGAGAAGGCGGCCGACTGCTTCCGATACGTTTTTGACATACGGGATCGAACGCCAAATCTTGGAGTCGGTGCGCTTTTGTTGGCCAGCTCGTTTGCACAAGCACCGATTGACGAAGTTGCGCGGGTAGCCATTTTCTCTGAAAACCCGTCAGAAGTGTTCTAACTCGGTAACTTTGTCTTCTTCTTCTTCCCTGCAGTGCGTCTCAACACGCCAATATAGTGGTTTTAAGCAACTGCGTTTGTGGCTGATTGGGTGGTTGCTGATGTAATTCAGTACTTGCATCGTGTTTGTCGCTTTCCTGAATACTTTAGTCTTTAGATCACCACAACCTTTTCGACAGACGAGAACATTAAGAAAAGCCAGCTGGTTGTTCTCTTTTTCCTCCATCGTAAATTGAATGTCCGTGAAGACGCTTTTGAGACGTTCTTTGAACGTGAGCACCTGATCCCGTTCGATGACGCCGAAGGTGTCATCCACATACCGAGCCCAGAATTTCGGTTTGTGGTGTTGGAAAACCAGCTACTCCAGCCGCTGCAGGAACGCCTGGGCTATGAGTCCCGAAATCGGTGAACCCATCGGTGTCCCCTTCACCTGCTCGTAGATCGTTCCGTCAAACGTAAAGTACGTCCTGAGACAGAACTTCAGGAACTGTAGCATTTCCGCGTGTCCCAGGTGATTCTCCGTCTCATCGTATTTGTTTCGAAGGAGTAGTTCGAGCGTTTTGGTTGCCAGATCCTGAGGGATAGAAGTAAAAAGAGACGTGACATCTAAGGAAACCATGATATCACTTGGCAAGAGACTTATCCCTTTAAGATTCTCCAAGAAGTGTGTTGACGAGCGGACCGTGGTCTCCGAATCAGCGGTCAGAAATTTAAGACGCCAAAACAGCCACTTTCCTAGCCCATACGTTGGGGTGCATTTAAGTCATACAATGTGTCGGACAGGAGCAACTTCCTTGTGCACTTTGGAGAGGCCACATAAACGGGCCAAGGCCGTTTCTTGTGCTCTCGCCATGTGTCGGTCGGACGGCGTTATTGCACCCGAGTTTTCTAGAGCCAACAGGGTTGAATTGATTTCGCGTGTCAGCTTTTGGATGGGATTGGTTTCACAAGGAACATATAACTGAAGATCCTCCATTAAGTTTTTGCCTTCTGAAGGTAGTCGGTTCTGTCTAATACGACCGTAGAACGTCCCTTGTTGGCTGGCACGTTGGCAATGTCTCGGTCGGCATTGAGTGCTCTTAATGAAACGCCTATGACCTTGGGGAGCACTTCCTGTGGTTGATAAGCCATCAGGAGGGATGATATCTGGTGTCGGATAAGATTATTTGTCTCCTCCATTGCTTCTGTCTGATTTATGACTTATTCCAAAGCTGCAATCATGTTAGCAGGTTAAGCGTCAGCCGTGTTGAATAAGGTTTCGTGCTGTAAAACCTGTATTTGCTCCTTCGTCAGTTCTTTCGACGACAGGTTGTGTACCAGTACGTCTTTTCTGAATGTCGTTGGATTCTGCAGTCTGCGGAATGTTTTCTCCAGCGCCGCTTCATGAATTCCTTGTTTGTCACGGGCTCGTTTAAGCACTCTCTGCTGAAGCAGTTTTGTACTGTACTCACACATGAGCTCACAGCATTTCATCTTCTCATGGTCCATTGTTTGGCGATATTTGCGTAGCCTCGCGTGGCAATCTTGAATGAGCAGACGGACCATGCTTTTGCCAGTTTGCAACATTACGCGTCTCGCCGCCTCCGTTTTTAGCACCGACTTGTATCTTACACTCCTCTGCAACACGTTATTGTCAAGACGTCTGTGCATACTTAACCTTTCTGCTACTCATGTCTCTGATGACGAATCCGCGACGGATATCGAAAAGTCAGGCGATACAAATATTGTCCCAGCGATCGAGTCTACTTCCTCCACTTCCCAATTACTTCCTGGGACACAGATGTTCGCTTGTTTTAAAATGTACTGTTTTAGCATATTTTTGCTGGTATTCGTAGCACGACTTATCTGCTGCATTAGGAAGGAACCATGGTCTGAACTTGATGAGCTGAGGGTGGTTGACAGCCCCCATCTTGCTGCAGGACGGGATGTCATTATCAAAATCCTCCATATCATGATGAAAAAAGATGAGAAAGGAAAAACCCGCCTAAAGTTGGGAGACGTTTGATGATAACTAAGCTCAGCTTCATCAGAATTCGCTTGTGCAGATCACGTCGGAATAGCCGAATTAAGGTTAATAAGGTTAAAATCTAGCCAGCGAAACTTTCAAGCTGGTTCCTTAGGAGGATAGAGAAGTCACAGGAAGGCCAGATTTAAAGGAAGAGAACATACTTTACAGAATGAAAAGTAGAATAGGAAGGAAGAGTTTGACACTCGGATGATGGCGGTCCGGCTGCTAGGGCACTGAGTTGGGAGTGCGGAAATTTTCAGAGGGTTTTGAGCGATTGTAGGTGTGTCAGTCTTGAAAGGTGACTAGCTAGATTGCGTAAGCAGGCAGGAGCATTCACTCAAAGGAGCATGCGGCTCTGCAAAAGGTAGGTGATGCTCTGATATGACGTGAGGATCTGAGCGGAATTGGGCCGCTATAAGGACATTTTGTCTGTAGATATAATGTATCAAAACAATTAACTGTTTTCGCACTTAAGTGAATTGGATTAAGTCACGGAACCACGTCCAGTGACATCACTTTTGTAAAATATGTGTGTTTCCATTGGAATTAAGTTGGTAAATGCGTTGATTCGCCCGCTTGTTTCAGATAATTCTTTGTAAGTGGCTACTTATAATTGTGCACCGGTTAAGTAGACTGTGAGTTGTAGTTAAATGCACTGACACAGTCAGTTATTTTGGGACTCATTTTAGGTGAGGGCATGGTCAAAGCCACTTCTAAACCACTATCACAACACCGTCTCCGAAAGTTGTTTTCTTATTGTGCACATCGCAGGTCAAAATGCATGTGTTAACAAGACATTTTGTTGTCTGTAGATTTTATGCATCAAAATGCAATTACTGCTTGAGCATCTGAATGCTGGTACTCGTAGCGGGATTTCTCTGCTACATAAAGACGAACTTTGTCCTGGACTCGATGAGCTGAGAGTTAATGATAGCCCCCATCTAACTTCACAACTGGATGCCAGTCACGAAATTCTCCATATCACGGTCACACAAAAGGATACATGCAAAATTCAGTAACATTCTAAATAGGTTAAATGATAAAAAGGTTCATCCATATCAGAATTTACGAATGCAAATGACGTCGGGGACACCAGGATCGCGAAATAAATAAGGTTAAATCTTAGGCAGAGTGGTCTTTGAAAAATTTTAATACTTCAAGTATGTTATTTTACAGAGTTGGCAGTTGGGGGTTGTGTGTGGTCTACTTTAAAAATAAGTAGTGTCACGCACTTCAAATCTGGCTTATTTCGAATTTCAAAGATGCACAAACAGCTGAATATGAACATTCATAAAATTTAATACACGTTAAAGGTGCAGCAATGGTCAAAGCCAACTCTTTACCATCAGCTTTCATTTACTTATCGTGAAAATACCAGGTGTGACGAAACTTCCAAAGTGCGCTTTTTCAGAAATTGCCAGCGGCATCCAAGATCGCTTAAGTCTGATCGCTTTGCACAGCTTGGCTAGAATAAGTGCGCCTTAAGACGTTGAAGTTGATTTTTATGCATATTGTATGCTTCAAAAACAATTACTGCTTCAAAACTTGAGGCAAAGTAAAATGACAATGCTGATAACAAATTAAAACCCACAACCAGCAAGGGCTTGTTCCCAGACGGTGGTAATTATTCGCCCCCTATGGATTGCGTCCCATGCACATTAGCTGACATTTTCTTTCAATCCCGTTTGTGGCTGTGATATTTAAGTGATTTCTAATAAAGGCAAAGGTTCGCATCCGATGAATTTTTCATGAAGAAAAAATCGTATCGATCACCAGAATTGTAATTTATTCTTCTGAGCTTTCGAGCTTTTGCGGAAGTCCATCGTCAAAAATAAACCAAAAAAAGCGAGCAACATTTAGGGGTGGCATGAACCAATCAGCGCTTTTAAGGGGAAAGAGGGGGCTAAGAGAAGGGTGAAGGGGGAAGTAGGAGGAGTGCCTGAGGGACAGAAGAGAAGGGGGGAAAGGGGAGACACATTTATTATCAGTTTCTGCCGTGCGTATATGCATGCGGAAAGCGATTTAGTCGGGTGCCAACTCTGTGCAACGGTTGACTGGGTTGTCATCTAAGACCCAGGCTTCAATTAGATTTCCTGCGGTCTTGCTGTCGGCGTGAGCAATTATCCTTGCGGCTGCGAATAAACATGCATGGCCCGTCTCATAGGTGGTAGCCGCCACTTGCGACAGTGCGTCATCCCGTCTGACTCCTAGCTTTTGTTGTGCATGCGCGGACCAAGCATTCCTCCTGCCTGTCTGGTATAATTTCGGGCACAGTTCAGACATGGTATGTTATACACAACGCTCGACTGCCCACTGGGACTTAGTCGCCTGTTTATTTTCATGATACACCTGCGCATAGTAGACTTGGCTAAGTGTGCATTTTCGACGCCTAGTTCCACGGCAATGCGCTCGGTCGCTCATAGCACATCCTTTCCGTCTTGGGGAACTTTGAAGGTGAAGTTTTTATGAAAGCCTTGGCACGACAGTAGTCTCAAAATGCAGGTTTATTATTTTGTACATGGCAAGTGTTACAAAACTTACGTAGTTTTCTTATTAGGACACTAACTGCGAGACCCGAGCATCCCTTCAGTAAGTTTGCCTCATTTAGATAGACCAAAATATGAATTTTATGAGCTCTTTTTTCTGTAGATGTGGTGCATCAACTACAATTGCTTTCGATGCAAAGATGTAGGTCAGATTAAGCAAGCCATCGCTTCGAATAATATGCATATTTTGAAGTTTGTATTTTGAATTAGTAACTGCTTTGGTTTGCCAATAGATTTCAGAAAATCCGGTGCACGTGGATGTTTGACTTTAAATAACTATATATTTATACTTAAATTAGGTGCATCGGTTAAGCAAAGTCTCGAGGGGTAGTTAGGTGTCATACATTATTACAGTTTTAGGTCATTCACCTTTATATATTTTCTGCACTTTTGCAATAGTTGTGTTACCTTACGCAGTTACCAGTTTAGGGGGCTGCGTGGTGCACTTTTTCGAAAAAGTGAGTAGTGCCATGCATTAGAAACCTGGCTTATGCATGTGTGTGAGTCCATTTGCAAATGGTGTGATTAAGGGGGCAACGTCCTTCGATATATTTTGACGTCCGGGTTCGCTCGCCTGTTGTGTAAGGAAGATCTTTATCGGCGTGATGAGACAAAGTGCAGTGAACCAGAAGACACGATTGCCCAAGAAATATAAATTTGACGGGCCTTGTGAGAAAACAGGTTCCCGAGCATGTTTGTCATCCAGTTCATTGGCAAATGGGATGGGTATAAAATCACACCGATGCAACATATTGGCAAGTACTTTACACACAAATTAAAATTAAAATTGCAAACATTTCCATTACTTCGACGAAAAAGAGGGATGTTTGATTCACGTCATTCAATCTGATGCCAGGGCTGATGATGGCCAGGTATGTTTCTTGCTAAATGCTTAAATGTACTTTACTTGCTTTCATGCATTAAAAAAGTTGCTAGTGTACTGAAGAGATGACTACATGATTATAAATGCAAACCATTAATGCATAAAAAGGGTGGCTCAAATTCGAATAAAATAGAATTAATTTTTAGCATGAATTGATGAACTTTGATAACCATTGCATCAGAAAGATTACAAAAAAATAATTGAATGAATTTTTCTTTGTTATTATTTTACCGACAACACAGACCACTTCAAGAATCTTATTGGCCTATTTGGGCCTCATCAGGTGAAAGAAGGTCAACTTCAGTGTAGCAGTGGAACTTTCCGTCACGCTCGATTTTTCAATACGAGTCTCTTTAGCTAGAAGCAAACGCCCTGACCCTTGAGCCAGGGCTCTAATGTGTTGTTTTTTTTTCTAAAAGAAACCTCATGGGTTCATGTGAAGTAGGTTAGACTATGCATACGCATCTATATTTAACAACTTCGAGATGCAACTAGATGACAAAAAAGTAGAGCGTTACCTGAAAGACTTTACTCTTTTTCGTTGTAAGCCAGTGCATCTAACTCAAAGCACGCCGTCAACTGCTTTCATGCAAGGTCATCTGCTCTGAATGACTTCATCTGTGGCGTCAAGAGGTAGAAGGGCGTAAAATAGCAGTGAAGTTTACAGTCCACGCGGGACCGCCAAGCGTAAACATGTATTAATGGCGACTCAGTTACCATCTACCCCATATCCGGCTCCAGTTAGCTGAAACTGCCATTAATCACCATCGACAGGCCTGCAAACGGTCACGTGATCGCAGGTATCGAGTGGCCTCTGAAAAAGCCATTCAAGGGCTATGTAGACTACCAAAGAATAGCATTTGATCAAGGGCCAGTGACTCACAGTCGCATGACGTTAACCCATCCTGCCACACGTGCGTGTGTACTCGGTTGCGGTTCAACCAGGGTCTTTTAAGCATTAAAGGACTGATGGATGGAATTCCACAGCAGGACTTTGTCTTTGAAACAACCCTCCTGTTCATGAATAGAAGTCTACTATTTCCGATGGAAATAAGATATTGCTGCTAGGAAATATAGGCATCCACCTACTGCACTGAGTTCCACTGATACACCCTTTTATTCTTTTCCTTACTAAGGATCGTCATTTTTTCTTCATTTTGACGGTCAATTCAAGAAATATTCTGCCATCTCTACTTAAAATTGTAAAGGTCCAACTTTTAAGGAATATGTGAGTCCGGCGTCCTAAGCTTAACGATACCACAAACTCTTAAATTAAAGATTTAGGATTGACATCCACTAGTTTCATGCTTACAAGCCATTGCATGATTGCACATCTCTTTCTGGCTCCAGGAATAGCCAACTACAGGTGCCACACACAAGCTATTGAAAAAGCGGACAGTCAGATACCCTGGATTGACGCCAGAAACGAGGCTGCCGTGCGTCGGAGATTCAGACAAGCACTGAGTTCCTGATAACGATAAAGAACTCCTAATTGTATAATCTCTTCACCTTCCTTAAACTTAAGTTGGCCACGAAAAATATTTTAAAGTTAACATACAGTGAACCTTATAAACGATGCTATGACGCATACGTCTCATATTGTCAAACGTTCATACATCCTAAATATGTTAATGCTCTTTCACATAACAAAAGTTATCTGTAACATTTTTTGAATATTTAACTACAATTTATGCATTCATATACAGTTTCAGTCAAGCTGTTAAAGGCTTTGGCCATTCTCTCGAAAAATAATCAACCCAGCTGAAATCCCACAGCTTTGCCTATGTGTGCTTGTGCATGTGGATGAGTAGAGGAGACTGTGATGGATGCTTTGTAAGTCTGCGTGTCGTGCTTCTGTCTAATTTTTCTAACTTTCAATATTTCAGCTCTGTTACATTACGTAGTTGGCAATTGGGGGTCTTGCATTATGTACTTCAAAAATGGGTATTATCATGCACCTGGCATGAACAGTAGAGGCAATGTTGTATACGGTGTAAGTCTGTGATCATAAGAAGCTCCTTCGCACGCCAGAAACACTCCTAAGTCCCCTCTCTCCATAACAACCAGATGTTCGAGTGGCCCTCAATGAAAATGTTAAAATTTGTCCCCTTTTTGATTTGCATATTGGTGTCCATTTTCAATCAGGTCATTGCATTTTAAATTCACGTTAACTCGCACGCAAGGCATGCATATACAATGATCATTTTTATAGGCTCTGCTCCAACGAGACGCCTCACTGAATCATGCGACACGGTTTATGTGTGTAGTGCGGTGTCCTTATAATATGTTACACATTCCTACTTTTTGTATCCGGTGCAGATGAGTAAAGCAATCAAACTTGTTGCGGACTGAGGAGGTTTTCTTAAAATACGTTTGCACAAATGATCTTAACTTGATTATCAGAACATTCTTAAAGAAATGAAACTAAGAGCGGATGTTAAATAAACTAGAATATGAAAGCAATTATCCTGCAGGTAAAATGACGAGGTACAAAATTGACTCTTTAATTCGAATTAAAATTGCAAAAGTGCCTTTTGTTTATTAAAAATGCATTCAGAATTCGTGAAGGTTTATCTGCCTTCGTAAATTGTTGTGGCTAAGTTTAACACGCAGTTAAAATAAAAACATAATTGCTTTCATATTTTAGTTTATTTAACATCCGCCCTTAGTTTCATTTCACAAAGAATATTCTGATTATCAAGTTAAGGTCATTTGTGCAAACGTATTTTAAGAAAATCTCCACAGTCTGCAACAAAGTTTATTTCTTTACAAACCGCAATGCACACACCGGTCGCATGATACACTGATGCGTGTCGCGGGAGTAGGGCCTATTGAAATGATCATTGTATTTGCATGCATTGATGCAAGTTAACGTGAAATTTAAAATGAAATTACCTGATTGAAAATGGATTCAAATATGCAAATAAAAAGAAGACACTCTTAAACATTTTTATTGAGGGCCAGTCGAACATCTGGCTGTTATGGAGAGAGAGGGCACAGGAGTGTTTCTGGCGTGCAAAGGAGCTTCTCATGAACACAAAATTACACCGTATCCGCCACTGCCTCTACTGTTCATGCCAGGTGCATGATAATATCCATTTTTGAAGAACACCATGCAAGTCCCCCAATTGCCAACTTCCTTACATAACAGAGCTGAAATATTGAAATTAGACAAATTAGACAGAAGCAAGACACGCATAGCATATATCACAGCCTCCCCTTTTCATCAGAGATGATTTTGGTAGATAAAAATTGAATTCCGTTGTCATTTGCATGTCCTTCGCATGACAGATGTAAAAATAAATCATGAGCGCAGCTAACACACATTTTTTTATTCAGCAGTAAAGCTTGTCTCTGAATTCGTTTTTTTAGGTCACGCGTAAGCAAAAGTGGCTAAACTCTGGCTATTCTCTCCCCACCTCCCCCACATTGATCCTATGTGGTAATTTTGTCAAGCTTTCCGAAGTTAGTCGCGAGTTCAGTGGCTGACAAAACTAAACAATCTGTCACACAACCGACGCCAGGTGAAGAAGTTGCGTCAAGTGTCCCGCAGGTAAACATGCTCTAATGTTCACTCCAAGGAGAAAACTTAAGGCCACAATCATAGACCCCAGCAGGACAGTGTTATCAGGTGCATTTTCCATGTTCGCGATAGTTTAAACATGGGATTTTATCTTAATATTCAAAAACGTCAGTTTTGTATGCGTAGGAGTCGTCACAGACCTGTTTTCAGGAGCCCTAAAAATAAATTATCTGTGTTTGAAAAGCCTAGCTTAACCATCCGTGAACTAAGCTACGTCTTTGTGTGAGATAATAATTCACCAGATCTACAGGAACCCCTGAAGTGGCCATGCAGTTGGACTCCTTTCTGAACCGTTATGACACAGATGGGGTCATTTAAATAATGGGGCCTTGTGTGAAGTCAGGTCCAGGTGTGGGAGGAGGCGCACACTGACCTGCACAACGTGCCTCCCCATCCCGGTTTCAATCCACAGTAGCTTGACCACTTTATGTCTGCACAAGAACCACAATGTGGTACCTGCCGCCAGGCATCACCTCGGTCTGACCCGACTTGGAAATGGACTGTCCTCGAACGGCAGTCAACTCTCGTCCTTACTGTTCTGCACTCGTTCTGTGCATAATATGCCGTTCTTAGCACTCCAATTTTCCACACTCTTCTACCTTTCCAAAGAGCTGGGACAACAATAATTTAAGTAGTGTCCTGCCAATATCACCAGTCCCAGCTGCTTACCATTTTCTGCATGGAAAATTAGGGTATGCAGGGGAATTTAGTTTAGAAACTGCTCTATGAATTTTTTTTGTTCATGTTTACTTTGCTGATTTATATCTGTAGAATTGACTAATCTGTATTATCATTTAACGTTCTGTGGAAGTACCCGTTTGTTCGCGTCATATGGCATCCATAAGTTTAGCTCTTTGCTAAGTGCAATATAGGACCAAACGGGTAGCAGAAATAATAAAGTAGATTTTACCCATTGTAATTGATTTGGGAAAGGACAAATTCCGTTGTCATTCGCATGTCCTTCGCATGACAAATTGCACCTCAAAATAAATGTGGTGCGCATCTTCCACACGAATTTCCTTCAGCAATAAAAACTGTTGTTGAATTTGCCTTTTCTAAGCCATGCGTGCGCAGAAGTTTCTGAACTCTGTATTTCCCTACAACCCCCACACTAATCCCATGATGCAGTTATGTCCAGCTGTCCGGATTTTGTCGCCGACTTAGTGGCTGCTAGAGCTAAACAGTGTGCCACACAACCGTCTTCAATCTCACCTTACATGTTCTACGTTAAACAATAGTGCCTCGAAGTTCACACTACATAGCGTGTCCTTACGTGTACTTTAAGACGGATGCTTTCGGCCAGATTAAGAATCCTGATATGAACAGCGTTTGCTAAACGAAATGGTCACAACACATGCCCAGGCGTTTAAAATAAATAAGATTTTTCTTTGAGTAAAAACTCAGAAAATTATGTACGTGTATGAATTGCTACAGATTTGTTTTCAATATCCTTTATAAAAGGTGTGGAAAAAAGTTCTATTATTATGCATTACACTGATATTCTTCTGGGAATCTACTTATTCGACACACACGGAATCATCACGCAGGACGCTGTGACGATTCATGCACTCCAAATCAGGTGTCGTTGCAGGCGTATGCCATTCGTGCGCGAGTCACTCCGTTCTGGTCTTCCAGTGCCTTCCCTTTACACCTAAGAACTGGCTTCAAAATATCGCTGCATAGGTTATAAGCTAATAAACCTTAATCCCACGATACTAGTGATTTCGACATTATCTGCAATCGAAAATGTTGATGTAGCTGAGCACAGTTATCACCAAACCTCTCTCGACTCCCATTTTTTTTTCCTACGTCATTTTTTGACCATTATATAAAGAAGCTTTGTCATTGGCATCCAGTTGTGTAGTGAGATGGGGGCTATCAACCAATCTTAGCTCATCAAACCCAGACCATGGTACAATGTCAATCTGGCAGAGAAGTCCTGCTATAAAAAGCAGCATCCAGATGCTAAAGCGGTTATTTTCTTGATGCAATACATTTCCAGACGACAAAATGTCCTTCTTGCACACGTATTTTGACCAACTTAAGTCATGGAAACTGAATGAAGGGATATTTTGGTATCCCATTTAGTGTCTTAACAAGGAACTACCATAAGTCCCGTCCTACATGTGATGTACACAATAGGAAAATATTTTTCGTAGATGGCTTTGTGACGGTGGTTAAGAAGCAGTTTTGATCACGCCTTCACCGTAAGTGCATCCCAAAATATCTGACAGCGTCAGTGCATTTAATTACAAGTCAGCATCTACTTAACCGGTTCAAAATAATACGTAGACACTAAGAAATAATTTATTAAAACGTATTAAATAATATTATTCCAAATGAAACACACAAATGTTAAAAAAGTGGTTTAATTCAAAGCGGTCAAGACGCTTTGACAATTCCCACATCCCAGACGCGGCAACCTAGCAAACGGACAGCCATCGACCAGGAGTGTGTGGTATTTTTATTGTAAACAGGAATGCTGTTTCACAGACTCAGTCCTGCGGTCACATTCCATCTATTGGTCCTTCAATGTTTAAGAGCCCTTGTTGATCTGCAACCGAGTACACACGCACGTCTGTCTGCTTAAATGCTCTTGAGGTGGGATACGTTAACGTCATGCGATTATGAGCCACTGCCCGGTGAGCAACTGCTAGGTTTTAGGCAGTCAACCGCGTCTGTGATTTTATAAATAATTCGTTTTTAAGCATTAATCAGTATGCAGCTGCCTGTGTGTGTTTTAATTTAAGAATCATCCAAACATGTCATACCATTGCCAGGAAAAACAAATTTCCCTAGAAAAGCCGAAAATTAATACGTTCAAAATTTATTTTTTAATGTTATAAAATAAGTAACCTTTTCAAAACGTGCATTAATTAGATGTTTTTACATCAAATGCCTGTGTACTGCTCGCTTTTTCAAGAGGAAGTCAAAATCAACATGGGAAATTTTGAACAGTCTGTTGACTTTCTCTAAATCTGGAGATAAATACTTTGAAGAAACTGAAAAAGCCTACATTGCTTTACAAACTGGAGCTGCTTTTAATAGGTTTCGTTGACTTCAGAGCACCGTTGTTTCATTTCAAATGCAGTACAGAATGACCGAATATACCCTTTGATATTTCTTAACATTAAAGCCATACCGTTGCAAGTTTTTATTTTCATTTATTTGCTTTTTTATTTTTATAACAGAATGACGGGTGTCGATAAAGCTATTATTAAGAAAATTTATCGAATTCCGAGGAAGTTCGTGAAAATTCACAAAGCAAAAGTAATGTTTGGGTACTGAAACACATTTGGTATTCGTACGTTAACTACTTATGATTGGGGCAAAAAATATAATAGACTTGCAAGATAATATTTTTTAACTTTATTCAATTTACTTTTCTAGACAATATTGCTTTAGCTCAAACGCACACTCAGTTCAAATAAATTAAAGCAAAACACAATTTGCCTTTTTGTGAAATGGCATCATTAAACCTTTATTGCTATACATGAAGATTCTTTTATAGTGTAATATGCACTTGCAAACAGTTCGTCTTCGCAGCGTTTAATAGCGTAGACATTGTCTCATATATCAAAAAACGCTGGATTTTGCCCACTTGACTGACCTGTTTAGAATTCAATTTTAGCAAGCAGTGTTTTTTGCCTCAAGTCAACTCAATTTATTATTATACCACCTTAAATATGTTTTAAATCCCCAAACTCCAAAACATTCATCAGATGTGAAATCTTCTAAGGGGTTGTTGTGAGTGAGCACTTTTGTCCTAGGTTTCTCAAGGTAGGCTGTAAGAAGTCAAGAACAGAATATGACCGGCATCTGCTGAAAATATGTTTGATAAAGCTTGACTGAGGCACCTCCTTAGATGATCGTGTGTTGTGTCCATTTGAAATAGGACATCGGTGCAAGGTTGTTTACTATCTGCTGTTAGTAGCAGAATTGTTCTGGATAAAAATTTGGTTTGAAACGGTTAACTATAATTCTTAGCTTTTTCTCTGTGATATTGGTCAATCAGACCGTATTTTGCCCTTAGTGTTAAATCTCGTAATAAATTACGTGGCACGTGGCACGCAATGATAATTTATATTAGTTTGTTTGGACGCGTCTTCTAACGAAGATACATGACAGAATCTTCTTGTCAGACATCCTACTGACAATTGCCTATTAAAAAGGGCGTGACTCGTAAGGGTGCGCCTGATTACACGCTTGCATTTGAGCTAAAATATTGGTCTTTTCAGTCGCAAACGCGAAAATACCATCCACGTATCTATTTGGTGTTCCAGAAACCAACGCTCTATTCTCGACTACTCTAATCCTTTACCGAGAGAACCAAGAAAAAACTGCCTGCCCAGGTCACCCCTATATGCATACGCTAATGAACATGCACCCGTGGGGCCAGATTTATTTGTCGCATGAGTCGCATTTTATCAAACGTTTACAAAAATGCTTAGCAGAAGGATTCACATTGGGCCAAATAAGGGACATTGACAGCTCAATACCAGCATGGATGATAGACTTAGATCATCACGTAGATATCATAGAGGATTTCCGAGTATTGCAACTGTCCCATTCAGATATTCAAAATTGTTGGAAAGCGTTCGTTGGTTATAACAGGAGTGGCAGCGATCAGCTAAGCAAAGTCATTTTTGCCACCAAAATAATTTCGCAAGGGTACCACAGTTGCCATGACCGAACGTTGCCAATTCAAACACTCACCCGAGTAATAACATTCCCAAATGGCCGGTTTCTCATAAGACTCACAAGATTGCCATCCTCAGTTATGTTCCCGACTCTCAAAAACCATGCTATTCTTCTACCGAATCGCATATTTAACTTACTGTGATTATGCCAGAACTCTTGAGGCCTGGATAGATTCTGTCAAAACAAAACATATGTTGGCCAGTTAATCATTTGTACTTTGTCAATGGGTATGTTATAAGTTATTTCTGTAAACTTTCAATACATTTAGTCTGACACTTTACAGAGTTTGCACTAAAGGGCTTGTGTGGTTTACTTGCAAAACTATGTTGTGTGTTGCACTTGCAAGTTGGCTTCTTCTGAATGACAGTGAAATCTATGTTACTGCGGAATACATTCACGTATCCAAGTTTAAATGAGCTTCACGCTGCATTTATCGCTGCTGTTAATACAAAACGATTGATTAAACGCACGCCACAATTTGCCTTCACTGTGCATCGTTTGGTGTTCCTGCAGACAATATGAATTCCACTCACACATATGGATATGGCCATCGCCACACGCTAATAGTTCTTAGTTGATATAACACTATGATCCACCTATTTCATAAAGGATATTGAAAACAAATCTGTAGCAATTCATACACGTACATAATTTTCTTAGTTTATACTGAAAGAAAAATCTAATTTGTTTAAAACGCCCAGGCATGTGTTGTGACCATTTCGTCTAGCAAACGCTGTTCTTATCAGGATTCTTAATCTGGCCGAAAGCATCCGTCTTAAAGTGCACGTAAGGACACGCTATGTAGTGTGAACTTCGAGGCACTATTGTTTAACGTAGAACATGTAAGGTGAGATTGAAGATGGTTGTGTGGCACACTGTTTAGCTCTAGCAGCCACTAAGTCGGCGACAAAATCCGGACAGCTGGACATAACTGCATCATCGGATAAGTGTGGGGGTTGTAGGGAAATACAGAGTTCAGAAACTTCTGCGCACGCATGGCTTAGAAAAGGCAAATTCAACAACAGTTTTTATTGCTGAAGGAAATTCGTGTGGATGATGCGCGCGCCATTAAGTTTGATGTGCAATTTGTCATGCGAAGGACACGCGAATGACAACGGAATTTGTCTTTTCCCAAATCAATTAAATTGGGTAAAATCTACTTTATTATTTCTGCTACCCGTTTGGTCCTATATTGCACTTAGCAAAGAGCTAAACTTATGGATGCCATATGACGCGAACAAACGGGTACTTCCACAGAACGTTAAATGATAATACAGATTAGTCAATTCTACAGATATAAATCAGCAAAGTAAACATGAACAAAAAAAATTCATAGAGCAGTTTCTAAACTAAATTCCCCTGCATACCCTAATTTTCCATGCAGAAAATGGTAAGCAGCTGGGACTGGTGATATTGGCAGGACACTACTTAAATTACTGTTGTCCCAGCTCTTTGGAAAAGTAGAAGAGTGTGGAAAATTGGAGTGCTAAGAACGGCATATTTTGCACAGAACGAGTGCAGAACAGTAAGGACGAGAGTTGACTGCCGTTCGAGGACAGTCCATTCCCAAGTCGGGTCAGACCGAGGTGATGCCTGGCGGCAGGTACCACATTGTGGTTCTTGTGCAGACATAAAGTGGTCAAGCTTCTGTGGATTGAAACCGGGACGGGGAGGCACGTTGTGCAGGTCAGTGTGCGCCTCCTCCCACACCTGGACCTGACTTCATGAGAGGTCCCATTATTTAAATGACCCCATCTGTGTCATAACGGTTCAGAAAGGAGTCCGACTGCACGGCCACTTCAGGGGTTTCTGTAGATCTGGTGAATTCTTATCTCGCACAAAGACGTAGCTTAGTTCACGGATGGTTAAGCTAGGCTTTTCAAACACAGATAATTTATTTTTAGGGCTCCTGAAAACAGGTCTGTGACGACTCCTACGCATACAGTACTGACGTTTTTGAATATTAAGATAAAATCCCATGTTTAAACTATCGCGAACATGGAAAATGCACCTGATAACACTGACCTGCTGGAGTCTGTGATTGTGGCCTTAAGAATCCTCCGTAGAGTGAACATTAGAGCATGTTTACCTGCGGGACACTTGACACAACTTCTTCACCTGGCGTCGGCTGTGTGACAGATTGTTTAGATTTGTCAGCTATTGAGCCCGCGACTTACTCCGGAAAGCTTAACAGAATTACCATAAAGGATCAAATGGGGGGGGGGAAGGGAGAAAATAGCCAGAGTTTAGCAATTTTTGCTTACGCATGACCTACAAAAATGAGTTCAGAGACAATCTTTACTGCTGAACAAAAAATGTGTGTTAGCTGCGCTCGTGATTTTTTTTGACATCTGTCATGAGATGGACATTCAAATGACAACGGAATTGAATTTTTATCTACGAAAATCATTTCTGACAATGGCTGCTGCCTGTCTAGTTGTACGTTTTGCTCCAAAAATCACCTTTATAATCGACAATTTTCACGCGACTTCTTTTAGTCAAACCTTACAGAGTTAGGTTTTCGATAAAGTCTTTTTAGACGTCTGAATTCATTTTTTGTTTGAGAAGTTGATATATGCGGATCGGTGGAACAATAACAAAATTGTCAGTATCAGATACAAAAGTGTAAATGGTAGCTAAAGGCGAGGCTTCACCATCCAATTATGCATTGTTTGCGTCCGCATGGAAAAACAAAACAAGAAGCATGCAAAATAAGAAGTCTTTGACCATAAATAGTTCAGCATATTTATGGCAAGCTACGCGTACAGTTTGGGCCAATCAGATTGTGGCCTCAAGGTAGGGATAATATGCCGGGTGACTTTCGGGTTGAACAGGTTGATAGGGCAGAATACTAATCACAGCCAGTGGCTTGATCAATCTCCTTACTCGCGCAGTTATACCGATCGATAATGCACCGTGGGACGAATAATCAGGTCGGCGTGATGGGAAGTCTTTAGGCCTGGCTCCAAAAGAACACAACTCATATCAGCGTCAGAAGCACTAGCAATCACGAACAGTAATGACATGCGGACGGTTGAATCGGTGTCTGTCACAACAACGGTAAACAGCTGGACTGGGGATATTGGCAGGGCACTACTTAAATTATTGTTGTCCCAGCTCCTTGGGAAAATAGAAGTGGATGGAAATTTGGAGTGCTAAGAACGGCATATTTTGCACAGAACGACTATAGAACAGTTAGGACGAGAGTTGACTGCTTTTCGAGGACAGTCCATTCCCAAGTTGGGTCGGACCGAGGTGATGCCTGGCGGCAGGTTCCACATTGTGATTCTTGTGCAGACATAAAGTGGTCAAGCTACTGTGGATTGAAGCCGG
>JAYGXS010000007.1:28578724-28597988 GCA_036362985.1 Ligula intestinalis | reverse complement strand
TTCTTGTGCAGACATAAAGTGGTCAAGCTACTGTGGATTGAAGCCGGGAATGGGACGCACGTTTTGCAGGTTAGTGTGCGCCTCACCCCACACCTGGACCTGACTTCACGTGAGGTCCCATTATTTAAATGGGACGGCCACTTCAGGGGTTCCTGTAGATCTGGTGAATTCTTATCTCACACAAAGACGTAACTAAGTTCACGGATGGTTAAGCTTGGCTTTTTAAACACAGATAATTTATTTTTTAGGACTCCTGAAAACAGGTCTGTGACGACTCCTACGCATACAGAACTGACGTTTCTGAATATTAAGATAAAATCCAATGTTTAAACTATCTCGAACATGGACAACGCACCTGATAACACTGTCCTGCTGGGGTCTATGATTGCGGCCTTAAGTATCCTCCTTAGAGTGAACATAAGAACATGTAAACCTGCATGACACTTGAGGCCTCTACTACACCTGGCGTCGGTTGTGTGACAGATTGTTTAGTTTTGTCAGCCACTGAGCCCGCGACTTACTACGGATAGCTAGACAAAATTAGCATACATTATCAATGGGACGGAGGTAGGGAGAGAATAGCCAGAGTTTTTCAACTGTTGCGTACGCATGATCTACAATAACGAATTCAGATATAAGTTTAACTGTTGAAAAAAAATGTGTGTTAGCTGCTCTTGTCATTTATTTTGAAATAAGTCATGCGTAGGACATGCAAATGACATCGGAATTGAATTTTTATCTACGAAAATCATTTCTGGCAATGGCTGCTGCCTGTCTAGTTGTACGTTTTGCTCGAAAAGTCACCCTTTTTATCGAAAATTATCACGCTACTTCTTTTAGTCAAAACGTACAGAGTTACGTTTTCGATAAAGTCTTTTCAGACGTCTGAATTCATTTTTTGTTTGAGAAGTTGATATATGCGGATCGGTGGAACAATAACACAATTGTCAGTATCAGATAAAAAAGTGTAAATGGTAGCTAAAGGCGAGGCTTCACCATCCAATTATGCATTGTTTGCGTCCGCATGGAAAAACAAAACAAGAAGCGTGCAAAATAAGAATGCTTTGAGCAGAAATAGTTCAGCATATTTATGGCAAGTTACGCGTACATTTTGGGCCAATCAGATTGTGGCCTCAAGGTAGGGATAATATACCGGGTGACTTTCGGGTTGAACAGGTTGATAGGGCAGCATACTAATCACAGCCAGTGGCTTGATCAATCTCCTTACTCGCGCAGTTATACCGATCGATGATGCACCGTGGGACGAATAATCAGGTCGGCGTGATGGGAAGTCTTTAGGCCTGGCTCCAAACGAACACAACTCATATCAGCGTCAGAAGCACTAGCAATCACGAGCTGTAATGACATGCGGACGGTTGAATCGGTGACTGTCACAACAACACCGCTTTGTGCACAAAACCGTTTTGTAAGCTGATTGCAGCCACTTCTACCGTAGCCAACAGGCGCTGTTCACAGACTTTTGACCAGCTGGTGTGGCATTTTAAATTATCGGAAAGCCTCTCTGAGATCTACGGGATGATTTAAGAAAACTGCGTGGGCTAGAATTGAACCGTCAATATTCTTTATTTGCGCTTTATGTTATCTGCGCTGAAAAGTGTTTGCGTACTTTTTTTGACAAATGCCGACTTTTGCGACAAATATTTTCTGCCCCACAGGGGCCAGTTGACCAACAAAAACACACACAATGGATCCCTTATCTGATGAAACCTAGTGCATGCACTAAAAATTGTAATTTTTGCGTGAATACAGCACAGGTGGCATACCCTCAACCATTTTAGCAGTGACGTTAGCACTGCAGGTAAAAGAGACATAACTTGGTAAACAAATTACTTTTTGCTAGCATATGAATATTAAATTTACAAAAAGAACTCAAAATAAAGGAAATGGTGTCATGTAAAGTCAGTGGTCCAATGTTAAATTTAATTATATTGAAGGCATGAAAGTGGAAAAGAGTGGCTAATTAATACAGAGTAAGTAAAAATAAAAAAATTGTTTGATATAATTTTTTTTCCATTAACATTTAAAGTTGCATAAAATGTATCAGAAATGGATGTTGGCAATTTACCTTAAGTGTTATTCAAACTATAAACACTTCGTTAAAATGACGGTTTGAATGCCCGAAAAGTTTCTTGCATGCTTTGTATCAATTTGTTTTATGACAATTGCAATGCGATGTTCTATGGCAATCATATTCCGGCAGCTAAGTAGAATAAAAATAGATTAAAGGCCACACACGTAAAGGCTGGCTGTTTATTACAGGAAAGTGGTACTTGTTATAAACTTCATACCATCTTGTGTATATTAAAAGATATCCTCATTTGTTTGGATTTTTTTTAATAATTTCGATAGTTTAAGTGCAAATTCAAGCAGACTGTTTTTGAATTTCTGCTAAGCACTCCAAATTGAACTGTTTTACCTTTCTTGTCTATAAACACCAATTTCGTTTAACTTTGTTACCAAAAACATCTTTAGGGAAATATATTGAGCGAGTTTTTCTAAATAATTAGTTTTCAAGCATGCATCATTATACAGCTGCCTGTGTGTTTTAATTTTAGAATCATCCAAACATGTCAAACCATTTTCGGGAAAAACGAATTTGCCTAAAATGCCGAAAATAAATACGTTCAAAATTTATTTTTTAACGTTATAAAATAGGTAACCTTTTCAAAACGCGCATTAATTAGATGTTTTTAAAACAAATGTCTGTGTACTGCTCGCTTTTTGAAGATTAAGTCAAGATCAAAATGGGATATTTTGACCAGTCTTTGGACTTTCTATAAATTTGGATATAAATACTTTGATAAAACTGAAATAGCCTACATTTCTATGTAAACTGGAGCAGCTTTCAATACGTTATTTGACTTCAGAGCACCTTTGTTTAATTTCAAATGCACAACAGAATGACAAAATATACCCTTTGATATTTCTTAACATTGGAGCCGTTCTGTTACAAGTTTTTAGTTTCATTTATTTGCTTATATATTTTTATAACAGTATGACGGGGGTCGATAACGCTATTATTAAGAAAATTTATGGAATTCCGAGGAAGTTCGTGGAAAGTCACATAGCAAAAGTAATGTTGGGGTACTTAAACACATTTGGTATTCGTACGTTAACTACTTATGATTGGGACAAAAAATAAAATTAACTTGCAAGATAATATTTTGTTATCTTTTTTAAATTTTCTTTTCTAGACAATACTGCTTTAGTTAAAACGCACACTCACATCAAATAAATGGAAGCAAAATGCAATTTGCCTTTTTGTGAAAAGACATAATTAAACATTTATTGCTATTCATGAAGATTCTTTTATAGTGCAATATGCACTTACACAAAGTTTTTCTTCGCAGCGTTTAATAGCGTAGAATTTTTCTCGGATCGCAACAAACGCTGGCTTTTGCCCAACTACTTATTTAACAACCTTAAATGTGTGTTTAATCCCCAAACTCACAAACATTCATCAGATGTGAAATATTCCGTAGGTTTGGTTTAAGTAAGAAGCATTGTCCTACGTCTCTCAAGGTAGGATTTAGTTAATAAAAAACAGAATATGACCATCATCTTCTGAAAATATGTTGGTTTACAGTTAACTGAGGCACCTTCTTAGAGGATCGTGTGTTGTGTCCCCTTGAAATAGGACTTTGATGAAAGGTTGTTTACTATCTGCTCTAAGTAGCGGAAATGTTGTGGATAACAATTTGGTTAAAAATGGTTTGCTATAAATCTAAGCTTTTCCTCTGTGAAATTTGTCAATCAGACCTTATTTTGCCCTTGGTGTCAAACGTCGTAATAAATTACGTTTATATATTAATAGCACGCAACACCCAAAAAATAATTTAAGTATGTTGCCTGGCCGCGACTTCTTACGAAGATACATGAGAGAATATTCTTGTCAGACTTCTTACTGAGAATAACGTCATGAAAAGGGCGTGACTCGTAAGGGTGCGCCTGACTACAGGCATGCATTTGAGCTAAAATATTGGTCTGTTTAGGCGCAACCGCGAATATACCATCCACGTAGCTTTTGGGTGTTCCAGCCAACAACGCTCTGTTCTCGACTACTGTATTCCTTTACCGAGAGAACCAGGAAAAACTGCCTGCCCAGATCACCCCTATATGCATACACTCATTTATGTGCACCCGTGGGGCCAGATACATTTGTCGCAGGAGTGGCATTTTATCAAACGTTTACACAACCGCCTATCAGTAGGATTAAATTTGGGCCAAATAAGAAACATTATTAGCTTAATACCAGCAGAGATGATAGACTTAGATCATCACGTAGATATCATAGAGGATTTCCGAGTATTGCAACTGTCCCATTCAGATATTCAAAATTGTTGGAAAGCGTTCGTTGGTTATAACAGGAGTGGCAGCGATCAGCTAAGCAAATTCATTTTTGCCACCAAAATAATTTCGCAAGGGTACCACAGTTGCCATGACCGAACGTTGCCAATTCAAACACTCACCCGGGTAATAACATTCCCAAATGGCCGGTCTCTCATAAGACTCATAAGATTGCCATCCTCAGTTATGTTCCCGACTCTCAAAAACCATGCTATTCTTCTACCGAATCGCATATTTAACTTACTGTCATTATGCCAGAACTCTTGAGGCCTGGATAGATTCTGTCGGAAGAATACATTTGTTGGCCAGTTTATTTTTTGATTTTTGTAAATTGATATTGTCCCAAATTTTACCTCAGCACCTCTTTCTTTACGCAGGCATGCTTGCCGCAGCTGGTGGGCAGACAACGTGATCGCTCTTGATTGGTTTGTTCGTCCCTACATCCCTACTTTCTTGTCTATTTAAATATAACCTCGGTCTGTGTGAACACCTACTAGTGTACTCGAAAGGCTTGACCCATAGTGCAAAATAATTAACATGCAGTAATATCAGCAAATGTTGCATCGCAAATGATGAGGAGGTAGGAAAATGACTACCAGACGACCGCACAACCGCGAGCCAGCGGCCAGTGTCTCAAGTGAGGTCTGCTTAGCAGTCGTCCCATAAGAGCCTGCGCGAGTCGGCCTGCGATTAGGCATTACAGAGGCCGGAAACAGCAACCCTTCCGAAAATGCATTTTGACTTGAGCTAGTCATGACAGGCGTTGACAAAGACACTTTGTATTGAGCAAGGCACTACAGACCCGGCCTCAGAAATATGCCATTGCGTGCACCTAAAATTTAGGAAAGAAACCATGTGGCGAAGGGAAAAAAATTCAAATTCGCCATGTACAGTAGATTGTCCATCACATAAAATATGAAGATCAAATTTCGAGCAGGGTGTTAAGCACGCATTTTAAGATTTTTATTTTGTTTATTGGGTTTATACGAGGCGTAAAACGCTGTTAAATAGAACATATTTCAGTTCAGACCAGTATAAATTTGTTCCATAGAATAACTTCTTAATCAATTAAATTAATGAATTAAATGTTTTTACAGAACAAACAATTATTTTTGCGTTCATGAAATTGAGGTGAGTGCACTTGTGATATAAAATGTTACTCTCGGGGAACGAAGGACGGAGCTAGTTAACACAAGTCAATCTGGCAATTATGTTACGTTTGGTGCCATAGATATAAGTAATAAGATTATGAGAACGCAAAATGTTTTAAATTTCTAAGAATAGAAGCATATATGTGAAATGTGATCCCTTTTCTCCGCAGACCGTATGCAAAAATGTGCGCAGATTTTGTCATCCATCAAGCGGAACACGATAACACAAACTCGAAAAACGGAGAAGGCAGAAGTTGAGTAGTTTCTTTCGAGAATTGTCGATGATATTTAGTTACTATTCTCAGCTTTTCTTATCTAAGAATGGAGGCTGGAAGTAAACAGTTCAATTTTCGGCAGATGATAAATCCATTTTGTGAGGAAAAGCAAAAAACTAGCCAACATTTCATATTTTAATTTGCAAACAGTTAACGTGCTCAGATAATCGACGCCAAAATATACAAGTTAAACATTTTGGCAAGAGGATAGAAATGAAGATTCAGCAAGAAGGTTTTGTGCCATGTACGGTCTGCCTTCTCGCTCCGCAGTCTACGATTATTTGCATTGCGCACGATTTGGCGTGAAAACGTTTGCAAAAAAATATATTTAAACGTTATCGTAGTTTGATGAGCCCTCGTAGTTTTGCTAATTTACGCCCTCAGTTTGTACATGAGCAGACTACTTCTACATTTAAATATTTGGTTTTCTTAACAACCCCGACATTTCACTTTTTTTCGGATTTAACTGGCTTTTCGAAAACTATTTTATCTTGGTACATAATACTTCTTTCTACACCACAATTTCTCATCTTTTTTATAACGACGTTTAAAAAACTGACAAATTTTGCACGAAATCGTCAAGGTGGAGGTGAAAAAAGTTAAAGCAACTGCAGTTATTGTTTCAAATCAATGCCAGTTTTATGTTTTAGAAATTACTTGTGAAGGTTTTTGCGCAAAATGCAGTAACAAAAACATTTCTGCCGCATTTTGTTTGATCACATCGTGTGCAAGGCGAATAAACAAAGTGAAGACTGTATGTTACCATTTTGGTTCTAGAAAAGTGTCAGGTCAGATCAGCATTTTTAGGCATAAAAGGGCAAGATGGGGTCAATTCTAACGATTGTCGATATGTGAGAAACACATTAAGCTATTTAACGCTGCGGGCCAAACGTTTTGCATCTGCATGTTGTACTTTAATGTAAAATTAATAAAGAATAGAAACGTTTGAATAATATGCGTTCAGAGAACATAAAAAAATTGTTTCGCGTGCATGAATGTGTAGGAGAGAAGAACGGAGTCAGTTCCAAAAATCCGGTTTTGTAAATCTGTTATATTTTGCGCCGTAAAGGTAAGTAATACATTTGTGAGACCGTAGTTTATTCTGCTGTGCTTAAATTGGGGCCTTAAAGAAGGATTGCCATTAACTGTCGCGAAATACCGCATGTTTCCCCTGTCACGCAATTTGCGGAAAATTTCACATGGTTGGTATGGGTCAAGCAGAAACACTGAATAAAAACCCCTAAAGCAAATGGCCAGAAGATTGTTAGTATTTGCAAAGTCGTCTTTGATATTCAGCCACTCAGATCTGTTATTGTTAGCTAGAGTTTGCCTAGAAGTAAAATAATATACTGAAGCTACTCAGGTATACAAAGGAAGGTGATTTCTCTAATTTGTATGCAGGTTATGAATCCGTTATGTTAGTGAAGTCAAAAATGTTCAAAATTGGTCACTTTAATATTGACTTAAACTTGCAAAAAAAATTATATTCCTGGGATACTGAAAGCTTTTGAAGTAGGTTGCCTGTAATTTTAAAATTCCTATAATAATTGCAGGCGTATATGTTCGCGCATTTTGTTGTGGGTGTCCATTTTCCAGGGCAAAGTGATGGCTTGATTTATGCAAAAACCATGATCCAAAAGGCAGTGGCATAAGAAATGATTTTTAAAAAACCCATTTTTAAGTGAGCACTTTTAAGAAATATCTAAGCTGAAGTTTTTTGGTAAACGAGTAAAGCAACAGCTGTATTAAGGGCTAATTATATTAAAACCCTATAAGTCGTTAGGTATTAAACAGAAATTTGTGAACACTCTGATGCTTGTCACATTCAATTTGCCAAAATGATAACAATGAAATGTGACCGAAGGAACATTTTCTCAACGTACACTTGGCAAATTGAATGTGACAAGCACCAGAAAAATAAATCTCAATTAATAAATCCCTGGCCGGCATTTCAACTTGTGAAATGGCGAAGTTACTTAATCCGGCAACGTGCCAGTCAGCACAATTAAGTGCAAATCTGGTTTGTTTAGCGTATTCGCAGTAGAAAATAAGCAAAGAAACATCTTCAAATATGTGTGTGTCATGCGCAATCTGCATTTCAGTGCCGATGACACCACACTATACTATACTTAACACTGAGCGCAAGGTAAAAGCTTACCTATCCAAAAATTCCTTTCTGCTGCTTTTTTCACTCGATTTCTTGCTTTAACATGCCAGTTTAGAATTTAAAGCTGAAATTTGCTTGTTAGCCCTGAATTTTCACTCATTCGGAATGCTTCGTTTTGTTTTCCTCACTACATAATATTTTTGCACATACCACAATATTTTTTTTTCCTTTTTATAAGGATACTTACTTTTTTTACGCTGAGACTTTGGAGGAGACATTTTTTTCTATTTTTGTAAAAGACGCATTTGCGACCCAAAATCGTTCGATTTGGTCAGTTAGCCTACTTACTGTGGTTGTAGCGTCAGGTAACACAAGGGTGACCATCAGCAGAAATACAAAAACGTTAAAAACAATCATAACCAAGAGCAAGCTTTTGCTGTTTCGTGCGCAACGAAGCGTTTCCTTCCCGGCTTTGGATTGAAGGCTGTTAAATATGTAGGCCTACTTTCACCTGCGTAAATAGTTTACTGCGTGTTACTTCCTTTTGCCTTGCAGCTGCGAGCAAGAGTGTTTACAAGGGTCTATAGTTTTTTTTAACAAGCCTGTCATAAGTGGTAGTTGTGTAGACGAGAGAAGGTTTCTCCAAAGCAACCATCAGTTAAGGCAGAAATGGCAGGAGAGATCAACTGCAAAAGTTTGTGTACAAAAAGCGCAACCAAACGACCAAAACTCCCCTTCGTTGAATCCAGTTTCGTGAGCGTGTCAGTGTCCGCTGCTGCAAAGTCTTGACTGCGAAATATTTACCGAGTTGGCTGAAACCAATAAAATGGCACGGCGCGTATTTATTGGTTCAAACTAGTGTGCGCCTCAGGAAGCAAGCCACTGCGGGTGCGTAGAAATGGCAGGACCTCGCGGGCCTCTCGCAGGGATTGTAAACAAAAGTCCGGGGAAATTGGACACGTGTGAGTTTCCAAAGATTGCCTACAAATAGAGGATGTGTCAGCAAAACAGAACAGAGTACAGGCACCCAAACTGCAATGCCTAAAAGCTGTTTTTATTATGATACAATGGTTCGTAGTTGCTGACTAACATAGTAGTGTCACCGCATTTGTAACAGCACTGCGCTTCTACAATATTATTTCTGTGATCTAACTATTCTTAGCAAGATAAACAATTTGCAGGATTAAAGAGCTCTTTTCCATTCTCAAATTTTTACACATCCGCGAGTCGCAACTATAAGAAATGGATCTCTTTTCAAATCATCACTGCTCTGGAGCAATTTTCCCCACCAATTGAGTTAGCTCCAGCACAACTGCGCTTCCTTCATCGCGGCATTAACCACTAAATAGCTCCATATATGTCACCTGCATACTTTCCGTGCTTGTTACATCGAAAAATGGTGGCCGTGGCGCGGGGAGGTAAAAAAACACTAGAGTACTCATTCGTGATAAACATCAAGGGCTGTGACACTTCACCCTTTAGTCAAGTCAAGTTTGGAAGAGGCAGATGCAACGACTGGAAAATATGATTATTTTCCTGACGTTTCCGATTCTGTCGGGAATCTTTAATCTTAGGAAATGGTAGTTTAATCTGTAACATGGAATATGCACAAATTTAACGGTATTTATAGTTTGTAGCTGTCATCCGCATGTCTAGTACTATAATCCACTCCTGTGGTCACCGCATTTGTCTTAATTGGTCCAAGGGTGGCTTGAAACTTTGCGTTCGACTAATAAATAGCTGTGATTTCCTTGACATCCATTGGTATGTGGACGACATTTTCGTCGTGATTGAGTGTGATCAGTTGCTGATATACAAGGAACGCCTAAACGACGTCTTTTTGGACTTTCAGTTTACGATGAACGTAGAAAAAACGAGACAGCCGGCCTTCCTCGTGTGCCGCAAAGACGGTGTGTCCTAAGAAATAAAGGGATCAGTTAAGTTGCCATAACTATACATGTCCTGAAAAACAACAGCAAACACAAACATAGCTGCGTAAGAGCACTATACAAGTGCAGTGAGACGCATTGCAGTAAAGGTTAAGAAAAAGCTGCTAAATAACAACATTTTCGACGGATATTGAACGCAAATTGATACCTGCCCACTATTGTCAACCAATACACACGCAAGCGGGAGTAGAAGCCACATCCAACTGGCCCAAAATATTTGCAAGCGCATTCGTAGGTGAAGAACGTACCGGATTTGGTGCAGTTACGCACAAAGCAACAACGTCAAAGAAATCGGGAGATTTCTTTTGACACCAATGGTCGCGCATGCAACAACGGTGAGAAAAAAGACCCCCAACTCCCAGACTACAGCACACTAGGCGGGTCATGGCCATATTTTCAAGACTTACGAGGCAAACATCTTTGCAAGACGTGACAAACACGTAAGTCACGAGCTGCTCGCGTCACAGTTATCGGGCTTCCAGTCCATTAGCAAGCGCAGCTTTATAGCAATCCCATGAGACGCAATGACACATTGCTAGACCAAACGTGGGAAGGGTCAGGCACCACTACAACTGCGACGACAGCGAACATAATTGTCGCCTGTAAATCAAGCCTGCATATAACACGGACAAGGAAATCGTGACAATAAATGTGTCAAATGCGAAGTGTGAAGCCATTTCCGTACCAATAAAGTCCAAAACGGTGGATACACCTGGATAACCGCTACGAACTATAAATATTAAGCAATCTTTGCATGTTTCACCTCTTTCTGCGCACGACTTCGACTAACTTACCATAACTTTTGATGAGAGATTCACGACAGAATCAGAAACGTTAAACAAATAAATATCTTGGTCCGTGTTTGCATCTTTATCATCAGAACTGTTTTTTTAGAACTCGCATATTTATTTTTATTGGCAAATTAAGTTAATTAAGGGAAATACAGTAGTCGCCGAAGGTCACGCAGTATGTGTATATATGCGTAAGATTTATGCTAGTTTGCTAATTGGCATTGAATCGAGTAATGATATTTATCATCGTGTAGTCTATTTTGAAGTCATTCCGGTCGTGCTTGGCTCTGACACTAGCAAAAGTTATGTATTGTAAAAACTTCCTATTTAATTTGTATGCTATTTTATCATATATTTTGACTGCCTTTATAAATTCAAATATATATTTTGGAAACGATCCACGTAAAACTTATTTATTGTCTTTGTTTGGTTGCAAATCGTGACTTCTTTTATTTTTATGCTCCAAGAAAGGGAAGCTTTCGGTTTCTAAAAGCTGCTTTATTGCCGAATAATTGAATTAACGAATGACTGGTAAACTCAAATTAAAGGTTTAAAAACGGCACACTGTGAACATCCTGTTTAAGTAAAACCACGTTTTCACTTACAGCTTAAGAAAAGAGTCACATAGCGACCATCAAATATTCAAATATATTTGGGACCTATTTAATGCAGTAAAGGCAGTAAAAATACATTGACGGTAAGATTTATTAAAAATGAAGACCCCAAAATCGCAAGAAAGCTCATAATTAGCAACTTTTAAAACCAAAAGCTACCCTTTGTTTGAGTATAAAAAGTATAGAAAGCGTAATGTTTCTGTCAAACAAGTACAAGAAATAATTGTTTCGTGCATGGTTTCTATGAAAGATATTTAAATTTATAAATGCAGTCAAAATTAATGATAAAAATTCAAACTACTTCAGCAGTCAGTTTATATAATCGATAGGTTTTTCTAGTGGTCAGAACGAAACTCGTTAAAAAGCTTGCATCCTACCATGACTGAAACGACTTTAGCAATACCTACAGGATAATCAGTATCACAACTTGAGTAAATGCCAACTAGCGAAAGAATAACAGTCATTCGCGTATTTTGAGATGTTGCGTGATCTTTTGCACCTACTGTGTATAAACAAACGCCTTTCGACTCCCTATTGGTACGCAGTAATGAAGAAATGCATTGGTTGAGAAAACATTGCTATAAAGGTCGTTTACAAAAATTTAAGGTGACTATCAACTCGTTCAAGATGATAAAACCAGATTAAATGCTGTCATTGAACACGAACCAGTAGATGTTACTGAGCAAACAAAACAGACGGTTAATATAATTTGCTGAAGCATTGCTCAGGATTCAAAAGATGAAATTAAAGTTGCGGGATTTTTAGAAGAAACGCTGTTGTAAGTGGGAAAAAAGTGTGTGCAAGATAGGACCGGCATGCCACTGGCAATGTTTGCGACAAGCCTAGATATGCCAATGCGTAAATAATGTTATCCTCACATGTAAATCAATTGTTCTAAGTAAGCTTTCTAAGCAGTTACAAAAGAAAAATGTAAGACTATTAAGGAGACCGTTTCCAAGCAAAGCCAAAAAAAGCACCAACATCGATAAAGGATTATTTGCAGGCCTTAAGATTCAAAAAGCAGGTATAATATCACATTCATCCTGTCCGAATTAAAAAGTAAGAGGAAGAAGGAGTGGTTTTTTGGATCATGTACCCAAAGGATTATCGATTAAATCAGCAAAAGTGAGACTATCCAATTCAGAAAACCTTCTCGGAGTGCAACATTGTCAGAACTGTCGTTCTCAGAAAAAAAGATGAAAGTCTAACTTGAAAGCATTATTAGAGAAGTTTTTTTCTCACTCCTAAAATTCACACAGAATTTAATTTTAAACTTCAGATCATTTCAAATACAGTTCGAACACATTTTTTTGGATCCATTCCTAAAATACTGAGGCTACAATAAGTTATGCAAACTATGATTTGCATCAGTTCACCCTATTCGATGGGTTCGTAAAAACTGAAACAATAGACAAAACAGCAGCGCAAGACTTACAAGTACTGATGGCTAATGAAGGCATATAGTGGCTTACTCGTTGACTGAGTTTCTCGTACTTGGGGCTGCTCGTCCCTTCATTGTACAGTCAGTGAGCATCTTCGTAGAATGTTGACCAAACTTCTCAAATAATTTTAAGATTAAGAATAATTACCTAAGTTGATTGTTGTGTCCACTATCATGCAGTCTGATATCAAGAATGTCCACTTTTGAATGTTCTGTTTAGGCGATCTGCACAAATGGCAACTGGTTTGCGTCACTTCTTAATTACCATGCATTTGACACAAATTTGTGGTGCTTTTGTAAACAAGTACATTTTTTACGGAAAGTAAATACAAACATATTTAAGTACATAACCTTGCTAATGCAATGTTGCAACCAAACCGAAGGAAATGGTTGAACACACATTTATATTTGTTTGTTTTATCTATTGATATTTTAAAAGGCACTACATACTGTTTCCTAGAAAATAATGCACTTTAACTCGGTGGTCTGAACCACAGTCTGCGCAGAATTTGGCAAAGTACACAACTTACTGATATCCAAGGAATTTTGGACGCTATTAAAGCGTGCGAACCAAAACACATTGCTCGTGCGTATTGTACTATTAAATATTCATAATGAAAACCAGTAACTTTTTATTACATCCGTTGAATGAACGCAACATAATGTGTTGCGTTCAGATAATTAGCGTAAGTTCAAATATGAGATAACACATTGTTTTTTGAAATAGATAGCGCATTCAGTTCATAACATTATTTTTGCAAAGCTCATTCGTCCTGTGACATCAAGCTAAATAATACAATTATAGGGCTGTACTTTGTTTTAGTACCCCAAAAATAAGGACGCAAAATAGCATATAGATGAACAGCTGAGACATTACAGCAC
Source organism: Ligula intestinalis (assembly GCA_036362985.1). Taxonomy (NCBI): domain Eukaryota; kingdom Metazoa; phylum Platyhelminthes; class Cestoda; order Diphyllobothriidea; family Diphyllobothriidae; genus Ligula; species Ligula intestinalis. The sequence continues at coordinate 28,584,410 of JAYGXS010000007.1, read as the reverse complement.
TTACCTCTGTCAAGCCGTATGTAAAAGATATCCACATACTTTTAAGTTATCAATAATTATGAACGTATAAGCAAGTTTTAAATTGATCAAGTAGAAGATTTCCAGTTTTCATAAATGCGCTGTATATATTCTGCCTCTTTGCTATGCATTTTATACTTAAATATTAAAGCTGTAAACGGAAAACTGCTCCTTCATACACGAAAGAGAAAGTTATTTCATTTTCAACGGACGATTTATTTCGCACACCCAGAAATGTCAGGAACCTGTCTCATCTTGTTATCATTATCTTAAATTATCTTTGAAAAAGGAAGAGCATGCAGATAGTCAACACAGAACTATATAGACAGAGCTCAATTCTTGAGATAAATTGATAAAGAAAACTTTTTTAATTTATCCAAGGGATATGAGTTCGTGACTATTGTTGCAGAAGTTCTTATTTCTTGAAAATGAATTGACACTTTTGGGTGATTTTAAAATCATGACCCAAACAAGCCCATAAATTTGAAAGAATTTTCAAATACTCAAACTGTAAAAACTTATTTGAATAAATTCTTTACTTTGAAAAATAAGTAAGCATATTCACATAAATTCTCATTTATGCGTGATCGAATGAAGCCAGTGAATGTCGCGCGATGAGCTATTCGATAACAGATATGCATTTGATTGCGCGTATTGTGGAAGTATGTATATCCAGAATTTTTGCAAAACAATTATTTTTTAACGCAAATCTACTGTTGCTGGTAGATGTTTTGCATGAAAAGGCTTTCTCTCCATTACAAGTTCAGTCCTCCTAATACGCCAGATGGTTGATTTTTTTTTCTGAGTGTTTCGCCTTTATCAAAAAGCTGGTTGTACAAAACAACGCAATTACCTTGTTTAAAGTGTTTTTAAGCGGTTAAATCTACTTCTTTTCTAAATTTAGAAGTATTAGACTGAAGGAACAAGTTGGTAAGGATACAAAAAACAAGACGGCTACTGCACGTAAGAAGTGGAGTAGGTGGAATAGGGAAGGCACAAACCTATCACGTGCAGGCAGAATTGTGAAAAAAATACGAAAAAAAAAATAGCCAACCGAAAAGCAACCAACTGGTCTTGCTTTCGGACAAAATTTCCCCTGAAAATACATTTTGTACTACCACTGCAATGATAAGATCAATATAACTCCCATTACCTTTTATATATGTTTTAAAAATTCAACTCAATAAGAAAGTGCCTTCTTTTTATTTGAAGTATATTGAGCTACACTTTACTCAAACATTAATGTAGGGTCAAGAATTTTCGGGCGATTGACCCATGTGATAACGCATAAAATGTCTTAGTAACATACCGCAAAATGATCATTTATAGTTATTTTTTTCCAGATGTTGATTTTTTTATTTTATTCATATTCAAAACATATTTTAAATAAAATGTGTTGATAAGTGAAGAAAGTTGGATTCCAAGATGAGATGATAAAAAAACGAGGATCTTCGGAAAAATCGAGTTGTACTCATGAATTTTTGAACAGGTGTTACTTGTTCGTCGTCATAATAAATTAAAAGTGACGGCTGATAATGTTGCACTAGAGGTTTTGGGGGCAGAGGTTACGACAAACGGGACGGTATTGGGTAAGAGAGTTACTGTGACGTGACTTTTGGGGCGAAAGTTTGTGCTGGTGAGGGGAGAGAGGTCTTGACGTTTAGAATGTTGGCTATATTATGGAAGGAGTGAAGGGTGGTTCAGAGTCAGCTAAATACTACCTGACCGAGTACGACCAAACCGCTGTTGATTCAGGCTTGGCGCTGGTAAGTGGACATAGTATGAATCAAGGTCTACCTGTCTATTTTAACTAGCCAGGCTCGAGTGACAAGACTTGTTGAGTTCTCTCGCTTGCCTCGTATTAACCATGGCGATCCCAATTGAATCCGAGATCAAACTCAATGAAGTGCGCAAATACGCTTGATAAATGCTCCCGTTGGCCAAAGGCTTTCTCTGTGTTCCTTTTTGCGAGTCCCTTATATATCGTTTCGAGCTCATTAATTCGAAAAAATTGAGATCGAACCAAGCTCGTTTTGGCCATACGTTTAAGGTCCAAATTAGCTCGAAAAAAAACTCAAGCTTTTTTGTGCAATCACGCTAGAAGCTCGAACAATTTAATTCGTTTTTTATCGGGAAAGGTGTTGCCTGCCTTTTCTGCGAAAACACACATTTTTTTGAAAAATAGCGAAATATTAATTTTTGAACACATTAATTTTAGTCAACAGCATATATAAGTATTAGAAACAGGCTAAAAAATATGAGTTTACAAACACAATACGAAAGTTCTCTTTGGTCGGCGTTTAAAATTATTGGCCTCCAGAATCCATCATTTTCGATTTCATAAGCGGGGCTAGTAGTTCGTATGGTCATGGCACATCGTAGTCATCAGGATTTTGGGGTTTATCTCAAAGAAGCAAATAAAGAAATAAGTACGTAGGTAACACAACGTAAAGTAACATCAAGTGATAAGGACACGTGGCCAAAACTCACATTTAAATTTTATATATAACAAAAATCCATCAGTAGCTAATTATTTTACTATGTTATTTCCTATAATAGGCAGGAAACGTTGACTTATATATGTGCTTACTTCGGAACAAGTTCCATATGGACTTACTCACTGCTGCCCATTGCGTTTCCTTTTTTTCCAATTGCTTTTCCTTCCCAAAAGAGTACGTCCATCAGTTGGTAGCTCGGGGGCAACACGCTTTATAATTTTGAAGAGTTTGGTCGGGGTATTGTTGTATATTGCCCAAAACCGCGAACCATTCTTCAGACTCTGCTCTTGCTTTATCGCAGGGTAACCTGTTAACTGCGCAGTTACTTTTTCAGATGTCGAACTGCTCAAACGCCTAGTTTTCTACCAGAATGAAGTGCTTCAGTCTAACTTTTTGGATTAGGAACTGCAAGAGAGGTCAGCAACGTTTGACAATCACGACACTTTCCATGTTTTCCGTTTAGTTTTGAGTATATCATGAAGATAAGCTCACCAATCACATCGTCAATATGCTCTATCTGATAGTGGCTTTCGCACGCTGAAGAAAACAGCAAACAACAGCCGGTTTACGGGCTTTAAAGCCAAAGTAAAACGAGCTCGTTTGTGCGTCTTATCATCAGATTGCACCATGTCCCAATTGCGTCCGCCGCGCGCAAGAGGCTGCAAAAATCGAAAAGCCAATCATATATTGATAACGTTATAATCCACATCAATGACAAGCAAGCAGGCTTGTAGATCGTGCTTGCGTAGAACTTTAACGCGCACATTGTTATTAGGGGTGTGAAGACGTCGGCCTGTTTGCCCAATATAAACACAAGGTCAACCTGCACAAACATTTGTATATGATTTAATACTCGGAACATCATCCTGAGGACTCGTTTCAGAAAATGAAATATTAATATCTAGTAGGTTCATCTGCCAATGCTTAATTGCGTTTTTTCTTTTAAGTTTGAGCTATTCAAATGCCAAAGTTGCTGTGATGATGCAACTTGATTTGAACATATGGAGGGATGGATTTTGATAAAAAAAGTGTGATAGGAGGCTTCCTCGGGTGTGTTGTAGAAGGTATAGGCTTTAATTGTTTGCATGAGATAAGCATCCTCAAAATATAAGAAAACAATTGGCCACAAAGATGCGATATAACAAGGATTATTTACTAAGAGTGGTTACAGGTATTTTCTATAAGAGTATTTAAAAACAGTAAAACGCAACGCTTTTTATGTCATTTCTTTGCTTACCTGCTCGAGAGAATGGAGTTAAAAGAGGAGTTATGGGAAAAAAAATATAAAATTGTAAGGAAGAATTTAAGAGTTGGTAAGGATCAAAGAATCGCACAAGAGGGCTGCTGTGTGTAAGGAGAAGAGATGATGGGATATGGGCGGTAAGGCTTATCTGATGCAGGTGAGATCTACTTAATAGCAAGGGATAGTTAACCAGTTGACAAAAACTATTGTATTGTGACCATAGACAAAGGTTCGGTTTAAGCCACCTTAAAGCAGTTGACTGATAGCACTTCGGTGACCTTGTACATGCGTTCCTCAAGAATATCCTTACTTTCTGGGATACCTCAGTAGATACGGTTTTCTTTATCGTCCTAACATCGTAAACTTAGAACCCTAATGGATAACAGGACATAACTGATCGAAATATTAAATCCTGTCAAACGTCGATACAACTACCACCAAATTCCTTTCGAAAAAGAACCCTTATTTTGAAGTGGGGTAAGGGATAAACATATTCACGAGTCTAAACACAATCATGTTGCTCTGCTTTTCAACACTAATTAAGCGGACGTGATTTAATTCACTTAAGCAGATGCTTTTTCCTTTTTTATCATATTCTCTCCGCTTAGGAGATCAGAGACCAAAACAGCAACTTGAAGGGAGCTTTCGTAGTGTACAGACAACGAGTTTGAGTTGGTAGGGTTAAAAAAACGGGCAAAACGGTACTGCGCGTCAGGAGTGGAGTTGGTAGGAAGGGGTAGGCACAGTTAATGAGATGAAATGGGAGAAAGATAAAAATCGAAAATTCACTGGCTAAATGAATAGGACAAGACCATCCCCTGACAATAAACTTTTTACTATTACTCAATCTTGAAAAAATCTGCTTCCTACGATAAGATCATAATTGCCTCCCATACGTTGGGTGGTCTTTTTTTAAAATTCCAATCTGTTATACAATATCTTCTAATTATTTTTGAAAATACATTTGGATTTTTTACGAGTAAATTTTGATTCAGCAATTGGCAGGCATTTACGTCGTTTGATCACACATTAACTGCCTGAGTTGCACTTCCCGAAAAAAGATCGGAAGTAGCAATTTACTTCAGTTTCTGTTTATCTTAAGGACTGTATTACTGATATTTTTATTCCTAATCAATACATACTTTAGATAATAGTTCAGAAGTACAAATATCCGCATACTTTTACACACTGTAACTTGTTCTCGAAAGATTAGTTTCAGCAAATGGCATAATAATCCCTCTTTGATTCATCTACTTCTGCTAACTGTCTTTCCTGCGGTTAAGTTTTTCAACTTTTAAAACCAAAACGTTTCTTTGATGCTTAAATAAGAGTTGGCCATACGGGTGGAAGAACAGTGGTACACGTCCCACAGTGAGACGTGCTGTGGACATGTTAAGGAGAAACTTGTATTTACTTAAATGCGCGGGATGAGCATTCATCAATTATACAAAGACAGAAATAAGCCACGAAGATGCATAATAACGAAGATTATAAACACAGAATGGTTAAACTTTTTTTTCAATTGAGAGCATTTTGAAGCGGTATAGTAGAACGCTTTTTATGTCATTAATATACTTCCTTGTCCGGAAGAATGAAGTTAAAAAAAGTTCTAGCGACAGCTAAAAAATATAGAACCATTTATCAGAATATATGAGTTGTTAAGGATCGAGGGAACAGGCAAATTAGCCACCTACGTAAGTTGTTGTGTTGGCGGGATAAGCGGAGGTGCAATCTTATCAGATGCAGACGGAGTCAGGAAAATAGCAGGGCTGGTTTTTTGTGGCGGTGAGAGAGGCTCCGCTGTATGCCACTTTAAAGCTGTTGACTGATAGCATTTCGACGCGCCTTTTAAATAATTGTCTGTGCGAGACAGTTCTTAAAATTGCGAAAATTCCCATCACAGAAATCCGAAGAGTATTTGGCGAGC
>JAYGXS010000007.1:28551983-28574295 GCA_036362985.1 Ligula intestinalis | reverse complement strand
AACGTTGAACGTAATTGCCGACAATTTCACCTTTTACGCTTTACCCCCCTCCCATATAAATGTAATGGCCTGATGAGAATTTATTGAAAGTATACGTATGCTCGCCAAATACTCTTCGGAGTTCTTAAAATGGATAGTTTTAATGCCACTGCAGTTTGTCTACAAAATGAGCACGGGTTCGAGGCTCGGAAAGGGCACCACTAGGGTCTGGATGTGACCGTCTGACGACGGTTAATAAGACAGAAACAGCCATTCTAGTCTCCAGCTTTAAAAACCAGCTGTCAAGAACCAAGGCAAAGCAAGATGAAGGGATCCCTTAGCGGTCAGTGAACATTCACCAATGAGTGTCATGCACCACATATGCAGAAAACTACAGTTTAACACATAAGTATGACCCTCCTGCTAGAGGATGTAAAAGTAAAGTAAGGAAATTAATTATTTGTTGGCACGATCTTTGAACATTGTCAGTATGATTCTGGTCGGCTAAGCCTTGAGGGTTCACGAAAAAATCACCAGAAATTTATAAGGTACTGCCATGAAAACGTTCAGCAGCATTCGTCTTCTGCTGATGTCCCGGATGATGAATCGGAGGTGGATGTCAAAACGTCAGACGAATATTAGTCTTGTCCCTGTGATCACATCTTCTTCCTCTTCTACACAGGGCCCGCTATGTTGGGCTATGTATATGAAACACGACCAGGGGCATATGCTCATTGTAATGCTAACTGCCTTCGTGTCTACGCATTTTGCCAGAAAATCTTGATAAATGCTGGAATTAACGATATAACTTCAGAAGGTTAGGCGAACCTTACGGATTAAAATATTGACGCCTATCATGGTTTTCCATTCGCATATGTCCGATTAGATCATTTTGTGATGACAACTTGCGTTAAAAACAGTGTATGTTGAATACTTAGAACATTTCAAATGGTGAGTTTCTGGTAGATGAAAACAGTTTGCGGAGACAGGTTCAGCCTTTTATACGTCATCAGATCAAGGCACAATGCAACATGTTGCTATGTTGCATTTATGGCAATATATTTTAACCCCGTACGAGTCCGATTTTTTGAGGATTGTTGATTGTTATTTGTTAAAGCTGAACCCTATTGGCGACGCCTTTGACTGTATTCAACTACAAAAGACGATAGGAGGAAAAAGGTGCGGTCAAAGATTATGGCATACCATTAGAGTAGTATATGTAATGTGCGTAGTTTACCTTTCGTACATACATTGTGGGGAATGCTTTGTAGACCCAATATGTGCCCCTTATGCTTTGATAATCAAGACAAACTAAGAGGGGGTTAAAATTGCCGACACATTTTCAAGAACTCCCAGTTCCAGAAATATGTTGCATTTCATTTATTCTGCGCTAAAGATTGAGTGAGAACGACGGATTTTGTGTGTTCGCAACAGATTTTTACGCATGTGTTATTCTATATGCTTTTCTGTGTTGCCCATTGGTTGGACTGTCTTGCGAATATTCCTAGGGAAATCTTCGTTTTTTATTCCTTTGCATAAGATTTCATCTGCTTCCCTCAAGATGCAAACGTCACGTATGAGTTAAATATGCCAAAGTTAGTTTTTATAAGGAAAAGGCTTGCACCTTTTACTGCTGACTGCAGAATCAAATATGGCAGGAACATTTTATATCTGAGTATCTTAAAGAAGAAATAGTCTACTTCTTCCGAATTGCTTCCTGCGACCCGCATGTTCGCTTGTATTGACAATCTGCGTATAGTTGCCGGATGAATACATATAAACCCAGAATAGTCCTTCCCGTAAGCGTGGCTTTTTTCAGAAAAAGTAACCATAGACTAGATGGTGTCAGAAACTAAATGCCAAAAACGTTTTCTTGCTAAGGCAGCTTAGGAAAAAATTGCAGGTTTTAAGGCCTGACTTGATTGTTATCAGACTGAGAGCTGATACAACGTGTGAGAAGCAGGCATAACAGTATCGTAATCACGCTCTTCTGATGACTCGACCGATGGTTCGTTATCGATTGGCACAAGCCACTGACCAGGAGTATTGATCTGCCCTTCCTCTCTGGTCAGCCCGAAACCTACTCGGTATATTACTTCTCAATGTCACAATCTCATTAGCTCGACTTCAAATGCCTGTAGAGACGCTGCCGGCTTTAATTACGCTGTTCTAAGTAGGTAAATATATATTCATTTTTGCGTAATTTGGTGGTTTTCTTTGGGCTTTGAAAACAGGACGACACGAGTAGTGAGATATTTTCCTTCTCGCGACTGTAAGCAAGTGCAGTCTGCGTAGTAATGCTATCCTTGATAGTTTTTGACTGCACAGCACGTTATGACTTCCTTTAAATCGGGTTGTTTGCCTTCATTTACCTGCACGATAAAATCGCGGAAATGTTGGGCACCTCATGAGAAAATGTTCAAACGGTCAGTAAAAGTGTAAATCTATGGAAAAAAACCTTTTAGTTAGAGCTGACAGTTCCAAGAATACAGAAAGTTACGCAGTAATGGTAGCAAAATCGCTGAAATAATCATTTGTACTCCAGCTGTAACATTAATGTATGTATGACGCTCCATGTCCGTTCAGAGGTATAATATATACTATCACAAACTAGTAATTTAGATTACCGCACACATAATTATCCCTCAAATAATAAGTTTGAGCTAATGCTTAGATTGTAGACATAACTTGCGACAGACTTGTGCTTCTAGCAATGCTGAATGCCCCGCCCATAACAAAATGCATAAATATCCATACTGCCCTCGAATGCGCATAACTGTCGTCACTAGCATTGTCAAAGACAAATTTTTCAACGTAATTTTTTTTATATATGTACATAATTTGGAATAATGTTCGAAAATTTTGTTTAAGCCTGCTTTATAAATGTTGTAAATAAGTTTAAGATTATTGCTAAGTTTTGCAAATATTTTCTATAAATTAAATGCTGAAAACCTAAATGCAAACAAAACATCTTCACGTCAATGTTAACTGAAAAAAAATGAAATACGCTTTATGTCGAAAGGAGCATCCAGAAGATTCATCAAAAAATTGGCTCACTGGACGCAAGTTAACTGGGAGAGGAAAACTTTGGCACAGCGAATCGCGTGGTACGACCAGACCGCGCAGCGCAAACCCCACGTGATGGACCACAAATAATTATTCATCAGAAGAGTCACGTGACCTGAGGGGACATGGCTTATTTTCGCCGCACTGCTTTCGTATCTCTGCATGTAACCAGAAATTGCCCCGAATTTCTGAATGATTTAGGCAGGTAAAGTTCTTTGCATAGTGCGTCAGCCGCAAATGACTTATCAGACATGTTTGCAGGGGAAAATATGGTGGCTAGGGTATAGTTTGAACAATAAGGACATTTACAATGATTATTTTCTGGTATATGATAGAATAAGTGTGTGAAACGAGGTTCAGCAGTTGTTTCGTCATCTCGTCAGGGCGCACACTGCAACAAATCACAATCACGCAAACGCTGAAATGTTAATAAACTTATTGTTGGCCGAGCATTGGCTGATTTTTATTGTTAGGGATAGCAGATTATCATGAATTAAAGTTATACGCGCGTTACTTAGGTTCTGGAGAAGTCCAAGCACATAATTTTGAAGATAAAACTTGCGGTGAACACTTACGGCACAGGCAAAGGTGCATGAATAGTAATGTGAGAAAACTGACGTCTGTACATAAATAATGCGGAGTGCAAATATGTCCAGTTAACCTATTTTAGATATATTATTATTTTTTCAGATAAAGACCTTGAGGAGACATTCTTAATTGCTGACCTCCGTACATAAACAGCCACTTTGACAGCTGTAGAAAAAATCAGACAATGTCACCAAAAACCATTTGGACAGGCCAACTTATATCTTTGCAATTTGTTCAAACGAATGGTAAGGTAAAAAAACACTGAAATTTTCTTTACCTGATTTTCTTAATCTTGGCCTGATAAGTGCGATTTGATTTGGTTGTTACTTGCCTCTTCAGGTTTCCTAATGTTAGCAGAGCAAAAAGAATGGAAACAGACTGACAGCAAAAATTGACAAAATATCTTAACGGGTACGCTTTTAATTTATTAGTTGATGTACTGTATTGAAATATATGCGTACAAGATGGAAAAAAACGCCTCCAAAGAAATGTAATTTGCGCTCGTTGGGAAAACAAAGTGGCTTTATTCGGCAAGTTTTGATGCTTGCTGCCCATGTCATCGTAAGACTTGAGAAAATGTGCAACGAGCAATTAGAATCTCATGAACGCCAAAGCAAATGTATAGTCAACATGCGTAAGCACTATTAAGCGCTTAATGCGTCAGTTTATGGTGTACAATTAAGTAGGCGCAATGGCGTAATCACCAGTCGGCAACTGAAACATATTTTAAGTCATCCGATGTGAGCTCTAATTAGCAGTTACGATTTAGTTTTGGCTATATAGGCTGGATTTTTCATTTTTCTTTGAGATGTTTGTACATTCCTTTGAACCCGATATGTCGGCTGATGCATGAATCATCCCAGTGCATGTCCAGGTTTTTGAAATAGCAATCTCCGATGCTGCGTGTTGGCTCCCAAGTAAAGATGTGTCCTGCATGCAGGGAAGGCCCAGCAACTTGGTTTAGACGTTCACGCCTCATCAATACCAGTTTGTTGTCGCAGATGCCTATGAAGACTGACCTTCGTGTTTGGCCATCGTATACACAATCACAAGCTTTGCATGTGATCTCTAAGACCACATATATGTTATCAAGATAGCTAATATTATATAAAAAGTGTTCATAAATTAGTCGCCAATATGTGCCCAATTTTATTTGGTATTTCTGCAAGTACCTTCCATCGAGTTCAGACACATTCCTTACACATGTAAGGGATCGCCGTGTATTTGGTTCCAACGTCTGAGTAGTTCTATTTTATTCCTTTTCTGTGAATCATTGTTGATTTGTATGCATAAGTGTACAAAGTGCTTGGCGTGAAAATCGCTGGAAATTATTTCTAGCTACACGAGCACTTTAGGATAACCTCTTTTGATACACTAAACAGAAAAACACGTTGAAAGGCTATCCTCGATAGTCTATCTTTACTTTATTGGAATATTTTCCATGTGAACATAAGTAAGAGGCAATATCGCAAACTTCATGCCTCATTGTATTGCACTTTTCAGACTTATAATCATTTCAAGGAAAATCGTCCTTTGGGGAAAAAGATAAATGTATACAATGCATTTTCGACACTGGATCCCCAAGTCATCGTCAGAGTTAAGAATCTGTGCAAAAACAGTAAAAAAATTCAATGTTCTGATATATTTAAGTCATTTATTTTAGGCGCTTATAGGTAGCTGCAATTTTGATGTCGCCTTTGTGGACATACTTAGCAGTCACAATTGCTAATGGCTTATCCGCAACTGTAATTTGCATCGGTCGGGGTTCAGTTCGGGTCATCTCATGTAAGCACTAGTTACGCTTCCTGCTAGTCAATAGTGATCGATTGTAGTCTTTTCCACATTCATAAAAGATGTTTGTACACTCTAGCCGACTTGATAAGCCGGTTGATGCATGAATCATTGGATTGCATAGGCTTAATATATTATCGGCCTTTGCGTGTTTTGTGCCATGCAAGGTTGTGTCAAGGCAGTTCAAAGCAAGTTTGGACAAACGATCAACTTTTTGGACTGCTAGTTGGTGATCGTGGATTCTTTTATAAGGAACATGCCTGAAATCATTGTAGGTCATTTGCGGAAACACCAAAAAAATGTTGCGCACAAACTGAATGCTACTCTAGCCACGCAGCCACTACACCCTGAGGATAAGGTTTGCTACCTCGATTAGAAAAATAGTCATTTACAAGATACCATTCGAAGCTTTGAAATCGTTTATTTTGGCTAAACAGGAAGGTTAGCTTTCATGCGCGATTAGCTTTGAAGACTTGCCACAATTTGTTCGAAATGGCTACGCATTGCTTTGAAACAGGACACAACTTCGCATGGGACAAAATACGCATCGTTGGATTTTTTACCTCCAGAAAGGCCCGATAATGCATTAAGGTCGTTTCTTCCGATGATGCATGCATAAACCGAAGATTGCATTCTGTATCGTCGAGGAAAGATAAGTATTTCGGCAATGTATTGTATCTTTGCAGGAACCAAAGAAAACCAGGAATGTATACTACTGGTGAAAGCCATAGAAAAATTATTTTTCCAGTTGCAACTTTTATGGTTGAGTTTATTCATATTTGGATCCAAAAATACCTCTTAAATAATGCTTCTCCTGGTAATCCATCCAACCGATCGTAGATTACGACTAAGGGAATCTTGCCTGACAGTTAACTTATTGTCATCTTACCCGGTGAATTTCACACGAGCAGTAGGTAAGGCAAATGTGTTGGATAAAATTAACCGGTCACAGTGAGCCTCGTGGCTCAGCGTTGAAAGAGCGCTGTCTGTGTGAGATCCTGCCCTGCCGCGTACATAAGACTCCCACGGAGGTCGCGAATTTTTCGCAATTTGTTCAATACAAGTTTATTGTGTTATCGCGTGCTAGGCACTCAAGCGTTTTACAATAAACATGGGTGTAGGTTTCTTTTCGTGAGTGCAGTGTGTTCAAGTTTACCTTAAGTTCGCCCTATCTTGTGTATGCGTAACTCATTAAAATAATATCTTGCGGGTGCATAGTATTCATAACATTCTGCACTCCTAACTTCAAAGTGGTTGTTCAGTACAATTTTACTATTCTGTGCAAACTTAAGCGGAATGAAAATATAATGGGAAATATGGAAGCCTTTTGTCCATGTCAGAATTTTTTAACTATATTCTTTGTCCACGGCTTTGCCTTGCCAGGAGCATTAAGTAAACTTCCAACTGCTTTTACTTTAAATCAGTTTTAAGTGAAGGTGATTCAAAGTATAAGCATGGCGCGATGCGCAATCTTTGTTCTTAAAGCGTCACCTTGAGTAATTTATCATGCTCACAAACGGAGAGTTTGCTTGCTTGAATTCTTCTTTGTGTGAATTAATTGAAATCTTTTCCGGTTGCACAGGTGCTAATCAATCAAACAACATACCAACTGCAGAAAAAAATGGAAGTTCGTCTGCTGGAAAGCTAGCAGCCTCATGGCAAGGAGTGGAGTTCAAGGCTTGTACACCGCATGTTTATAGTAAAAGAACGCTTGTTTAAACAAAAACAAATAGTGCATTATGTGTTGTTTAGGAAAGAAAATAGGGCACCATTGTATTTAATTTGAACGGTGACTAACAAAACAAGAGATTAAAATAACTTAATCATCGAACACTCCAATGGTGCAATCCAAGTGGGGCAAGATATGCTTATGCAGGCCCATTTGAGTACCCTTAGTACCGGCATTTTGTCCAACAAAACGGTGATTTGCGAGTTTTGTGGGTTTGGAAAATATAATGGGCAGAGAAGAAAATTTTAAGAAGTAAGTGATATGTGAAAAATGTTGTTCGACATTGCTTCCGCGCCGTGGACTATACTAAACGGTAAGTTGGACCACAGGCTAGTTGAAGTAGACGATCTCCAAACCACAATTTTATTATTTGCTGGAAATTCAAAAACTCTGCAGTTTGATAATGGGGTTTTGCCGCAAAATGTTAAATGATAATCGAGAAAAGAAACATATACAGATGTAAAAAAACAAAACTTCTACATATTGTAAAATAAATAAAAAAAATGTTTCGCATTCATTAAAGTATATTTCACCGTGTGTCCTAATATTCCGCTTAAATGATCCTATAAACATCGTTTATGTAGCAAAACGTGCAGGTTGTCGGGATTAATGCGTGGGGATACATAAGCTACTGTTGTTCTCAGTCATCCTGAACATGCCAATTTCTTTTATTTGAGATTTTGCTAAGTAAAATTTGTTAATGAGCATGTCTATGCCCAAGCACTGCTCTATTTTATTACTTTTGCCATAGAGGTAATTTTCGAGTAGCGACGGTATTATTTATTGCATTTGAGCAAAGATATGCTCACAATAGAGAATTTTTATGGATGCACAATTTTAGTCCATATTAAATACAAGCTACCTTGTTAAAGTTCAACTTTTTGCGAACAATTCTGGACAAACGAAGGCAGATATAGTCTAAGGCAGCATTGCAACGCGTTTACTAAATTAATGTGAATATTGTATTATCTGTCTCAGAACAAAAACTATAAGGTCAAGTCTGAGACGAGGTAAATGTGTCATGAAGGGAGCAAAGCAGATGCGTAAAACAAAGCATGCTTGAACATAAAAAAAACTTTCTTGCTGGTGATAGATACAGTTTTGCTGCACACAATTTTTGCCAAGGACGAAATTAAATCAAGTAATTGATTCAAGCCCCTGCTGTCAGCTATAGAACAAAATTTAAAAATGACATCAAAAAGCTATAGTCAATTTTACCAGGTGAATGACATCGTAAAAATACCTTGCGATTTTCTACGCCTTGCTTTTTCAGTCCTGACCAAATGAGTACTTTTTTAGATCGAAACTTGGCTGATTAAATCTTCTAATGTTAGCAGAAAAAAATAATCAAAACAAACTGAAACCGGGCAGTGAAAATATGTTATATCTTATATGTTTGAGGTTCTCGTGTTTGTCACTTGAATTTTTTTCGAATGGATTGGAAGACAGGCATCCATAGAAATTTTATTTGAAGGAACGACGTTTGTTTGGAAAAGAGAGTGTTTTTTTTTTCTTCAAGGGTTTGATGACGAAGTCATCGTCAGGCTTGTGAAGATGTCCAATAAGCAACATTTCATTTAAAAAAACTGACACAAATCTAAAATCATCTTGCATGAGCGCTTATTATCATTTATAACGTCAGTTAATGGTACACAAGTATAAAGGCGTGACCGCGTTATTTTCAGTCGGCAACTGTAATTTACGTCAGTCCGCGGTTAAACCATTTACAAATCATGCAACATGAACGCTTAATAGCAGTAACGCTTTAGTTTAGGCCGTATTCGTCAGATTTTTGTACACAATATGTTACGAAATCATGCCTATTTGTCAGCGAACTGTCCTGGTGGATTTCAAAAAAGCAGTAAAATAGGTTAGCAAATTGGGTTAAATTCACTGCTTACGATGAGCCTCGTAGCTGTGTCGTGGAGCATTGGTTGTGTCCGAGCCTGCCCTGCCACCAAGATAAGACGACCACCGAGCAGGCAATTTTTTCACAATTCATTGAAATAAAGTTTGTGGTATAATCGCGTGCTAGTCATCCTAGATTTTGCATTTAATATTGTTGAAGGTTTCTTTTGGTGCGTGCAGGCTGTTTAAGTCAACATTCAGTTTGCCGTTTATTTTTATGCACAAATTATTGAAAACGTATATTCGAGTACAGCAGACTAAATAATATTCTGTCCTCCTAGCTAAAAATGTTTCTTGTTCAGTAAAGTTTTCTTTTTTTGTGCAAACTGTTGCACCATAAAATTATTAATGGATTTATGAAAGCCTTTGCTTAATGTCAGAATTGACTTTATTATTTGTCCTGGTGTTTGCCTACCAACAACCATTTGGTTAACTTCAACGCTTTTCCAGCTGATTGTACTTTAAATCAGTTATCCAATATTTCCAAAAGTGACTTAACGGACAAACGTGGCGTGATGCGCAATCATTGTCTTTCACTCAAATTAACTTGAATAATATATCATGCCCTCAAATGGGTAGGTTTGTTTGCTTGAAGTCTGACGTCTTGTGATTCAATTACAGTCTTCTGCGGTTGCATACGTTGGTATTCATCAAACAGTCTATCAACTGCAGATATGTATGAAATAATGTCCGTCTGAAGTCTGCAGCAAAACTTGAAGATGTGAAGTCCAATGATTTGACATCAGTTGCTGAAAATGAAATAAAGCTTGTTTGAACATTAAAAAAGTGCATTCCGTGCTTTCTAGGAAAGACAAGACCATAATGATTGCATTTTTTTGTTGACGGTCATAACAAAATCCAGGGATTCAAATCACAGATAAAAGCCACAGAGCTATTATATGATGTAACGCAAGTCAACCTGTATAAGCCAATATATTTTTTGAGATTTTAACAACTAAGTTTTGTTAATGGGCATATCTATGGCCATGAGCCTATTTATTTTCTCATTTGTTTGCCTTAATTATAGAGCGCTTACCAATGGCAACGTTTATGATTGCATCGCCCGGTGAGATTGTAAACAGTGAAAGATAAATATTAGTAAACTTATGCAAAACTAAAGGGTACATTTGTTGATTGTGCAGTTTTAAGTCCGTATTCACAGCAAAAAAAAATAGGTCGGTAAGGTGCAAAATATAGTGCCCACTTGATAATTATGGACAAACGAAGGCAAATGGGGTCAAAGGCAGCATTGCAAAGCTTTTAAATAATCCATGTAATGAAAATATAATATTATTCAGCGTAAAAAGCTTAAGGTCATGTCCACGGACCAGAAAAGTATTAAAAATATATTGTCTGGCGATTTTTTATCTGGATAAGTGTATTAAGGCTGCTTATTTGACTAACACATTTCAGGATTTGCTTCGCCTTCCTTATTTGTGGTTTTACCCAAGTAGTAACATGCTACACTACTTACTTAAAGTTTTTTAGTACAATTTTATTATTCTGTAGAATAAATCCTGCAATAGAAATATGATGATAAACATGGTCATCCAATGTCGGATGTTGTTGACTTTATTCTTGGTCTAGGCATTTGCATACTCATAAAAATGATATTAAAAAAAATTAGCAAAGGTTTTTTCAAATTTAGAACTTTGTTGCCGACGAAAGATGAAGATTTATGCATTGCGTTTTGTCCAGGCCTACAGTGAAGCAAACCATAGATTCAAGCATCTGTTGAAAGTTATAGAAACAAATAAAGAATGACACCGAAACCCTCTTAAACATGCTGAATTAAATATTTGCAATTTTACCGGGGAGTGGTAAGGTAAAAATAATTAACGGTTATCAACGCCTACATTTTCTTCAATCTTGGTAGAATAAGAACTCTTTCATTTACCGGATAAGTTGGCTCCTTAAGTGTCCTTATGCGAGCATAAATTACTTAAAACAGACTTATGATGAAACATTAACGCACGATGCTAGCTTTTATATGATAAGTTTGGATGCTTGTCAGGTTTGTATTGAAATTTAGTTGTACAAATTGTAAGACAGGCATCCTAGAAAATGTCATTTAAAGGAACGTCTTTCGTTTTAAAAAATGGTATCTTATTTAGGCACTTAGTTAGCACTAACGCTAATTGCGTCTGTTCGTAGTGAACAAGTTAGTATGCGTAGAAGCATACGTTGTGTTTAGTACTTTTAATTGTTCTTCACCCGGCCGAAGAAATATTTTTTTCGATTTAGATGGTAACTTGGATGTTCAATACTACCACGTTCAGCAGGAAGAAACAAAAATAGACTACTTAAGACATCTGCAAATATATGTCATATATTTCTGTTGATGGTGTGCATATAAATTTAGTCCAACAAATAAGAAGGCATGCATTCCGAAAAATGAAATTTGAAATAAATATTCTCGTTGAGAAAAAAAGCTGACTTGATTCGGTCTTGTCATCGCCAGACGTAGGAGGATGTCCAACGAGCAATTAAAATTTCAAAAGCGCCGGAAGAAATCCTTAGTAACCTTGCTTGTGCGCTAATTAGCGATAATTGCCTCAGTTAATGGTAAAAAAGTAAGTAGGCGTAATAGCGTTGTCGCTAGTTGGCAACTGTAATTTTCGTCAGTCCTTAGTAAACATTAATTTGTAGTCAGTCAATGTGAGGGCATATTAACAATTATTATTATTAGTTTAATCCACATTGTCCGGCGCTTTCATTTTTCATTGAGGTGTTTATACATTTCATCGAACTCGATTGGTCGGTCGCTGCATGAACCATTCGAGTGCATGTCCTCCAGAAATTCACGTTCTTTTGTTTAAGTAGCAAGCTTTAATGATGCGTGTTCTGTCCAAAGCGAAAATGTGTTCTTTATTAAGGCTACGCCTAGCTATTTGGAACAGCTGTTCACGCCTGTTCACCCGTGGTTGTCGTCCGCAGATGCGTATGGAGACTAATCTTCCTGTTTGACCACAATATACACTTCGCGTGGCACCTTTTTTAAACAGCTTTTTTAACGAGATAGCCAAACTTACCGTTTTTGTGTGCAAGCTGGGCACGTAATGTGGTCGCCAGTTTGTGCTTATCAAAGATTGTATTTCCGCAAGTGCCTGTAAACGAGTTAAGTCAGATAACTTTTACAAGGAAGGATTCACAGTGTTTTTGTTATTTTAATCTGCGTACTTCTATTCAATCCCCTTTTGTCATGATTATTGTTCTTTTTTGCATTGGTGTACAAAATGTCTGATGTAAACATTGCGGGAAAAAATGAATAAAAAAGATAATGTAACTCAGATCAGTTGGTCAATTTGTCAGTGCGTAGCATACTTTCCGGGACACTTATTTTGTAAGAGATGGGGCTGTTGTTCTGATAGTTTGGACACGTTTGTGTCTTTGCAGTAAAAGGCCGTCTTAACTCTTTCGTCGGTCTTTGGCTGTAGAAGAACATTTAGTCAAATGCGCTTTTTTTCAGTCTTCCCGAAACTTGTATATTCTTCTCTTTTGGCTTCCCGAAATAGTTGATTAAATAATCATGAAGATCAATTCAACTTCGTCCGTTTTAACGATAACAAATATATATGTAAAATATTACCTCCACAAGTAAGGGATTAGTTAATGAGCGCCATTTAGCGCTATGTGGATCAGTTCATAGTGCAAAAATTTACAATCACTAAAGTGTAATAGCCAGTTGCTGACTGTAATTTGCGTGGGTCCGTAGAAGAACAAATGGAAAGTGTTGAAGTCAAGTTGGCAAGCATATTTTTTCAGCAAATCTTCACCAGGCCAAAACCATTTGCAGAAGTAATGAAAACTGTATAGTTGGGCAGGGTTTATAAGAGTCGTCTGATTACAATAAATCGTTAACACGTGGCCCGCATGGCGAGATCGGCGTGTGGATGCAGCAAAATGGAAGGTGGAGGGGGGTGATTTGGTGAGGTTGCGGGTGCTGAGCAGAGGAGTGATAATTGCTGCAATTTGTACGAAGTTAGCAACTGTAACTGAAGGCTGGGGGCCAAATGCGATCACCACCTGGCGTTGGGTTCGCCAACGAAGTACAAGGACTTCTTCAAGCGTCTTCCGACAACACAGCACTGGCCGTATTGCCACTGATTCGGTTGTTGCATCGGCTTTTGGAAAAGTAAGCTAGCGTCCGATAAACAACCTCAAAGGTCTCGTTAGTATGCACTCGATAAATAACGTGAACAAGATGTACGAGGATAGAACTCGAGATCAATCTTGTGTCGCCCTTACTCGACAAGATCTTTATGTGTCCACGTACCCTTTTCCCCTATTTATATTCATAAGAAATGAAAGCAAATTTGCAGTTGTGTTTTACGATTGCCTGTGTCTATCCGCAATATTCTTTTCCGCCTTGAGATATTTGGTCACTCCATCTTACTCGATTTGTCCGTTTTTGCATAAGCCTCAAAGTGCATGTCTTGAATAAAAAAACATTTTTATAACAAGGCAAACTCCGGCAATGGCTCTGCTTTCTGGATCAAGGCTATGCACAACCAATTTCAATAAATGGTCTCTTCCGTTCACTACCAGTTTGTGTTTGTGGGGACGAACCATCCTGGCTGGCCACAGTTTACGGAATAAAAAGCTTCGCATTTCCTCAAGAAAAGCACGTACGCTTTTTAAAGGATCAAGCTCTGATGATGCGTGTTCTCTCCCTTGCAAATGTGCGTCATGTGTTGAGATGTTGTCAAGCCGCTTAGGAGAGATTGTCATGTTTATTCACTGCCAGTTAGCGGTCGTGTTTGTGTACGGAAATTGACTTCTCTGTTGGCCATAATATATGCTTTAAAAAGCTCTGCATTGAATCTCGTA
The DNA here is from genome assembly GCA_036362985.1 of Ligula intestinalis. Taxonomy (NCBI): domain Eukaryota; kingdom Metazoa; phylum Platyhelminthes; class Cestoda; order Diphyllobothriidea; family Diphyllobothriidae; genus Ligula; species Ligula intestinalis. Next base: position 28,560,404 of record JAYGXS010000007.1, on the reverse strand, counting down.
AATAATTTATTTGTTATCGATAATGGGTGGGAAACGTAGCCGTTGGTTTGTGCACCAATTTTATTTGATATTTTCGCAATCACCTTTCAAAGAGTTCAGACACGTTGCTTTTATAAGGAAAGATTTGTAATATATTTGTTCGGTGCTTGAGCAGAACTATATAATCCTCCTTCTCAGGGGTAATCAATGCAGCTCAACAAATCAGACAATAAATTAAGCTCAACTTGCATGTCTCTTCTTAGGAGCAGTGTGTCCTGGCTTGGCGCAGCAGACTGTTGGTGGCAATCCTTTTAAGAGGTGGGATACTATTGCTTACGTCCTCCATGAGCGTGAACTTAATTCCCGGAATATTTGAGTTAATTGTGTTATAAGGCGTTTCCAGGTTCGTCTACATATCGTACCCACAACTTAGAGGACAGGAGCGAAGCGTCATGGATTCCAGCTTCTGCACTGTTACTTCAGCAAGGAATGCAGATATGGGTGGCCTCATTGCGACTTCTTTTAACTGTCAGTAGTGCTGGCCATCAACTGGAAAATTGATTTATATGCAAAAGTGTACGAGTTCAAGCAAGACAACTGCGGAACCTTTCATTTCTTAGGTATTTATGACTTTCGTGCATTGCCCTGCTAAATTGGGTGGTATGAGGGTTACTATCAGATAAAGTTATTGCCCGTTTGTTCTCTTTTACCCATTTCCTACTTCTCATATACAGAAGTCGCCAAATAACAGGAACTTTTATTATGACATTTTACCAGGTTCTTAAGCGTATATTGAGTAACACTCTTTTGATTCACATAGTTGATTGAATTTTGCAAGAAGCGTTTGAATTAGGAAAATCACCATTTTTGTTAGATTACTAAGGGAAATGGTCATTAGTTTTGGGGACATTTCAAGAATTTTCATATCAAGGGGAATTTCCCTTGCTATTACGAAAATGATAAACAAACTGTATAGTTATGCTGAATGCACAAAAAAGGGGCTCAAAATAAGTAAAATAGGTATGCACTTCCAGAGCTTAAAAATTGTGTCCAAAATTGTTCAGAATTAAGTAAAATTAATTAAAAGGAATTGCACTTATTTGCAGTAATATTGGAGATTTGTATTTTAAAAATTATGTTTAGCTACCCAATGAAGATTTTTGAAAAATATGCAGTTATAGAAACGTCTAGTCAAAAATTTTGATTTAACACAAAATTTTTCTTGCGCGAACGCAAAACGTCGAACTTTTTAACGCAAATATACGATGAGGAAGGCCATATGAATGTAATATTTGTAGAAATATAGTTTTTTGTATATTATAAGTTTCGCGTTATGAAGAAACGGAACAAACAGAAGAATAACCAATATTTCAAAAATGGCTTTGTATGTCACAAGCTTTTGAATTTGGAAGCTTACAACCGATTGATGACTAAATCCATATTTGCTTTAGACAATCCATTTTAAAGAGAAAAGGACAATGTTTCATTTACAGTCATATTGAAGCGTAACTCTTCATGCAGCTTGAATAAATAGTCAAAACTATCTTATTTTATTGAAAAAAGTTAATTTACACAGAAGTTCGTCTGTTAAATATATATTTAGAGAAATTTTTAAGCGGTCAGTTTTTTATTAATCTTAGGAAAAGTAGTTGCAAATCACAAATGTGGACATTTTTCACTGTCGAAAATGTGGTTTGCCATTTTGAGGCATTTCTTACAAACAACGACCTGGTTATGCTCATTAAAACATACACCAAAAACACTTTCGTTCGGTAAATGTTCTTTATGCATATGTTATTTAAAAGTTTTGTTTTAAACGTCAAACAGATGGATAAATCATCAACTTATCAATAAAGACACTGAAAAAAAAGAACATTATGACATTTTTTTTTCTACGACATTCGGTTAAACTTATCAAATAAAGATAAATGTACAGAAATTGGTTGCATCAAGTTAAAAACTTAAAAAAATATGTTTATGTTTTGTTCTATTTTAAAGCTCTTTTTATACTTCTCCAGAACTTCGGGACTATCAAAAAATAAATTATTCTTTACAAATCTAAGTTCTCCCTATAAATTAGTATTTCTCCGTTTTCCAAAATGCATTCACACTGGTATTCAAATAATGATCCAATGTTTTCAGAGGTATGAAAATTGTGCGATCTGTGGCGACCACTGTTAATGCAATGGCTTGATGGAAATTTCTCAAGTATTTATTTATGTTCGCCAAATTCACTACTTAAGATGAATATCTGTTGAAGTTGCTAAAAGTTGAAAGTCATAAAAATGCAAAATTCATACTATCAATAAATATTCACATTTTTGCAATGTTCTAGGTGATAGCGATTACAAGCACGCAGAAACAAATATTTTTTGTCAATTTATGTGAGCGATCATTCATACTTCAGGAATATGCATCCCTGTATGTGTAACGCACTTAAAGGTCCCCTTGCATGGATGTTGTTCAGTTGTAACATATTGTTTGCAAGAACGCATAGTTGTAACCCATTCAATACTGTTAAGCTCGTTCTCAGCTTTTGGGAAAAAAAAGCAAACGCAGAAATATTTCTTCAATCCTGAGAGGCCAATTTAAGTGCGTCAATACCCCTTTGCCTTAAAATACGGATAAATGCAGCTGTGTTGAATGTTTTTCACTTGCGCGTTTCTAGCATCACCACAGTCGAAATACTTATTCCTTCAATGTAAGTAAACAGGATATCCCAAAAAAGTATGCCAATTTTAAATAATTTAAAATCGGTGCTATTTATAGTTTGATTACTTCAAAAACATAAAAATATCTTCAAGTATCATTTTATTTTTATTCGCTGCATGTTTTCAAACTGACGTCCATTTAACCCAGGAACTGCTGACAACGCGAATCAATGAAATCGCACACATCATAAAACAATATTGTTCGTATTTATGCGCATTTATGAACGGCTTCTCTCTTGCTCAGTTTTTTAAAATGAATTCAAAATGCTGTGGAAAAACAATCAAGTAAAACATCTTAATACTTTTGCATTTTTAAGTAATAGAATTATAATAAAATGGATGTTAAAATTGTTATGACTGTGTAAACATTTTTTGGGACACCCTGTATATAGAGTTAAACATTATCTGCATTGTGACCCGTTAAAAGGCGTGTCAGATACTTGTTAAAATTGGGATATATTTTGCCAAATCTCATTTGATTTATTTAATACATATAAAATTATTCAAAATCCTATGTCTAGGGCCAAAATACGTTAAGTTTGAATCACTTTCCCCATCTTTTTCAAAGAAGTTAATTTTTTTCTTTAGTTTGTTGTCATGAATTTCGCAGACAAACACTCATGGGTCATGGAGCACCAAGTTCATATATATAAAATTGATAAGGCGTAAAAATACCAACTGTTTGACAAAAAAGGCAAAATTTAATTTAAATATTGCTATTTATTAGTCAGTTCGTGATGTTGTTCATCTGCAACCATGACATTTAACGATGGTATCGAAGTTGTCTTGGTGAATGAAGAAAGCAAAATTTAATTTAAATATTGCTAATTATAAGTCGGGACGTAATATTTTAATCTGCGACCATTGCATTAATCGATGGTATCGTATTTGGCTAGGTAAATGAAGAAAAACCCTCACAGCTGTAATTTTCAGGCGGGGTTCCGTAGACGTCTACATACATTGGAGCAAACTGACAGTTGGACGAGTGCACAACCACCCGTGAATGAGTCTCGCAGTCATCGCAGTGAGATCCTATGTGAGTCAACGTCAAGGTGGTGATAGACCAGACTTCCTTTCTTACTGGCAAAACTATACGGATACATTTTCCCTGATGGTTGAAGCGTATATTTTTCATAAAAGCATAGGTAGATGAAAGCATTTAACTGATCCATTGCCAGGTCGATAATATCGATCAATTTTCAAATTGAGAACAAGCAAAAAAAGCATAATTCATTGATATCAACAAATTGATGGAGTAGCAATGGGCAGTCCGCTAGGGCCAACATTTGCAGATGTTTTTATGGATCATCTTAAAGAAAAAACCGTCTTCAAGACTTAACAAGACAATCTTATACAGACGATATGTGGATGACATATTCACAATTGTTGAGTCCAATGAAAAGGCCAATGACCTCCTCAAATATATGAACACTTTACATCCTAAAATAAAATATACAATGGAAACATTGCAGCATATCGGGCTCCTCTTCCTATAAGTCCTCATGTTAAGGAGGTATGATGGTTCCATAGGGCGCTCGGTTTTTCACCAAAAGACCGGAAAAGAGCAATATCTACACTTTATGAGCTTTGTGCCAATTTAGTGGAAGCGTAATCTAGTACATAACCTCTTTCAACGAGCAAGGAACATTTTCTCTAGTGAGACTCTACCAGAAGAACTTTCTCGTCTTAATGCAGCCCTACTCAACTGTTGCTACTCGGCACGCTTTATTCAATAGTACAGCAATCCCCAACAGCCAAAATTTCTGGAACAATCAGTGCCAAAACAGCCCGTCATGATATCCTTGCCATTCAAAGGTGAGGTAATTGCCAACAGAATCAAACCACGATTACGCTGTACGATAAAAATGACCTACAACGCAGCAAAATAAGTCTGCTTAAATTCTACCAAACGTATTCCGTGAAAACAAGCAAAGGATGCTCTGCCATTGCACGCCAACTCCAATTGTGTTAAAGAATTCACAGGTAATTGCGGCTGCAAATACATTGGGCGCACGCAAAGGCAACTCGCAGCCAGGGCCGCTGAGCAGGTGCCTAATTGGCTTTTGAAGCATGAAGACAGAATACCAAGGTCCTCCATTACCAAGCATCTATAGGACAGTGGTCATTCTGTAGACGTTAAAACAGCATTTCGAGTACTTGTTTAGGCCGAAACAAACCGAATCCTGACTATTTAGAAGCTGCATCCACACGGTTGGAGAAACCTGACCTATGCAAGCAGCTTGTTCATGTCGTCAACCTCCAACTGCCCTTGTGATTGGCCATTTAATTTCATTTCCAACGTGTTTTTCATAAAATTCTCCCATCCAGGACTCCCCATATTCTGACATAACGTTGCCGTCTTTTATCGATTAATTTTTGAACTGACTCAGGTTCCTTAAGGAAGTCAAGTTAAGAGAACGAACGTTTTTGATTAATTCATCATCAGGCAATAGAGTAATATAAGGGAGGGAAGAGTTAACGAAAGTTTTACGCAAACCAATCAGTAGTGACAAGGGGGAAGAGGGGGAGAGAGGTGTAAAATGATCAAGGGGATCAGATTCTAGTCTTAATTGGGGACAGAGAAACGGGGGTGGGGGAGAGGGGAAGGGGAAGGAGTCAAACAATTAGTTAATGTCATCCAGTGGTCCTCGTCTCGGGTTTTGTTAGGAGATCTGAGGACGCACAAGATAATAAAACATCAGTAGCCAATCAGTTTTGGTAAGCTCACGATGCTCAATGCTCTTCATTTCAAGGAACTTCCGGATTTCGTTTAGGCAAGCTGCAATATGGCTTAGCACCTTCCCTTCTGACAACTAATGTTCCTTTCTAAGCAAAATCAGACAATGATAGTTATTTCCAACTTCATCCAGCAGTGTCTTAATCTGTCGACCATTTGAGGCTTGGGCAGCAATAAAGTTAATCAAACTAATGGCCAAGCTGCCCACCACATATTTGAGCACAAAGAGCATCCTTGTGTAGAATGCAATGAAAACGTAGGGTGGGTCTATTTTCAGGCTCACAGAGAAGCGCCACAAATCCTTTGCTTTTCCTCACGATACACGGACCACCATCAGTATACAGTTAGATAAAATTGTCGATAAGTTTTTTTTTATTTTTCTTGAGCACACTTCATGAAAGACTTAAGTACGTCCACATTTCTTGATGACCCTTTTATTGGCAGGACCGCAAGACGTTCTGCGTGCACTGTATCACCAGCAGCATATCTGGCAATCAAACTGAACTGCGCCAAATAACTTACGTCTGTTGTCTCATCGAAAGACAGGAAAATGAACAGCGCTGCATTTATGCCTTTCACTTATGTATCCTCCACATGAGTTGCCTTCATGATAGAACGCTCATGAACAGTTATTTTTTGCGGAAAAAGGCATGCATTCTTTTCGTTTGATTATCTGGTCTTTGTTTGGAAGATCATCAAGAAGTTTATTGGCTATATCTCTTAAAATGTTTTTTAGCAAACTCGCTATTTGTGAACGGTTTTCATTCCTAGCTATTGACAAGGATACAGCAAAGCTAGGGGAATTATACTCGACCTGCTGTGTCTATACGCGGAGTTCCTTCTGGCTAGTTTGTGTCCTGTTCTTTAACTCTTAATATTTGGAAGCAAAGGTATCATGGCGTGTGCAGAAATGGCGCTTGATATTCGACCTTTTAATCGATGTAATACGTCATTGCAAAGTTGACGCACCGCATAATCCGCTCTCTCCACAAAGGCCTATTCTTAGGCCTTTTTGTCCTGCAATCGACAATACTCCTCATCTATTTTTCTTTGCAGTGGTTAACATAGGGCAAATGAGAGAGAGTGTAGTGTTCAAAGATGTGCCACCCGTCTGAGGAAAAAAAACAGTCGGATGATAAGATCGATTTATTAGCCCATATGACAAGTTTTCGCGAATAGACTGTTTGCTTCGTCTGGAAGACATAAAAAAAGTGACACTATATGTAAAAATGCCGGTTGGCCTATGTGCGTAACATAGCCTTATCTGCCAGCGTGACCCCAACCAAGCTAAGGTCAAGTCCGCGGGCTGTCGTGCCTTTGTATGGCTTGTTATTAATCGAGCTTGGGGGCCGCTGTTGGGCCACAGGAGAAAACACAAGCAATTTCTGTCCAGAAGCCGGAAAGGAACAAACCAGGTCAAAGCTAGGGGAGCCGAAACGCCAGAGATTGGTCGAGATAAAATTAATAATAATACGGGTCTCGTTGATTGTCCGACATTGTAGGTGGACGGCCACAATGCATGTCCCCTCATTCGTTCTCCAAGACCCGCTATCCCCAAGTCATGTGTTGCCACAACCTACTGGTCCAATACTATCTCGCACTGTCACCCCCGTCCTCAGATTTTCGGTTTTATCCACGAGATAATAAACCATGACGAGCCAATCAGTTTTGGTAAGCTCACGATGCTCATTGCTCTTAATTTCAAGGAACGTCTGGATTTCGTTTAGGCAAGCTGCAACATGGCTTAGCACCTTCCATTCTGACAACCAATGTTCCTTTCTAAGCAAAATCAGACAATGATAGTTATTTACAACTTCAGCCAGCAGTGTCTTAATCTGTAGATCAGTTGAGGCTTCGGCAGCAATGCAGTTAATCACACTAATGGCCAAGCTGCCCGTCACATATTTGAGCACAAATAGCCTCCTTGTGTAGAATAAAATGAAAATGTAGGGTGGGTCTATTTTCAGATTCACAGAGATGCGCCATAAATCCTTTTCTTTTCCTCACCATACACGAACCACCATCAGTATACACTAAGATAAATTTACCTAAGTTTTTTTTTATTTTTCTTAAGCAAACGTCATGAAAGACTTGAATACATCCTCACCTCTTGAAGACTCTTTTATTGGCAAGACCGCAAGACGTTCTGCGTGCACTGCATCACCAGCAGCATATCTGGCAATCAAACAGAACTGCGCCAAATAGCTTATGTCTGTTGACTCATCCAAAGCCAGGGAAATTTATGGCGCTGCATTTATGTCTTTCACTTGTGTTTCCTCCACGTGAGTTGCGTTCATAATGGTACGCTCATGGACAGTTTTTTTTGCGGAAAAAGGCATGTACTGTTTCCGTTTGATAATCTCATCTTTGTTTGGAAGATCATCAATAATTTTATTGGCTACATCTATTACAAACGTTTTAGCAAGCTCGCTACCTGTGAACGGTTTTCGTTCCTACCTATTGCCAAGGATTTAGCAAAGCTAGGGGAATTATACTCGACGTGCTGAGTCTATACGCGGAGTTTCTTCTGGCTGTTTTGTGTCCTGTTCATTAGCTCTTAATATTTTGATGCAAAGCTATCATGGTGTGTGTAGAAATGGCGCTTGATATTCGACCGTTTCATCGATTTAATACGTCATTGCAAATTAGACACACCGCACAATTCGCTCTCTCCACAAAGGCCTATTCTTCGGACCATTCATCCTGAAATAGACAATACTTTTCATCACCTTTTCTTTTCGCCATACTCTTTGTTGCATTGATTAACTTGGGGCAAATGAGAGAGTGTGTAGCGTTCAAAGATGTGCCATCCGTCTGAGGAAAGAAAGCAGTCGAATGATAGGATCGATTATTTAGCCCACTTGACAAGTTTCCGCGAATAAACGGTTTGCTTCGTCCGGGAGACATGAAAAACTGACACTATATGTAAAAAAGCCGGTTGGTCTATGGGCGTACGATAGCCTTGTCTGCCAGCGTGACCGCGATCAAGCTAAG
>JAYGXS010000007.1:28533872-28544203 GCA_036362985.1 Ligula intestinalis | reverse complement strand
TCAACTCTAATATGTTATTGCCCCAAAGATAATATTTGAACTAAAAAGATACCAAAATATGTTTAAGAACGCCAAAATTAGTGGTCCTATTTGATTTTCAATAAGGTAATCGGGGTATCGTTATTTTTTTTTTGCAACAGTTTGAAGTTATTCCGTCCAAACGTTGTAAAAATATTGAAGAAAATCAACTACTTTAAAATCCTTGAACAAAACATTCAAAAGATTATCATGTTTAAGAATATTGGAGAATATATTGGGTCAATCTTTTGTGCAAGGTATTTCAAATAACGGTGCCCTGAAGTAAAAGAACTGCTATCGGTTGCATAAAAGTGTATATTTTTTTGAAAACTAGAACAACTTATTCCTATAACTTTCATGGAAGTCAAAAACACCGGTCGAAATATCACATTTTTATCTTTACTTTATCTTCAAAAAGGTATTGTTCCAGATATTTGTTAAGGAAGAAACGTGTAAGAGCAAGTGTTTTGATTAATCTAAGACATATTCATTCTCGGCCTTTGTTGCGGTTATTCATTTTTATCGGCCAAGATTTGAAATGTTTGGGCGATTCTTAAGTCATTACCCAGTCGCGCATTCAAGTAATGCATCCTATTTTGGCCCCACATGCTAATTAACGGACTTTTTACATACTTTCAGCACATTTTTCTACTCCTCCGCGAATAAAAATGGTTTATCCTACTTTGTACGCGTAATTTTTGCAAGCGCAAGCATAAAAACCACAATCTGAAAACCAGACAATACGTTTAATTCAAAAGAAGGCACAAACTGTAAGCAGCAGTGAAAGAACTCCAATTAGTATTAATCAGATGCATTTGTCGGAATTGGATGTCATGGTTTACGTTTCTAGCTGCTTTGGCAACGCATATTGGCTCTCAGCATGCACACTTGGCTGCAGAGTTTTGGCGCAAAGTGGAAAAAGCGTTTTTGGAAATGCCGGGTCTTTATAGTTGCAGAAATGCCCTTTTAAGCTTAATTTACGTAGTTCAGAATGCATTCTGTTCGATTTTAAAATAGTCATTACGTCCTAGTAGTAATGTGTTCGGTGCAAGTGAATATAAATTACGGTGGGGAAGTGCTGTTAAACGCATGGTTTGCGAAAGGCTGATAATCAATCGCAAACGGGCATTTATGCACGATGTTCAATAAAAGCTAAACAATACAGATTATTGTTTAAAAAATATAAAATTTTTCTAGAAAAACTCAAGTTACTTGAGACGAAAAATAGCTACAAATTAGAAAAAGGGTAAATGACCATAAAATTACTGCTGTAAGGCATTTGATGGCATTTGTTAACAATGTTGGCTTTCACGAGTAAGCCCACCTACTTTATGACTGTGCACCAAATAACTGCGGGCATGTTATTTAGCATTTTATATTTTATGGCCTGAGCGAAAATCTGATCCGTGAGGGATCAAAAATCGATATGAAAATTAGAAAACGCATCCCTAATGCGAGAAGGTAACACATTTTCCTATAAGATTCTGCAATAATCATTTACCTTAAGTACCTTTTCTGCTTCGTCGTGATTTGAAATATTTTATTTTATATTAGCCTCATATATTACCGAGTTGAAAGCAAAACAAAAACTTACATTTAAGCCAGATACAAACTGGAATGCAAAACAACGTGTGAACTGTTAGCAGCAAAAAACAGCAGCAACAAGTCTAAGCCCGAAGAATTCGTTGGGATCGGATGTCAAGGTTAGCGATCGCTGCCGCTCCTGCAGCAAACAACATTAAAAACTTGGCTACAGGTGCACAACACAAAGTGGAAAGCAAATACCGTTTCCGGAAATTCCACGAACGTACTTTAGTGCGAAAGTGAAGGACAGACCTCAACTTGTTTGGTTATAAAGAAAAATAGTGACAATATCCTAGGAGAAATGTGTCTGTTACAAGCGTATGGCCAATAAGTGGCGAAAAGTGTGGGCCTTCATGAAAGACTGATAACTCATCGAAAACGGGCAGTAACGCGCGGAAAAAAACGCAGATATAATAAGGAGCAACCAAAGAAAAAATTTGTTACCACAAATACAAATGAAAACTATAAATTGTTTGCTGAAAAAAACCAGTTTCTTAATAACCCCTTAGTTTCGTTGTAAATAATAACAAAACATGTTTATCTTGTCGTAAGTTGAATGATTAACATAACCCTTTCTTTACATTAAAACACTTTTCGTTAGTCAGTTTATTTTAAACATATAGACATTAATTAATTAAAAGTAATTGCAGATGGAGTTTTGATTACATAGTGTATTTCCTGGTTTTTTATCCTTTTTTTCCAAAAACACAGATCATGTTCGAGGTTTAGACCAACACCTTGCACAAGATATATCTGTCAAAAGGATTTACCGAAAAAGCGTTTTATAGGCATTTATTCTTTCGTAGAGGGCCGTCTAAGTCATATCTAGTAATTCCTCAATGAAGCAGAACACAGTGTCGAGGAAAAAAATTACGTCGGTAACAGAAGTGTAATCTTGCTATTCTTAAGATAAATAAATACCAATGTTAAGTACGTTATCCTATTAAAACGCACTTTAATAACATATCCAATTCACAAAGTTCAGTTCACTTTATATTTTTCCAAAGTTTTACCAAACCGAAATTGGTTATTTTTTTACCAATGCTATGAACTTTACCTGAACAAGAATGAAATTACTCGCTAGAAATAAAAAAACTTACTTTTTATATTGGAGTATTTTTTTCATATTGGGTAACTTCAGGCCTCTTCTTTAAGTTTGTAAATGCAAAACATGTGTGGCCTTATATATATACTAAGGTTTGGATATTATAATGATGCCTGCTACGTTTCTTAATGATGCACATACGGACATTATTGATTAAACAAGTATATTTCTGCGAACCTTCTCGTGGAAAAGTAACGAAAAAATAGGTAAAAATGCGTTTTTTGTCTATAAATTATCGTCAGGCTGCAACATTTATATGGTAAAACATTAAATAAATGATGAGTTGGTCTGACGAGAATTCATTTAAAGCAGACGTTTGTTCGCCAATTTATCTTCTGACGTTTATTTCTATCCGATCCAGATTTGATAAACTTAGCTTTTATCTTCACTTTCATGACGATATGTGGGCAGTTTTATTACGTCCAAGGTATGTGATGCAGAAGAGCAAAAGCTGGTGAATAAATTTTTGTTACTGCAATATGTGGCAAAATACTACATAGTTAAGCAGACAAATTCAAAAAATGCAACTATTCCTTGTTTTAACTTTGCGAAAATTCCCTTTGAAAATTCCAAAAGATAAATTGGCGAACATACGTTTGTTTTCGATAAATTCTCGTCAGACCTTTACATTTATATGGTATGAATAAACTATAATGGTTGGTGGACATATGAAGTGCTCTCGTTTTCACGCAGGGGAGGAGGGGGGAGGAAAGGGGTTGGGGGGAGATGGAGGGAGAAAAGGGGGTGGGGGTGAGGAGGGGGAGTTCAGATCAGAGTGTCAATGTCTAGACGGCCCGGCGTCCAGGTCCGCCGATAAGGATTGCGTGGCTGTACTTGGGACTTGGTCATAGCATATGCATGTAAAAGCCTGCCGAGAATTTATCGAAAGCAAACGTATATTCGCCAATTTATTCCTTGTTTTTAAAAAAATAAAAGCAATTCCTTAAACTTAGCTCTCCTTTTATTAAAACAATTGTAGGCTAATGTTTGCGGTCCTAAAATACATTCTTTTTAAATTTTGTTGATTCATTTTGGGGCTTTTCCATAGTGTTATACATCAAAATACTAATTTTGGTTCATTAACACTTAATGGCATAGGAAAATTCTTCGATATCAGGCTTCTACAAAGTTTATCAAAATGCATGCAAATAACGGTCAATAATCTGAACAAAGACCGTAGTTTTCGTTGCCAAAAGTATTTTTGAGTGTGGAATTACCTCAGTGGAAAAACTTGCGTGACAAACTTTATGCCTTACTACCAAGTCTTATTTTGTTTTTATCGTTGCGCGAATTCTTAGACGCACGGCATTTCATGTAAGCGTTAATTTGAGAGTTGAATTGAGAAATTGGAAAATGCTTTACCTTCCGAGCTTTCTTAGTTAAAAGTACCATTCCTGAATAAAGTGTTCTGACGAGAAAGGTAAAAATGGTTTCCATTAAGTGTATGCTATTTTTTTTTTCGTTTACAACTTTATTAGTCTCCTGCCCTGCTCTCGGCCCTGCCGGCATAAAATCTGCAGCCATATTGCACGCGAAATTTTGTTGACTGGCTTTAATGATGTTAAATTCCTTGCCGCAACTGTTTTGTTCCCGCTAGAGCAAAATGCAAGTTGTACACTCTGAGGCAAAGTGGCTTTATGTTCGATTAAGGTCTGATTTACTGATTAGCCGTTTGTTCGGTGACTCTAAAATATTTTTGGTTTCTTGCACAGAGTCAGTGCTATTTTCAAAACACCCGAAATTTCCACCTTTTTGGAGATAAGGAAAATAACATAGATGATGAGCATTCAAATGACATTAGATACATGGTGCCGGAAAATATTGTTTTCCTTGTATGCTTGACCTAATAAAGTGAAATTATGTTTAGGAAGTTGAGTAAAAAGGACCTCATTTATGTTTGCAAATCATTACATATTCGTTTGTTGCCAGATACTTTTGTATAAACAATTCATATTCAAAACACGAAGTCCAACTTTTGACGCTTTTTTGAAATTTTAACATTTTTATAAGAGACGTTAATATGCGGGAATATGATCTTTTCTGATCGATCCGCGGACAAAATTCACCTGATTGTTCTTTTTAAATTAACAATGCACTCTTCAGTATTTAGCTAAAAATATTGAGTTGTTATTTGTGAAAGTTGCAGTTTAAGCTGCAAGTGTGGAATATGCTTAGGGTTTAGTGATCTAGATAGGGCTTTCAAAGGACAAAAACCAGTAATTAATGTAAGGATTCATTCAAATAAAAAATTAATCAATCTGTTCATTTTTCAAATTTGCAAGGGAACGTCAGGTTCGCAATAAATTATTTTGCCAAAATCTCAGCATCGAACTGGGGCCACATTGAATCGTATGCTGACATGAGGGAACCCCGCGTTATTTCGTCAAGTTATATAAACACGTGAAAGATCTTTGCAGGATGTATGACAAGACATATTTTGGTGAGAAATTACCAATGCTTCGCTTACTGTGTAATGAAAAGCTACAAAGGTTTTGTTATGAGGACGAATATGATGACTGTAAGAGAGTTGGTAGAGACGACGAAAGTCGCATATTCCAAGGCCTTGTTGCACTAAAAAGTGGTTTAAACAAGAGCAGCTTTGCGTGACATTTATAACACCCTTTGGTCGCTGATTCTTTTCCTTTTAAAACGCCAGTTGTTGAAAAAAACGATAAAGCCGTATAAGAGGCATTGTGTATTTCTCATTAAAAAAATAAGTGTGAATCCTCGCAAAAATAAACATTTTTGATAAGTCGGTCTAAGAATAGTTTTCTTTTTTGTCGAATGCTTTTAAGAACGCTATTTTGAAGCATACTTTGTATATATTCGTAAATTTATACGTTGCATGTTTACGCCATAGAAACAAAACGTGGGTATTCTGGTAGAGCGAAGCAGTTTCAGAGAAAACGCTGATATATAAATATCTGAGTAACCCACACATGGAAACATAGCAAAGATTTTCATACAGAGCACAAAACATATTTCATATATGGTTTTCTCTTTCGACGAAAACGTTTTAGAAAGTTTTTTAATAGCATAATTTTTATATATACGTACATTTATACGTTGCATTGTTACGACATAGGAACAAAACGTGGGCATTTTGGGAAAACAAAGCAGTCGAGGTGAAAACGCTTAGGTGGGCATTTTGGGAGAACAAAGCAGTTGAAGTGAAAACGCTTACGTATTAATATCTAAAGTAACCCACACCTCAAAACATCGCAACGATTTTTTTAACAAGGGCGCAAAAAAATATTTCAAATATTATTGCAATCGGAAAAATGTTAGGTTTTTATACTGTAAAGTATAACATCCTTCAAAGTAATTGTGAGTTCTGGGAATAAAAAGAAGAGACTTGGGGAAATGCCGGTAGCTAGGTGGCCGTTGGCCATGCTAAGCTTGGGGCTTGCAGCAGGTTCTTCTGCGAGCACAAAATTGGCTTCCTTAACCGGATAGCAGTTGCTTCTGCTGTTGCCCACAGTCGCTTGCCCAGTGACTTAGGGTAGCTTAGTGGGACCTTGTAGATCACCCAGAAGGCGTCGTTGGGGTCCACCTGATGTCCGGAATCCACCATATGCGCTAGGATAGAGCTGTTGATGGTTCTGTTGGTATTGAAATCACCCGTCCTAAGCCATTGTGGGAGGTGTTACTTTATTCTTTTTGGATAGGCGCCGACTCGTGCGACCAATATAACATGCTCCACAGGAGCCAGCAAAGGAGTAGATACACATGGAGGTGATCTGAGTAGGTAAACTGTCCTTAACTTTTCCAGGGAAGACTGGGTAAGTTGAGAATACAAGTACCCGAAGTCTCGCTATCGGGACACGTTTGCATTTGTCGATGATATCAAAGATGTGAACTTAAACGGAATGAGAATGTGCTCCCTAGACGTCTCCTCACTGTTTAAAAACGTCCCACTTACCGAGACAGTCATATATATCTGCGAATTCCTATTGACAAATCTGCAATAATGAGGAATACCGAGACATCCACTAAAGAAACTACTACTTAAGTGCACAGTGAACATGCAGTGCCTTTTTGACGGCCAAATATACAGACAAATAGACAGCGTTGCCATGAACTCACCTTTGGGACCACATTTGGCTGACATATTCATGGGAAAGCTGGAAAAACATCAACTTAGCGATCAGATCCACAAGTTAAAGCACTACGGTCGCTACGTGGGTGGTATCTTCGTTATTGCCACGAAGGAAACTGATAGAGATGCGCTCTTAAGCGCGGACAATCAAGCCCATCCTTCCCTAAAGTTCACGTTTGAGATGGAAACAGCAGGTTCTCTCCCCTTGTTGGACGTCCTCCCTAGTCGTAGACCCGACGGTAGCTTAAGGCAAAGAGCTAGAAAAATTTTCTCTGTAGACACTATTGAAAAGGAACTCAAGGAAATCCAGGATTTACTCCGTGAGAGCGGATATCCTGAGAAATTAATTACAAAGAATATGGCTACTAAAGAAACGAAACCCACAACACCCGCTGTGGAGAAGAAAACATTATTTCTCAAAGTGCCCTTTCGAGACGACGCGACAGGGGAATTCCTCAAAAGACGCCTTGAGGATGCCATGTCACGAACTTTCCCAGCAGCGAGAGTTCGGATATTATTCTCAACTAACCCAGTCTTCCATGGGGAAGGTAAGGACAGGATACCGACTCAGATCACCTCCATGTGTATCTACTCCTTTGCTTGCTCCCGTGGAGCATGTTATATTGGTCGCACGAGTCGTTGCATATCCAAAAAGAATAAAGTAACATGTCTCACAATGGCTAAGGACGGGTGATTTCAATACCAACAGAACCATCAACAGCTCTATCCTAGCGCATATGGTGGATTCCGGACATCAGGTGGACCCCAACGAAGCCTTCTGGTTGATCTACAAGGTCCCACTAAGCTACCCTAAGTCAGTGAGCGAGCGACTGTGGGCAACAGCAGAAGCAACTGCTATCCGGTTGAGGAAGCCAATTTTGTGCGCGCATAAGAACCTGATGCAAGGCCCAAGCTTAGCATGGCCAACGGCCACCTAGCTACCGGCATTTCCCCAAGTCTCTTCTCTCCTCTTCCATCCCCCCCTTCTCCGTAATTACCGCTTAATAAGCCGCTTGTTACTACCCTTACCACCTACTCTATCGCCCGAACTAATTTGCCTGTAACGTTGAACGTAATTTGCCTACAATTTTACCTTTTTCGCTTTACCCCCCCCCCTCGCATATACATGGAATGGCCTGATGAGAATTTACTGAAAGTATACGTATGCTCGCCAATTACCATTCGCATAAAAATATTGTCAAAAATAAAGTCACGTTTTTAAATCTTTTTCACCGTTCTTGTATAAACTGAAAGCCTGTTTCTATATCAGAATTACTCAAAACCAGTGTTTTTTATATTTTGAAGTACTATCTCATCTTTTTATAAAGCATTTGGCAAATGTTGGGACGTTTTTACGAAACAGTGGATATCGGCTATGACATGATAATTTCAGGGCATATAATTATTCTTTCAACTTCTCTGTAATCTGCGCCCTCAAAGGAAATAAAAATATGAGTTCCACTGGATGCTAATATTGTAAGTCACTGTCCTCTCTCATAAAAGAGCAAAATATTAGTTCACCTATATTTTAAATGGTTTGTAAGTTAGTATTTTATTGTAAGCTATGAAACAAAGGCTAAGGAGCACAATTTAGTTGACAAAACGTACAAGTACGATAACCACCAACGAAACTATGCACACAGTTGTCTTGAAAAAAGTTTACAATTTTAGAAACTCGTAAATTACGTTATCTCTATGGGTAAAAGCAGATTTGCATTCAAAAACGCATCGAACAAAATGAGAACAAATTTTATTAAGTCTGAGTTTAGGTAAAGGTTGTTAATTATTGAAAGCATTTAGGCAGCAATCTGCCGCATAAATGTTATGGGGACCGACATCAGCTCGTAAGCCAAAATAACCTCATCAAAACTTTAACTTCTGCTATTTTAAAAGTTTTTCCTTATAAATAATATTCTAAGCAGCAAAATACACGCAACTGAGTCAGGGACTCCAAAATGCGATAACTCCGCGTCTTTGCATTTTCAGGAGATTATATCTTGGTGACATGCCATTTGCACATATTCACGAGTCCACATTTTAAGTGATCAAGGCAATATTAGTTTTTCACAATGGGTGTAACAATCATTTCAGAGATAGGTACGGGCTAAAAATAGTTTCCCCTAACATTGACAACCTAGAAGAAATACCTAGCTTCAGAAATTACGATGAGATGCGTGCCACAATTACCCAAACGTGAGAATTTTTCAGTCACAAGCGCAAATTTAGTCAGCTTTCTTATGTGGCGTCAAATATCTATGTTTTTCGACGATTATGTCAACATCAACATATGACATTTTTTCGAGTGTTTGGTCGTACCTTCAAATTGGGGATGCTTCTTATGTTTAAAATGAAAAAACCTATTTTTTTCGTATAATGGACTATTTTTAATTTATTTGAAAACGTCTAGTCTCAGTTCTTAGATAACAACCGGAAAACAGAATGTCAGAATAAAAAGAAAATATTATTCTGCCCTTTCCGTTTGAAGTTTTTCTTTTATTACTTTAGGTCTGTGGATAAAAAACGTGTCGACATCAGTCTGCTACGGCTTAGCGGAAAAACATTGACGGCAAGTCTTGGGTGTTTGTTTGTTTACTTTTTGAAGATCGTTATTTACGGTAAGGTACAATAAACTGCAGCCATATAAATGGACTTATTCATTTAAGATCAAAACAATATATTTTAAAATGAATCAGTTCTTCATTTCTTTACCATTCCAAAACGTACTTTAATTCCAGGAACAAAACACAAAAAAGTATGTTTTATGAACAAATATAATTTTAACATCTTTGGTTTTAAGTTATGTTCTTTTATAGTACAACACGCTACAATAACACACTTTTTGGAGTGCACGACATTTTAGGATACTAACATACAGTATGTTCCTCTTTGTCACAAGTATGCTGATTCTACCAAAAGCCTTTTTCGAGTTTACAGCATAGTGCGCCTTAAGTCAACTCAATGAAAAAAATAAACAAACTAAAATGAGTGTTATATCCCCATTCAAATTTTGATCTTCACATTTAATCAGATATGGCGTTTGCTGTGCAAATAATGTTTTGAAACGTATGGCCTATTAACATTTCCAAATAAAATTTAAGACAGAAAATAGTTGTAGACGACTTCTCAACTATTTCAGGTAGTACAGCCACATTTGATAATGTCAGTAATCGTGAGTCAGCAGTTTAAACTGAGCACAAGAGCCGACGGTATGTGTCCGAGGTCAGCAACCTGTGGCTCGCAATACATATATGGCTCGGAAATTTCAGAATTTATTATTTTGATTACTCTTAATGTGTCTTAGTGGTGGGTTGTACTCGGATCATTATAATCGTCACGCCAAATCCCAGGTTAGAACTTAAGAGGTCGAAAGCACCAGGAGATGTGATTTTTTATGTACAGATCTCCCAATCCGAGGTGGCAGTGGCCACTGGCGAAGCCAGGGCTAGTGTTAATTGCATCCAACCAGTGCTGAGAGAGCTTGAGACGGTGGTGACATCTGATTCGGTAGAATTGCGGAGCAGGTTT
>JAYGXS010000007.1:28499818-28522230 GCA_036362985.1 Ligula intestinalis | reverse complement strand
CTGGCTGTTTTGTGTCCTGTTCATTAGCTCTTAATATTTTGATGCAACGCTATCATGGTGTGTGTAGAAATGGCGCTTGATATTCGACCGTTTCATCGATGTAATACGTCATTGCAAATTAGACACACCGCACAATTCGCTCTCTCCACAAAGGCCTATTCTTCGGACCATTCATCCTGAAATAGACAATACTTTTCATCACCTTTTCTTTTCGCCATACTCTTTGTTGCATTGATTAACTTGGGGCAAATGAGAGAGTGTGTAGCGTTCAAAGATGTGCCATCCGTCTGAGGAAAGAAAGCACTCGAATGATTGCATCGATTATTTAGCCCACTTGGCAAGTTTCCGCGAATAAACGGTTTGCTTCGTCTGGGAGACATGAAAAACTGACACTATATGTAAAAAAGCCGGTTGGTATATGGGCGTACGATAGCCTTGTCTGCCAGCGTACCGCGATCAAGCTAAGGTCAAGTCCGCGGGCTGTCGTGCCTTTGAAGAGCGTGTTATTAATCGAGCTTGGGGCCGCTGTTGGGTCACAGGAGAAACCACAAGTGATTGCTGTCCGAAAGCCGGAAATGGACCAGCCAGGTCAAACCCAGGGGTGCCGAAACTCCAGAGATTGGTCAAGATAAACTTTATTATAATATAGGTCTCATTGGCGGTACGACCTTGGAGGTGGACGGCCACAATGCGCGTTTCCCCCCCCCCCCCTTCGTTCTCCAAGAACCGCTTTCCCAAAGTCATGCGTTGCCACAACCTACTGTTCCAATGCTATCTCGCACTGTCACTGCCGTCCCCGATGCTCGAACTCACAGATGTGTCTGGGTAACCGGTACCAGCTGCTCGAGCGCCCGCTTTCTTCGGTTTTCAGGCGGCCCCGAGACCGCCGCCCTGGTGACTGCAGTTTATTCAGTCACGCAAACACGTCCAAAGAATATATACATGTCCAAATAATTAAGGGTCGTTTGAATACGCAACCCCTTGACCGATGCAGCAGAGGTCTCTGCAGGCAAAACACCAATAATAGCAAAATTTAAACCTGCTCCGCAATTCCTCCGAATCAGATGTCACCACCGTCTCAAGCTCTCTTAGCACTGGTTAAGTGCAATTAACACTAGCCCTGGCTTCGCCAGTGGCCACTGCCACCTCGGATTGGGAGATCTGTACATAAAAAATCACATCTCCTGGTGCCTTCTGTCTTTTAAGTTCTAACCTGGGATTTGGCGTGTCGATTATAATGATCCGAGTACAACCCACCACTAAGACATCTAAAGAGTAACCAAAATCGTAAAATCTGAAATTTCTGAGCCATTTATGTACTGCGAGCCAGAGGCTGCTGACCTCGGAAATATACGTTTTTTCACCGTCTGCCCTTTTGCTCAGTTTACACTGCTGAATCTCGATAACTGACATTATCAAATGTGGCTGCATTACCTGAAATAGGGGACTAGTCGTCCACGATTATTTTCAGCGATGATACCCATGTAAGCATTAAGGACGTCAAGTTAAGCGAACGAACGTTTTCGATTAATTCATCATCAGGCCATATAGTAATATAAGGGAGGGTAGACTTAACGGACGTTTTAGGCAAAACAATCAGTAGTAGTAAGGGGGGGAAGAGGAGGGAGAGGTGTAAAATGATCAAGAGGATCAGATTTGTGTCTAAATTGGAGACAGAAAAATTGGGGTGGTAAAGAGGGGAAGGAATCAGACAATTAGTTAATGTCATCCACTGGCCCTCGTCTCGGGTTTTGCTGGGTTGTGTGAGGGCGCACTGTGTCAACGTCTTGAGACTGTGTCGGTGGCCTTTGGATGCTTGATGCCGCTGTCTGATCATTGTTTCGCGGCATATTAAGATGCGTGAGGGCAGATTTTGAAAAGGCTTTTGGCCACGGGAGTCGTAGGGCCACTACAAATGCTTTCTGCGCACATAAAATTGGGTTTGTGAGGCGAATGGCGACTGCTTCTGCCGTCGCAAGTATCCGCTGACGCAGGAACTTAGAGTTTTTAGCCGGAACTTTGGAGATGACTCTAAATGCTTGGTCGACGTCTACTCGATGACCACTGTCTACCAAGTGAGCCCGAATTGCGCTTGATATCGACGGAGTTTCACCTCTGTTTAGCCACGCAGGGTGATGCTCTCGCATGCGCTTGGATAGACGTCTAATCGTTTGACCAATGTAATATGCCCCACAGGAGCATGTAAAAATGTAGATACACATTGATGTGGTCTGCAATAGCAGTTCTTCCTTGCCTTCACGGTGAATAAGTGGAATGCTTGAGAATAATAATCTTAACTTTGCTGCGGCACATGGACGCACGATTGCAGCGTTCAGACGAATCCGTAGAAGTTCGCTTGCTGGATCACCTTGAAAAGGCAATGTAAGAAATACGGTTTTCTTCTCAGCCGTAGGTACCTCCGGTCTCGGTGGACGTTTGTCCGTAAATTAATCGATGAACTTATGGGGGAACCCATTTTCTGGTAAGGGGAAGTGTTGTTTAGTGCTAGCCGCCAGAGTACTCCCCAGCAAGATCGAAGACGGGATGCAGAGAAACCGAAAGCTTGGCCGATGCCCAAACTATGAAAAACAAATGGTCAGGACATTCATATTTGGTCCACTACGAGTGAAATATAGCGAGGGCATTAAAAGAGGATTCCATATGTTCAGTGGCTTAAATGTTCGATTTGGATGCAGTAGCTTAAATTTTCGATTTGGATGCAGTGGCAGCTTGAGGTTTTGGACTCAACTGAAGAGGAACAAGGAAAAACTAGGGCCTGGAACTTAGAGGGTTCATTCGGCGTAGTGTCCGAAAAGCAGCCTTGAGGTTGTCTGTGTTCATGATCTCCTTGTGAGTGTCACGCTTTATTTGGGAGGGTTTCGTCAAGGGAGAGAAAAATACAGCAGGGACCATTTTACAGGCGTTCCAGCGGCCGCGGACTTGATCAAATCACAGGCAGACGTGAAACCATGTCACTAAAATGTTCTTGTGGTAAACCTGCAGACAAAAAGCCTTGCAAAACCGGTGGTAGCCTCCGCAATAATGGTTACACACGGTAGAGGAGGTTTTGCAAGATCCTCAAACGCTCCTCTAGGTGATGACAAGATCATCGCACCAGAAAGTAAGATAGTAGCAACAAATCAAGGTCCGACTTGAGGAAGGAGCGGTTAAACGACGAGACGACAGATAGATTGAACGTAAAGTTTCACAGATTAGCCGCGGCGCGTAAAGAGGCTTCCAACGGGCGGTGAAATCACTCGACGATCCCGTTGGCAGCCGGGATGAGTTGTATTGTAGATGCGTTTACAACCTTAAAGGAAATAGAAAACTGGAAAATGCTAGATTCTAATTTCAGGGCGCAATCAGTCGTGATTTTTTGTAAGGGTACATTTGATCTGGCTACGCTCATTTCCTCTCATCGAAGCTTTGTTCTAATCAGGAAACTTAAACATGCTCAACGCCCACATAATAATCGAACTGTTTTTAGGTAATGTATCACCACTCAAGTAACATGTAAGCAGTTAGGCTATCAGTTTAGTCATCTAACGAATAGTGTGTTAACTGTGATTGTACTCAAGAGACCGCGTGTTATCAGTGAAGGCAATTTGGGTGAATCGGATAAATTAGAGAGGGAACTTAACGAATATTTTACGAGAAATTGCATGTCCTGCATGAACAAACATCGGGTGCGTGAGGATTATACAATTTCTTACCCCACCGTAAACAAGTTTGCCTCTGTATATTCAGCGTTCCAAAACGAAATTGAAGCTCATTTATTTTCAAAAGACATTTTGCTTTTAATATATTCCATAAGTCAAAAAAACCGTTCACACCTCACCAAATCTCTTTGTACTTAATCATCCAAAAATGGAAATCACTCAGAAATGTGATGCCAAAATATATAAATTAAACGCAATTTCGATAGGCATTGGGCTAAACAAAGTCAATTAATTGAGCTTAGGCATATTAGTATCCCATGTTACCTGTGCACGTTTACTTTCCTCAGTAATGGTTTGATATACTTGGGGAAGTTCTAAAGCCATAATCGAAAATACAGGTACATTTAGAATAAGCCAAAAACTCATTATACATTTGATCGCGTTGAAAAATATCTTGTTTTGAATGTTGTCAAAAGCAAGTTCAACATAATCCTTACCAAAAGGTCATCGCTGAAGCCACTAAAATTCGTAGAGTTTACAGCCATTTCGAGAGTGATCTGAAGCTCAACATTCTCAAAATTCCGAAATACTCGCAAAAACATTTGACGGAATGAAACTTCCACGGAGGAAGTGTGTTATAGCCCCGTGTTTTCTGACCGGACTGGTATGCAGAAAAAGCCAAAATTCAGCTTGTGATAGGCAACTGATTTAGTCAACAGCATACAAAGGCAGCCAGGCTGGTGGCGTCATTAAGCTTGTCCACTCCAACATATTTATGTGGGTTCGTTCTTTCCAGAATATTCATAGCGTAAAGTGTGCGCCCAGACATTTCAAAATAATCTCGACTTTGACCGCAGCTATGTGAGAAGTCGTCCGTTTTGTTTGGATAACGACGAGGACGTGGATGGCTGGTACTGCGAGCGGATCGACTGTTGGCGTGACGCAGCTGGGCTGCCCTTTTCACCGACTGTCGTTAATGCATCGGAAGGATTCCGTCTTCACAACGAAATGACAACGTGTAACAAGGGTCATCAAGCATTAAGTGCACCAGAGGAAAACCATCAGTAAGAACCGGTGGCCCTCAAACGTTTTAAGTAAACGGCAAAACTAGACCTTTAGTCCTTTGCCGGATATTGTCTTTGATGGCATTCAAGAGACACTCTAACGCACTGTGGACACGTTACGAATATGGTTTGATTCAAATTACTTCCAGAGATTGAAAGCCATAAAATAAAGTGGATTAAAAACACTGTTTTGAGAGTCAGGTAAGTGACGTTACTCACCATAGACACATAATTAAGCCGCACTAGTATGATGGCATTCAAAGGGACAAAAAAAATTATTTAAGGTTATGGTAAAAACATATCCTCCACGCTGGCTCTGGTCCGGTGAATATATGCTATGCATGGCCACATACACATAAAATGACTACCCTCATGTCCCTTTAATTACCGTGAAATTCCTCGACCATCCTGTTGGCAGCTGGAATGGGCTTTAGTGAAGGTAGGAGTACAGCACAAAAAAGAGATAAGTGACTGGCAAAAGCTAGATTAAAATTGAACCCTGCTTTTATTTGTGATTGTATGTATGGGCACACATAAACTGGCTATCCGCATTTCTCCTAACGAGAGCTGTATCGTTATTTGGGAACTCCAAAACGCCCAACACACAGTATGTTATATCCCATAACTACAGCTTTCTTGTGTTATCCATCACCATTTAAGTTATAGTAAAACAGCAAGACTATAATTCTAGTCATTTACTGAATAGTGTGGTCAATGCGATTGTGATCAAAAGACCACAAAACATACCATTGATTTTTAATGAAGCCATTGAAAGAGAATCTGATAAAAAAGAAGAGGTGCTTACCGAATAAAATGAATAAAAATAAAAAGTTTCCAAAAATAACAATCATCGGGGTCACGCGGTTTTCCCGATCACCGTTTACTCCGTACACATTTGTTATTAAAATAGCTTAAGAGTTGTAATGCTGCCGTGACAACTGCAAGCGAAACGCATTGTTTGTTTCATTAATTGTTGTCGTCCGTCACTTCAGACAGAAGAGCTGCAGTCATGCGTAGGAGAGTTAATTTCAGGCAGCACAAGTGAAATAAATGTGTGCCTCAGGGTTTTTTTTCCTACTAATCAGGTAAGAAGTTAAACAGTTGTCAGGATGAACCAGCAATTAATGATTGAAGTGAGTTTTAGTCATGCCTCAATCAGTTCGTACAGCTTTTCTACATAGACAAGTCAGCCATTTGTGCCGGCATTGGCCTCAGTTGTGTTCAGAACTGAGAGTTATAAACGCAGTAAACAATAGCCGGGCTTACACATGCCATACAATTACAAGGATAAAAATCTGTGTTGCACAATCACTGCTAACATCTGGCACCCCAAAGTTTTGCAGCAGTTAAATTAGCTTTCTTTGTTAAAATGGGGTAGATTGCGTTTTATGAAGAAATATTTCCCCGTTTAAAAATAACAACAATCGGGGTTACTAGGTAACATTTCATTCTAATTTAATAGGAAGCCTCCACATACAGAAAGAACGAGAAAGTAAAACATGGCATGATAAATTGTTTTATAAATTATACTTTCGTGACAGCGGCAGCAAGCAATTTATGTGGCAGATGAAAGCCATAAGTAATAACTGAGGCCGTCAATTGATTTACATACCCTCCTATCACAATACCAGAATTGGACGGGTTGAGCGACGTGGGAATATGGGGCGGTCCGAATAAGAAGGTAAAGGCACCTAAAGGAGTCCATAAAATGCGTGTTTCAAATCTGACCACCATTTTCGGCCTCCGAGGAAATTAGATTAATTCGCGATTTAGGACTACAAGATGCTCTTGCAGCCTGTTGGGATTGAGAATATACTCCACGTGACGAATTTTATCGCTCTCAACCACCTTCAGGAGGACTTATCTACGTTCTGCAAAATATTGTACTCTTCGGATTTTGAAGATCGTCGCCTCCACTGATTCCTCGACTTACAAGTCAATCACTCCATCGTGCATTGCAGATCGAACTTCTGAGAAGGCTTAGTCAATCTTTTTACAAAAGAAATTCGCTGTTATATGGTTTCATAGAACACATCTTAGTTTAACCATTTGAAATTCCAAGCGAAACTTATTTTTTCTCAACACGATGGCCCTGCTCAACTTTTAAAGTCTCTTTCTATCGAAGGAACCTTGCTCTATAACATTTAAGGCAATACCATTGATCAGAAAATCTATTTTTGCTGATTGTTAAAAGCTTTGCAAACATGTTATGCTCGACTTCTGAAGAGATAAGGGACGCACAACCGGGGTTCAAACACAGTACCACTTACGTGGAGGACGAACTCGCCAACCATTACACCATCACAAGACGGTCGAAGAGGCGTTTGATAAGTGTCTTTAATTTAGCGCAGATGACGCAAGTAGACCAGCCGGTTTATGCAAGCCAATTGATGGTCCAGATGCTTGTCGCCAAATTTAACCAGCTCGAACTAGAAGTCCAAGAGATTAAAGAGCTTATCCACATGTCTTTCAATCCGGAAGAGACTACACAAGTAGCAGCCCGTAGTAGAATGAGGGGTGGAGTGCCTAAAATATCCACAGGAAACATGCAATTGGTGTCTAAGTTACCCGCAGAAAACAGTCCAGTCACGCTTTATAAAGCGCCAAAGACTAAGAGCAAGAGGCCAACAGCTACAACAAAAGAAGGTCGCCTTGTCACGAAAGAGAATCCACCGGGCTCTTCCAATGAGCAAATATCAGATCAAAAGGTTGTCACAGCCCAATGTAAGGAGACCTGCACTCTGGTAGTGTCGAATCCCTCTCAGCGGTCCCCGGATAAAGGCCCCGTTGACCGTGCACAGAGCGTTACTATTCCGGAGGCGCCAGCAGACATTCCCATTTTGTGAGACCCATCTGAGGATTCTGAGTTGACAGAGAATAACCGAAAAACGAAAATCAATCAACCATTTGAGGATTCTGACTGGTCGCAAGATAACCCAAAAGCCCCAATCAATAGCAGTGGCCCTGACAAGGGTAAATCCATCAAAATACATGGACTACTCGAGTTCTCTGCCGAAACACCCAGCGAAAGAAGCGAAGCTGACAAAGGGTTATTACAAGAGCTCCTAAATGAGCTGTAGCAACCATCTTTGGGAATCTTTCATCAAAAGATATTTCGTCTTGGAATTCGCCCAAACGCAACTCAGCAGAATAGACCACGACCACTAAAGATCGTCTTACCAGTGACACAGAAGCAAAATTCTACTGTTCAGGCATTTTTTTCAGCCGTATTACCGTCCTGCCGAGAGGCTGAAATGCCACATGCTAGTTCTAGAATTAAGGGAACGCAGAATCAAAGAAGAACCGAATCTCGTGATCTTCAAGGACCAGATAGTCCAAAGATACTCTGCCCTCTCATGGAACAAACCGATTCGCATGACTGCGTAGCTACTCAAGAAGCCTGCGGTGGGGCTACAAATGGTCCACGCAAGAATTCAAAATTGACATTTATGTATAGCAATGCGCAAAGCTTGCTTTCAAAAATGGAAGAACGAAGGATCAACGCATCCGATCTCCTTCCCGATGTTTTTTCAATAACAGAAACATGGTTGTCGGACCAGATTAACAATGGCGAAATTGAAATCCCCGGCTTTCAACTGTTCCGGTAAGACAGAGACAAGCGAAGAGGCGGAGGCGTAGCAACCTTCGTGAAGAACGTTTTTGTATGTTTCTGAAAAAACGGCAAATCTGTCTTGCCAAGAAGCAACGGGTTCTCAAAGCCTTCATGTCTTATCTGTCTACCGACCACCAAAGAACAATTCTGTGGCCGATGCCCTATGACTTGATGAGCTTAAAACCCTAGCTACGTGACCAGATACCCTTATTGTTGGGGACTTAAACGCACTAACCATCAACTGGAGCTCCTCCTAAGCTGATTGGCCTGAATTGGCATTCAACCACCACATCCCGAATATAACTCAATCCCTACTTCTCACCCAGCACGTCAAATTTCTCACAAGAATTCGTGAAGGCCAGCGGATGAACTGCCTCGACCTTGTGCTCACCAGTCGCTCGACAATATAGACAATGTGGATTGTTTACCCCCACTAGGCCAGAGTGACCATGTAGTTCTCATGTGGGAATTAAGTTTATTTTATTTGCCTGTCCAACCATAAGACCTCCGTCCTAATATATAGAGTGGTGATTTCGAGCAAATGAAACATGAGGAGGAGATTAAGTACTTGCATGCCCTATTTCACGCCAACGGTTATCCGGAGTCCTTTGTACGCAAGTGTCTTAAGAAGCCCCACCATGAGCGGTCGAAAAGGGATGATCCTAAGTTCTGGCTCTCTCAATAATATATCAGAGGCGACCGCAAGAATCCTGAAACAATTCGGGATTGGTGTGGTTCATTGGCCGGAATTAACCATCAGACAGCAACTCATGAGGACCAAATACCCGCTTCCTCTGACAGAACAATCAGGTGTGGTCTACAGCATACCATGCCAAGACTACACTGCAAGGTATGTCGGTGAAACGGGCAGTCGTCTTGGCACAAGGTTGCATGAGCACCAGCTGGCAATCAACCGCGAGGATAAGCTATATGTGGACTGTGACCATGTAGAGCAGAATAAATACAAAATTGCCTTTGAAAAAGCAAGGGTAATAGGCCGGGCCAACGACAAGATGGCCAGACTGCTGCTAGAAAGTTTGTCCTCGATTGGCACACGAAACAGAGCCATGGACCTTCATCCCGCCTACCAAGCGCTTCGCAAAATGCGAACATTGGCTCAAAACGAAGCGTTAGGTTGGACGGAGAGAGATAAACGGGGCCGACAGCCGGTAAACGAGCAAAGCGGGTGGAAACTCTCACGAATCACAAAAACGACTTGACATAGCTCACAACGGCGCGAGCAATTCAAACAGCCAAGAAAATCAATCGGCGCAATCGACTGACGCATGTGCGAATGGACGTTTACATCTTTCTGACGCACAAAGGAATACAGACACCTTGCTCTGACGATGAAAGCGAGAGAGCTTTTGAAACATCATCCTGAATATACTTTGTTCTCAGAAATCGTCTCCTCTTCTTCCTCATCCGGGGATGATGTAAATATTATTTTATCTGGACCTCAAATTTTCTCGCATATTAACATGATCTATGTTTCATAGACTGGATATCCACACTCTCCGAAAAGATTGAAGTAGCTGATGAACAGTTCAAATGGATAGTCCATAATCTCATCTCTAGTCACTGCCCATTCACTTGCCGAAAACTTACGAACAGGCCTTGCTGGCTGAATCTATCCTTAAAAATCAAACTTAACAAGAACAGAAAACTGTTTACAAAATACCGAATTAATAGATCACCTGAATCTCTTAATAGGTACAAAATGTAATGGAACCGGGACAAACGTCTCATTGTCAGAGCTTGACAGCAGTTCAAAGAGGATCTGTTCAACCGAGCCATGGTTAACCCCAACGTCCTGTACAGTTATATAAGACAGAGCACGCGGAATAAGGATTCTATCCCCCTACTGTGAACTGCCGAAAGTGCCGAAATCTCAGAGGACAAGGATAAAGCTGACTTTAAAAATGGTCGGCGGACTGGCTCTTACCGTTCAATGAGAGCAAGTGCACCACCATTCGAGTTGGCAAATCCGGTTCTTCAGACGGCACGGCTTACCAAATGAATGACATACCATTGAAGGAAGTGAACGCCCAGTAAGACTTGGGAGTCTGGATCACGCCCTCGCTTAAACCCCCAACATACACAGTATGTTTAATGCCATAACTTCTGCTTTCGTGTTGAATTCAAGTTATAGTAAAACAGCAAGACTATAATTCTAGTCATTAACCAAATAATGTGGTCAATGCGATTGTGACCAAAAGACCGCTAAACATACCGTTGTTTTTTTAATTTAGCCAAGGAAAGCAAATTTGGTAAAATAGAAAAAGCCCTTACCGAGTAAAATAAATGAAAATAAAAAGTTTTCCACAGGAACAATTATCGAGCGCACGCGGTTTGCACAATCACCGTGTACTCCGTACATATATGTTGTTAAAGTAGCTTAAGAGTTGCAATAGTGTCATGACAACTGTAAGCGAAACGCAGTGTTTGTTTCCTTACTTGTTGTTGTCCATCACATCAGACCCAAGAGATGCATTCATGCGTAGGAAAATAAAATTCAGACAGCACAAGTGGGAGAAATTTGTGCTTCTGGGGTTTTTTTCCATCTCATCAGGTAAGAAGTTCAAAATATGTGAGGATTAACCAACAATTAATGATTTTAGTGAGTTAAGGTCGTGCCTACATCAGTTCGTACAGCTTGTCTACACATACAAGTCAGCTATGTGAGCCGGCATTGGCCTCAGTTTTGGTCACACAGAACTGAGTGTTATAAACGCAGTATGCATAAGTCAGACTCACTCATGACATAAAATGAAAACGATAAAAATCTGAGTTGCACAATCGCTGCTCACATCAGGCACCACAAAATCTTACAGCATAAAAATGCACCTCATTTGTCAAAATAGGGTCTACTGCGTATTATGCAGAAATATTACCCCGTTTAGAAATAACAGCAGTCGCGTTTACTAGGTAAAAATGAATTTAAAATGTAAAGGAAATCTAAACATACAGAAAGAACGAGTAAGTGAAACAGGGCAAGTTGCATTTCTTTATAAATTTTACTTTTTTAACAGCGGTACAAAGCAATATGTGCGCCAGAGGAAAGCTGTTAATGATAACTGAGGCCCTAAAACAATCAAAATAAGTAGTTAATATAGAAATATAGTTATTTACACAATATTGCCTTTAAGGTTATTTAATAGACACATTAACGCGCAAATGTGATTACTGTCCATAGGCAAACATTAACAGCTGCGTAAGTTTGTCGGCATTCAAGAAGACAAGGTCAGTATTTTCATTTTCTGCGAAAACATATTCTCGACAATGGCTGTGGTCTGAAAATTATATGGTATGCATGAGCACATATAAAGTGTATTACATATCTGAGAGAAGGTTAGGATTGGAGGATTAAACGTGCACTTGAAGTTAATAATTTACTTCATCGGGTTGATTTGAGGCGCAAAATGTGGTTTACTAGAATATTATTCCGTTTAGATCAGAATACTGGGAGAAAAAAGAGGCAAACATGAACGAAGTCCAGCGTTTGTTAATATCCATGGAATTTCCTAAGCTATTAAACGCTGCGAAAAGAACTTCTTGTGTGTGCATTTTGCACAATAAAAAAGCATGCAGGAAGAGCAGGAACTGTTTTAATTATATAATAGTTCGCAAAAAGGAAAATTTTGTTTGGCGTCCATAAAATTGATGTTAGTGTATAAAATTGAGTAGTACACTTTTAAAATTGTTTTTTGCTATACACCATGTGTAATTCATATTTTATATCTGAGGCGTTACACGCACAAAACGCGTTTGAGAATTGTATGACTATGTGGCAATCAAATTAATTGTACAATCGCTGTGAAGGTGGAGACAGTAAGTATAACAAACATTCGACAGAGTCAGCACGGAACATTGCGAAACAGTTTTTTTTCAAAAATTGCCCTTGATTATAGTGTCACACTGCTTTGCTTTTGATATTGTAGAACGGAGCCTAAAATTAACCAAATATGATGCAAACTGTTTTGTTTTAAATAAAACATTGGCTATTTTACTTATAGCAAGAGGTATATCCTTATTTGTTAGGTAATCAATCCACTAGCCAACATTTCCCATTCTGATGTCGACTTAATCATCAAAAAAGCAGACATGAGACGCCAAAATATGTATGTTAAGCATTTTTCAAGATTGAACATTTTGTAGGAGTTTCCATAATCAATCTTGAGCAAGTGCATTCGCGACTGTAGTAGTGGGCGTTTATTTTTCTGGCAATGATTGGGTGGTTCTGAACTATGACACACAAAGAGAGCTGCCAAACAAAAAAAAAATTTGAAGCTGGTTATTTACGTAACAACTTTTAGGATCTATCTATTTACGAAGGATTTAATAAGCACATTGAATATAATGATAATTTATGGTCAATTGACTGAAGCCCGGGGGAATAGTAAAGTCAAAATTAGAATTTTGGTGACGATCTCAAACTCTTCTTAATCGAAATGCTAAAGTAATTACAACATATTTGGCGAAGGACAATAACATTTAGTCTACAAAAAAGGTACGATTATGATCCAAGATGACCAATAAATTTAAATGCATTATTTACTGACCGCCATGTCCGCACGTGAGATTACGAAATTTCTTGCCCATTTGATCTCCAAATAGGCCAAGCCAAGTGCAATTGTGGTTGCTTTAGTCAAGCGCAACACAGGTAATGCGTGAACGAAAGAATAAAAGTAAAAAATCTTGTGAAAACGTATTGAAATATATACTCGAAATTTGGGCTGGTCGGCAACATCCATAGATTACATTCCACGTAATATGAGAGCACATATATATGAAAAATTCAGTGGTTGTGCATTAACAGGCATCCTCTACAAATAGAAATTAAGTTAACCTAGTACGCCAGATTTTAACTGTTTTGGAATGTTCCAATTTCCTAAAAAAACTTGTATTTCTATCAAACATTATACTCCTTCAATAATCGCAACATGCTCTTTTGTGAAAAATGACCATTCGCTTATTTTTATAAGACTTTAATGGCTGCAGCTTCGGTTGCGTTTTAGTAACAGGGAGTTACTTGTAAAAATGCTAGGATTTCATGAGATAGCGAAACAAATATACATAATATAGCTACCATCATGTCCGCTCACCTAAGGTGAAAATTCTTGACCATGCCGTTTATGCGAGTACAATCCGAAAAGAGAGAATGGGTCTGGGGATTGATAGATTTGAATTAGACACCGCAATCAGCCTTCATTGTATGTTTGGACAC
Organism: Ligula intestinalis; assembly: GCA_036362985.1. NCBI lineage: Eukaryota > Metazoa > Platyhelminthes > Cestoda > Diphyllobothriidea > Diphyllobothriidae > Ligula > Ligula intestinalis. Next base: position 28,508,667 of record JAYGXS010000007.1, on the reverse strand, counting down.
ACATGATTTGCCTATCTTCATTTTCTTTCATTTAGGGTATATGCTTAACTGGACAACTCAACATAGTATTTTCATGGAAAGGCATCTTTTGGGAAATAAGTACGTTTATTGAATAAATTTCGATACTGGATCCCCAGTTCGTCGTCATACCTGAGGGAAATTTGCAAACAACAGTTAGCATTTCAAAAAGCTCATGCAGTTATATTGTCAGTCTTGTGTGGACATTCCAATTTGCGTCACATCATGATGGACATGATTATCAGACGCAATGCCGTAATGAATAATGGGCAACTGTAATTTGAGTTAGTCCGGGATCAGTCCACGTTATCCGGTGTGGACGCTAATTGTGGTTCATGTTGGTCCATGTTTGTCGGCTGCAGTCTTTTCAACTTTTCTTTGAGGTGTTTGTACAATCCGGGTAACTCAATACGCCGGTTGATGCGTGAGTCATTGGAGTGCATGACCTCAAGCAATGAGTGGCCTTCTTTGGAAGGGCAAACTCCAACGATGCGTGTTTTGTCTCATGCAAGAGTATGTCCTGTGTCAAGGCAATGCATAGCCACTTCAGAATAACGGTTATGGCTATTCGCTGCCTGATTGGTGCTCGTGGATGCATGTAGAAACTGATCTTCCCTTTTGGCTACAATATACCTTATAACAAGCTTGACATTGGATTTTGTAGATGTCTTCTTTCTCATTGAGGAAGCCGACCTTATCCTAAGGGTTTATTAACGGAGTACGTACAGTAGCCATCAGTTTGTGCGCCACTTTTATTTGGTGTTTCCGCAAGTGTCTTTCAACGATTTCAGACGCGTTCCTACTGCAAGGAAAGACTCGCCATGTGTTTTTTTTGGGTGCCTGAGTGAAACTATTCGGTTTCTTCTTTTTGGATTGTTCTTGTCCCATGCATCGGCGTACAAAGTATCTGGGGTAACACTAGTGTGGAAACAATTCAAACAAGAAATTGAACTTGTTTCGGAAGATATTCTTCGTCAGAACAGTGTGTCCTCGATCGGCGTAGCAGACTGTTGACGTCACTTTTCTTGTTAGAGATGAGGTTGCTGCTCTCACATATAAGAATATATTTCGCATACGTGCCTTTGCGGGAAACAGACGTTTGTTATTATGCATTCTGTACTATCCACGGCATTACACTCAAGGACGATTTTTGTAGACATTAACTCAGGTCGATCCTGATGCTTCACCAGCGTGGGCTTTAGTGATATTGCCTCGGAGGGTCTAAGTTCTTCATGACGGTACGTCATTGATGCGTAAGGACCGTACTTTAAATTTGTTCGGTATTTCTGCAGGTGGGTGCAAGGAATTATGTACGTTCGCAACGCTATCATGTGCGCCTGATAATGCATTTTACTGGCATTGAACCTTTTGGGCACTTGCGTCTGTCCCACTGGACTTGAGCCCCACCAGGTTAAATTCACCCCCATATTATTGTCATCGATAATTTTGTCCACATGTGTGCAGAGAAGGACTGCTGACACGCACAAGGGAGCCTGGAATGTTAATAAGTTACTTTTGCGACGCTAGCTCATAGTTTATTATGTGCACAGAGGAATAGAGTTAAGGCACCTATCCACTGGTATGGCAACGGATAGCACGCCTGCACGCGAAATCCGACGGTAATACATTTCAGGACATGGCTGACCTCCGAGCCAATCGTGCGCTCCGATGTCAATGCTCTTCCTGTCTAGTGTGCATTCCTCTGTGTGCAGAATAAACTATTCGTACTTATATTGTCTTCCGGGTCAGGGGCCAGCTTTGCAGCATCTGTGATTGACTTTTTCCAGAAATCGACAACGACCATCTACTGCTTGTGCGAAAATCACTTCGAACAGATGGTGTTACAGGAAGACCTTAACCTCCAAGAAATGTTCTGGAAGCCATATTGCAGCACGTTAAGGAATAAATTTGTGAAAGGACTTCCTCCAGTACGAGAAGCACATATGCAAAAAAGTCTATTTTCATCTAAGTCGAAGAAATGTATATGGCCTCAGGATGTAGAATAATGGCTTGTTTCATCAAGACAAGAAATCAGAATTTCCCGAGAAAATTAGTGCAAAAATAAGGTAAAAATCAGGTGTACTCCGCTTTTTCTGCTGCATATGCAGCCAGGGTAGCTTGCAATAACACCTGTCAAGCAATCGTTTACTGTCCACCACACTATTATCTGCAATACATTTCCGGCTAAAACATGTGCAACATGCAGCCATGTGAGACTCTTTAACTAAACGACATATGATGCCGCTTTTAAACGAGCTGCCTTCTTACCAATAACAAAACGTATGACATGTAAAAGGTAACTATTTAAGTAAGAAACATATTTATCTTTGGATGAGATTTGCTTTAAAAATTCAAACACATTCAATGTTAGAAGCAAATTGGCCTTCTTTCCATGTAAAACTGATTGCTAGGTCAAATTTCGGTTTAAAATAAATGTAAATTTGAGGTTTTTACGATTGTGACGTTTTCCTTCCTCATGCATCGCATCCGTCAATGTATTAATTTTGTCTATACTGTGTAAAACATGCTAAAAATCTACGGTAACATTTTGCGAGCAGCATGAAACCTCTCCTGAAACACAATTATCACAACGTGCATGTTAGAAACCTTGAATTTAAATGAAAGAGTCAGTCTGGCCAAAAATTATTTGGTAATTTAGAAACTTTTTTTTTAATAGAAGGACGCCTATGTCTTGAGTATACAATGGTTTGTAACGCGTAATTTACTACCGGACAAGGCTAGTCAATAATTTTATCTTTGGGGTTTTCTTTATAGTACAACTTACAATAAAAAAGCAGTCATATTCAATGGTAATATGCACACTCATTAAGAAGCCACTTTAAGTAGTGCAAATGATTAGTTAACGGTCACAAAAGAGCTCGTTAAAAGGTCAAACTCTGATTGCGACTGAAATGACCCCAGAATAAATAATACGACATTCAGCACTTAAATCATGCTCAGTGCCGAAAGTCTGGCAATTTGTGGGCATTTTGTTTTGCTAGATTTGAAGTGACGCACTTAAGTCTGATCTGATCAGAGCGCTCGACTGCCGCTCCGAGCGCGCAACTACTGGCAGCAGAACTTTTATGTTATTGTGCTAGCAGCATGCTTAAACAACACACTTTGCTGCGTGGTATCGTATCTACGCCCACTTTAGACGCAGCATCTCTTCTTCATTTGATCAGGAGTTCAAAAACAAAATTTATATCCTGAAAACCGTTTTGCACTTTCTACGCCTTATCAGGGCCAAGGTGTGCGTTGGCAAGGAGAACGAAACTGGCCCGTTTATAACACTCACCTTAGATGCGTACTCATCTTATGCGAGCTGTTTATGCAAGCAGGCCTGATTAAAACCCCTAGCAGGATAAAGAAATGCAAAAGGACGTGCAAAATGCATGTAAGCAGCCTAAGAGTCGTTACTTATTGGTGTATAATCTAGCAAAAAGCTTATACGTTTGTCGTTCAAGAGCACCTCTTTTGAATCCCCAAAACACAATAAAGAGGCCGTTGTGTTACTCAATTAGGATAGAATTGCGTGAGAAACTAAAACAAATTGCTTCCATGATCGTGGAGCACTATGGCATAAACTAAAAATGCGTGGTGCACCGACCTTACCTTTCAGGTCTATGTACATGCAGACCATTAAAATCAATCTCCTGAGGTTGACGAGACCACGTCTTGATTGATGCATAAATTGCCCAAAAATGAAAGCGTATTGATAGGTGGAGAATGAAATGCCTGATTGATCGACTGGGACGAGTTGTCAGTAAAAGGTTCATGTGAGTGGTTTTGCTTCAGATTACTTAAGCTAACGAGGGAACTGTTTCTCGTGCAGAATGTTACATTGCCAACAAAAATCAAATAAGCACAAACAGCACAAACTGTCTTGAATTCGAGCATATAAAAGACGCAATATATGCTAGCGAACAAAGGTCAGTCGCATGTCTTTGTAACAGCGAGCTTGACAAGCTTCTGTGAGAATAGGCTTAAAATACAAATCTGCCGAAGAATAAAGATGTCCGGTTAAACTACTGGCGCTAAAAGTACACCGCAATGAGAACTGAACTATCAACAGTAAATTGGTGCACATTATCAACGGCAGTCTGGGTGCCGGATGCTATAAATGGTGTTATGCATCGCAATTGTCTGCGGAAAAGTACAAATTTGAACCGGCCCACATGGTTTGTGCAGTATATGAAGAGACAAATATGCCGCAAGGACATATTCTGGACCAGTTTGACAACAATACGGCCATTCAGTCACTATGAAGAATTTCACCAAAAGCGGAACGAGATTATATGAAGCATCTGCAAACCAAGTAAGGAAAATTCGGTTAAAATTGTTCAGCTGGCCGTAACTCAACAACAGTCACAGTCCTTAAACGTGAAAATAACAATTAAATTATTGGCAATCCCGAAAAGGCAGAACCCCTTGGTAACTGTTTCGCTTCTGTTTTCACCTAGGAATTGTCGTTTGAGCCGGCAGACTTTCATGCAGCAGTTTGGACTAAATGATGGAGGGCATACATTTCACATGAGAGTGTGTTAGGGAAGGGACCTAATGCGCTTAAATAGGCTAAGACTCGGGGTTCAGGAAAACTACCAGTAAAAGTACTGCAAGAGCTGCCTTCAGAACTTTTCAAACGACTTGGACACATTTTTAGTTCTATTTTGACCAGGCCCTCCTCCCATGCGATTGGAAAGTTGCGAATATATACCCGATATACCCGCAAACAACTATCGACCAATGTGCCCGACTGGCATCTGTTTCAAAGATTTGCAAAGGAGTATCAAAAATGGCCCCATATAATTTCTCGAAGAAAAACACTTATGTGACAATGCCCAAGATGGATTTCGAGGAAACCACTCCTGCCTGTCTAGTGTGCTTTATTTTTTAGAGCAGTAGCCCAGGTCATTAGATAAGAGTATATCGTCCTCGATGTTGTTAACATAGACTTCTAAAAGCCTCTGATAGTGTCTCTCAAAAAAAAACTATTCTTTAAGTTTGGGGAATCTGTGAAAAGAGACAATTGAATAAAGTGGTAAGGAGATTTTCTCAGAGGCCGATTGAAGTACATGTGCGTTGTAAACGCGAGCACCCCTTCAAAGCCAGTTTGTAGTGGGGCGCCTCAGGGCTTTGGTTTTGGGCTACTATTGTTCCGAATCTACGTCAATGACTGTCGACTTGATCCAATCAGCAATGAAGTCAAGTTTGCAGTTGATATTGAGATGTGGCCACAAATCAGAATTATGATGAACAGTCTCTGCAAGAAGGACTTCACCGCACAGATGAATCGTCAAAACAGTGTTTAATGTGGTACAACTGAGAAGTGCGTCACATTGTGGCTCAATAGGTATGAAGCGAACACGGCAGGTGACTCTTAGAACCACGTGCTCAATGGAAGGTGCCTGTTGAACGATACCGGACCAAATGACCAGGAATTACCATTGTGTTATCCCTGAAACCATCTTTGAAGAGTTTAAGGACTGACAGGAGGGCAATTGTGTCTTCTTTGCCATTCAAGGAAATAAGGAAATGTGATATATTTCGTTCAGACGTGGTGACCATGGCCGGACAGTTTTCAACAAAGGGCACAAACAAGCATGAAGGGCCTTAAGTTCTTATCTAAAAATGGAGACTAGAAGCACTCAACTGTTTTCTCTTGAGTACAGACAAATCCCGGGAAACTTCATGCAAACGTTACGGCTCGTGAAGAATCGGGAGTGTGTCGTAAGGTTTGATGACTTCTTTGCATTCGCCACATCAACTGACCTCGTGGGAATTCCCTGATAATGCGGGAACCTTATCCTATCTAGATGTTTGCATGCACTCTTTTTCACAACGAGTCATCGGTGTCTGGAGCGGACTGCCGGAAGTGGTATTAATGGCCAACATGGCAGATGCATTCAAACGCATCCTGTATGCATTTCTCTTCAATATGAACTGTTCATACGCACAGAAAAGCATTGCTAGTAGACACGAACAATTTGCTCGTGCATATCGATAAATATATTTAACATGTGCATATGTCAGTCACTATATATAGTCCCATAATTTATGTTGGTTATAGTATGTTAACTCTTTGACATTGGGTTTTCAAAGGCAATGACCAATATCATCATTATATTCAACTAAAATGCCTTAACTTAATTGAACTCAGCACATTCTGCTGTAATCAACTCTTTTATTCAGGCCTTTTTGGTGATTTATGTGGTCTTGATAAAACATACGCGTAGTTTTTTTGTATAGGTTCGTCGTTGATACACAAAGTTTTCTGAGTTGACATTGTGTGAAGCAGCTTTGCTTGGAAATGCAAATTTACTTGCTTTCTTGCTTACAGACAACTATACTCATGATTATGTGGCTATGTCTTATTTCTCGCCCATCAACTATTCTCCTTCATCCCTAAAAATAATGATAACTATTATTTGACTTCAAAGTGCCAAGATGATGACCCATGTAGGATCAAATGTATCCGCATGCGCTTAAAAAGAAACGGTTGTGATCATCTTTGAGTGAAAGTTACGAAGAGATACGATGGCTTGTTCAGTCCTACTGATTGCTGTACATGTTCATATCATGTAATGTTATATGTGGTAAAAAAGTTGTACTTAAGCAAATTAACATTTCCGGTATGTGCCGGTAAATTTCACGCGATCTCTTTAGTTAATGGTCAATGGCTTATATAATGCTTTGTTAAATGAATTACAATTCACTTGGCGGCCTTTATATTATTTTCGGTAATAGCCGATAAAAATGCATGCGATTTGCAACACTTTTTTAAAGTTTTTTCATTTCCGACAAAATGCCGCGTAGAATATTAAAACGACTTTCAAATTGCAAAAGTATATCTAATCCAATGAGTGATTTTGCCCTAAAGTAAGCTGATCCCACCTGCTCATTGAGGAACGTTTGCAATGAAGCATCTATCAGAAATATATTTTACCAAAATCCCAAGTTTTTGAGCAAAGGCAAATCAGAGGAATTGTCCAAAACAATTTCCGTCAAGATATCAGGTGACTTCGGAACTCGTTTTTTGACAAACGTCAGTATTCCTATAGCGTTGTAATTAGTAAGACGCGCATCTTAACGAGATAAGACGGCAAAAGGGAGCGATTTAGCTACAAATGCGACATTGTATTTTGGAGGAGAATAAAGAGTGTGGGTGTTAGTACAACTCCTGTCAATTGTAACAGCTTACAAAATATGTTAAGTCGATGCTGAATAAAAAATTCAATAAGAACAGACACTTTGGGATTAAATCGCTAAAGGTTTCCCATTCGATCAATATACCTGTCATTTTTAATGCGACAAATTTTATCAATATGATGCTCCTTGGAAAGATGAGTTAATAAACTTTACCCAACACGTTAATATATAATGTTTGCGGAATCTATGTTATGCATTTTTGCACACACTCTCCGTCTTACTTAACGGACATAAAACGCGTATTCATATTTGCACTCTCTGTCAAATATGTGGATCAATTCCTCTGCAGGGTTGCATGCTGTTGGTCAAAATCGGCCATCTACTCATACAAACTTTTCACTTTGAAGCCTTAAAATAATTTTCCAGCAGGTCATTGTGAGCTGGCTAAGAAAACCATCAGTATGTTTTTTTGTTTTTGGATCTTCATTATCGTTCCGACCTCTCCTACCTGCATAAGGAGCTGGCATTGACTAGTACACATGCACTCTGACTTCTGAAAGCCTGCTTGCTGTTTTTACCGTCGAGATCAAACTCTATCACCGAAACCAATAGGAAAATTCACACACTTGTGCATACACTGCTCTGATGACTAGACCTGTGACACACAATCGATCGACCGGTAGGCCGTGCGCGTGATGGTATGGCACATCCTGCCGACACGGTAAGTGCTCCAAACAATCACTAGGGGAGTTTGAAAGCCAGCAGAGATGCTACGCACGCAAAGACGCTATTTGATTGGCCAGTCTACAATTCCATGTTAAAGGTACGCATGCGGTCTTTTTGATGTCAATACTTTGCATCGCATTTGTAACTTTAAATCCAGTCTTCTGCCCTTGCCCCTCAGTTGCCTTTGGTGGGTGTCGTTATCGTGCTTGTGTTTTTCACTTCCATCGAAAAGTCAAGAAATGGCTCACGTTTTTTCATGAATTCATGCTTAAATAAAGGATGGATGATGCGGATAAAATTAAGGCCCGTGATGCCGCAAAACAGCACATGCTTTATGAGCTTGTTTGCAGAAAAAAGCCTTCTTATAATTTTGAGGCATTCGGAGTAGACGTCAAGCTCCCTGAGTACGTCAGACTTAACCCAAGTGCGTCAGTAAAAGTAAGCAAAACAAATGCTCATAAACTTTCAAAGTTCCAGTGGAATATTTTATTCACTTAAGAAGAACAAGCGACCTGGCAAGTGCTCTTTAATATGTAGGCTACCTGCTTTGTCAGGTAAGAAGTCACTGACCGTTGGCGACAGCGTTACCAGGGCGCGGAGAGCTGATGTCTAACGCACCAACTGCCTTTTAATATTCTGCAAATCCAAATTGATAAAACAGTTGCAGTGCCATCAAAAAGGCTTGTTTACCGCCGTTTCCATGTGTTTTCTTTCTTGAGCGATATTGCTACGGAGAGTAACCTCGAAAAAGCATCAGAGTGGTCCATGATGACCTGTCTGCATTTAATACCTTAGGGACCCTCATCAACCTGTCCACTTGCGGTATTACAATTCAAGTTACGGTATCCGCAGTAACTGACGCGTTCTCTAAACGCTGCCCACTGATGCGGGCGAATAGTTTGTCACCTGCTCTATTCAGCCGGAAACGGACTGTTGTTATTGGTTGCTGGAATATG
>JAYGXS010000007.1:28452502-28499718 GCA_036362985.1 Ligula intestinalis | reverse complement strand
CACTAAGTACTGCGACTGGATTTTTGTCTTTTAATCTACTGTTATTACAGCAGATTAAAATTTATGTTTGTTGTTGTCCTGTTGGAGGATTCTTGATTCATATGATTTCCTGGCCTGGTTAATCGATTTTTTTACCTCATTTCTTTGGCATTGGAATTCATAAAGGTTTAGTGGTGACCCACATTCCCTTAATAACTGCCATTTCCTATTTGTCTTTGTGAATTGCCTGTTAAAGTCTCCACCAACCAGGCAGGGCGGCTAGTGGTCTTGTGTACCATCACCGGACAAAAGCGCTTAATCAGATCTAATGCAATCCTCTTCAGAGATTTCCAATCTTCCTCCGGACCCCCTTAAGCGGGCAGTCTTAATTCACGGACGATAATGCATGCTTCATTGGATAATTATTCACTTCTATATATTCGGCTGGTCGATTTTTTTCTCTGACGTTGAGAATTGAGTGAGTAATCCCACCTTAGTGTCGTGTGATTACTGTTACCGAGCGAAACACTTGAATGCACTATATCTACGTAGCATGCATCCATCATAAATTATAGATCCAAACAATTCTCTCTGTGGTTTTCTCAAAATCTGCTTAGTCACTTAAAGTTCTGTGCCAGAGGGCGGTCAAGCGTGAGATTCATTAATTTGGAAATAAAGGAAGTTGACAGTTCCCAGTCTATTGCAGGTGCCTTCAAGCCACCAACAATGAGAGCTTTCCGGTGGCTGGCAGCCTCCTTCACCAGACTAAGGAGCAAGTCGTCGGCTGCACTCAGGATGTTAGGTGGCCGGTATACGGCCACGAATTCCAGGTTCTGTGAATAAGCCTTCCTCAGCTTTGACAAGATGGATTCACACTCCAGGTCGAGAGTGAATACTCTTTCGACAACAAAGATTCCAGTTCTGACGTACACTAAAACCCCACTACATTGTCGGTTTTGACAGTCTTTGCGGAAAAGCTGCTATACTGGAATCAAAATCTTTGAATATTCGAATTCTGTTTTCAGCCACGTTATCGTTATGGCAACTACATCAGGTTTGCGCTTCGAAAGTGGAGCTAATCAATTTTTGAGGAAAAAGTTTGGGCAAAAATACAGAAAGCTTAATTTAGACCTAATCATTGCGTTATACAGGCGTTTGCTTCTTGCATCAGATTGCATGCTGGGAGCTGTCTGTGTTGCTGAAGATAGACTGTGTTATTGGATTTTTCCAGATCAGTGATCTCTGGACATCTAGGATCTCCCTGTTCAGGATTCGGAGATTGCTCTCGCCGAGTTCACAACTCCTGTGAAGTTTAATTTGAGCAATCGCCATTGCTCCAATATATTGAAATCAAAACTAGATGTATGGGTTATCGCGTAAATAACGAGAGGGAGTTGAACCATACACCTGCGTTCCGCGGGCGTCGCTTGTTTCTACTAGACCACCAGGGTTCAAATTCCTTACTGATTCAACGCATAATGGTAATTGTAATGGTAATGGTAATTGGTAAGGCGAGGTTTGCTCGGAAGGTGACGGAATTTCACTCGAGCCAGGAGTAAGGATTGCGGGTGAGGTTTCGGGTCAAATTATTGTTGTCCCTGATCTGGAGGGACACAAACTTGCGTCGGCCTCAGGAGTAAGTACTGCGAGTGAGGTTTCGGGTGAACTTAACGTTGTCGCTGATCCGGAGGGACGTGAACTTGCGTCGACCTCAGATACCACATTTGGAATAGAAGAAGTAGGAGTGGGCCTAGTTTTTGCAGATGCAGGCGAAATCCCACGTTCCATGGGAGTTTTGTCCCTACATATAAAAAGCTTATGTTTTTTCAGGTATTGAGCTGAACGCTCATGCTGAGAGAAGAGGTTGTCAACTTCTATCGCAGAAAAAAGTTTTACCAAAATCGGCGGATTTTTGCTTCGAGAGGACAATCTTTTAGCTTCTGCCACCTAAAAGTTAAAGCCACACGAGTAAAGAAATTGACAGGCGACGTCTAGTGGAATATTACTTTTTGGAACATTCTTTAAAAGAAAACTATAACTTCTCTTTGCCGGTCGCAGGTCTCAGTTGACACCAAATTGATGAAGAGCTCTTATTTCTCACATTGCTGAGAAGTGATCGAAGAGACATTTCCATCAAAGATGGTACTGAGAACCGTAAGCAAACATCCATATTGAGACATGAAATTATTAAAAGTTTCCAAAGCATCAAGATTCAGTTTTTTTTCATATTTAAGACCTATTGATAGTGGAAAAAATTAGCGCCAAGAGGGTCGTTAAGGGGGGATTTTCGTCTTAAAACTGACTGTGATTTCATAATTTTCTTTTAAAGAATGTCCCAAAAAGTAAAATTCCGCTAGACGTTGCATGTCAATTCCTTTACTCGTGTGGCTTTAGCTTTAAGGTCGCAGAAGCTGAAAGATTGTCCTCACGAAGCAAAAATCCGCCGATTTTGGTAAAACTTTTTTCGGCGATAGAAGTTGACAACCTCTTCTCTCAGCATGAGCGTTCAGCTTAATACCTGAAAACAGCATAAGCTTTTTATACGTAGGGATAAAACTCCCATGGAACGTGGGATTTCGCCTGCATCTGCAAAAACTAGGCCCACTCCTACCCTTACTATTCCAAATGTGGTATCTGAAGTCGACGCTAGTTCACGTCCCTCCGGATCAGCGACAACGTTAAGTTCACCCGAAACCTCACTCGCAGACCTTACTCCTTAGGCCGACGCAAGTTCACGTCCCTCCGGATCAGGGACAACGATAATTTCACCTGAAACCTCACCCGCAATCCTTACTCCTGGCTCGAGGAAAATTCCGTCGCCTTCCGAGCGAACCTCGCCTGCTAAAGAGGCTAAACCTAATAGACCTAAACTTGCTCCCCCCGTAAATCGAAGCCAATTGCAAAAATCAGTAATTTACCTAACTATAGGAACAATGCTAACATTTCAGCATCTACACCAGATGTAAACACACATGTTTTTACTTTTCCAATCCCCAAAATGGCCCACAATCCACAATTAATTCACTCTAATAATACTATGAATAGCTTCTCGCAACCTTCAATGCCATTTTCGAATGCCTGTCCTCCGACAAATTATGCTGACACTTCAGCATCTATAGCAGATGTAAATACTCGCGTTAGTTATTTTCCAAACCCGCAAATTGCCCAAAATCAACACATAATCAAAACTACTAATTATGATCATAGTCTTCCATACCGTATAGGTCATTTTCAAACGTGCGTTTTCCAAAGAATTGTGCTAACTCTTATCATAATCCTTTTTAACGACCGCCTCCTACCTTTCTTACTCCACAAAACGGGCATCCTTTTCTCAATTTTCAAGCAAATCTGCCGCCATACAATAATCCATATATGTTTAACAATTATATTTCAGCTAATTGTAGACGACAGCAATCTTGCTTTCCTTCTTTTGTTTCTCCCATACCAGTTCCCTTTCCGCCACCAAGTTTTCCTTTTTTATAAATACTGATGAGCGTAACCTGCATCTCAGGGATGCCCTCAGTATACTTTCTCTGAAGGCGAGATCAGTTGTAAATAAAATGACAGAGCTCCGAACAATAGCTTTTGAGCTTGATCCAGATGTTATTTGTATCACTGAATCTTGGGCTCACTCTCTTATCTCTGACTCAACGCTCGCTATAGATAATTTTAGTTTGTACCGACAAGACCGCATTGAAAAACGTGGCGGTGGTTGCCTTCTTTATATCAAATCATATTTTGTACATTTCCCGTTTCATCTGAGCATTTCATCGTTTTCGGGAGATGTTTGCTTTATCTCAGTCATCCTCTCGCACAATAAAAAACTGTCATTGGCTGTGTCTATAATCCCCATGTTATTCTGGTAATGAAAGTGCGCTCTGCGAACTGTTTGCAAAAGTTGCAGAAGCTGAAGTTGATGTGAAAATAGTCATAGGTGATTTTAATCTGCCAGACGTTGACTAGGAAGCAAATACTTGTCCGCCAAAATTTCAAAAATTGGTAGAAACTATTAATTTTGCAAACATGTCACAACTGGTCAGTTCAGTCACTAGAAATGAGAGCATATTAGATTTAATTTTTAAAAATGACGTCCACCCTCTCTTTATGAATTTTCATCGTGATCTCTTCACATGTGACCATGCCTTAATTCAGTGTTGTTTTCCAGTCTCTCTATTCTAAAAAGCCTGAGTTAAAATGCAATAACCTCGCTTTTGCTAACGCAAACCTTGAACTCACAAATGACTTCGTAAGAACTCTAGATTGGAATACTATTTTTTTAACTTATGATCCAATCTTTTTCAATGAACTTTTACAAAACCTTACAAAAAAAATTCAGACTTTTATCCCACTTAAGCCTATTAAATCAAATTCAACTTCTTCTACCGTTCCACATTTTCTCCAAAATAGACTTCAAAAATTACGGAAGCAACTTAAGGATCCGTCTAAAAGCTCTTTGTCGGTGCACTTAAGGATAGCGCAAATATTTGAATTAACGCTAAAAATAAGGCTTGCACGAGATAGGCCTAGAGAGTCCCTGGCATTAAATGATACTAACTCTTCCAAATCCGTTGCTCAAGTCTTCCGTTTTCGGTCATCCGCTAAGCTTAAGAAAGTCATTCCGCCATTACTCGATACTAGTTTTCATTTTGTTACAAAGGATTTGGCAAAATCAGAAATGTTAAATTCCTTCTTTGCCAAGTTATTTACAATTGAGACTAGTCCAACACCCGAAATACCTCTGATATGTGATGCAAATCTCACTTCAATTGATTTCTCACCTAAAAGTATTCATAAATAAATAGCTCGTCTCAACAATTCACATTCAGTTGGGACGGATAACATTCCAAACTCATTTATTAAGCAACTAAGTGGTTTTCCTCCTTAACTGAGCAAATTATTTACAATATTTCTCGAAAACGGTTTTTTTCTTGATTCTTGGAAAAATTATATTGTAATTCCAGTTTTTAAATCTGGTTCCAGATCTGACATTAAAAATTATCGCTGTGTTCATAAAACACCTTCTCTAGCTAAACTGTTTGAAAAATTAATCGCCAATAAAATTACAGATATTTGCATAAGCAATCAAATATTAAATATATCTTAGCATGGTTTTTTACCGGACCGATCTTGTGAAACATGTCATATGTCTTTTCTGAATCTCCTCACTTCTCTTCGTAACGATCATTTATCTGTGGTAGTCATTTATTTTGATCTTAGTAAGGCATTTGATAAAGTACCTCATAGGAGACTACTAGCCAATCTAGAGGCTATAGGATTTTGTAGTCCTCTCATTGACTTTATTAGATCATATCTTTCTAATCGAAAACAACATGTCTTAGTGGGGTCCTCATACTCTACCCCTACGGCTATTTTAAGCGGTGTCCTTCAAGGTACCGTTCTGGGGCCCCTGTTGTTCTTGCTTTATATAAATGATATTTCAACAATAATTAAACACTCTCAATCGTATATATACGCGGACGACTTGAAATGAATACACTCCTTCTCTAATTCTGCGGCTGAGGGATGCTTAGAACGCATTCATTCGGATTTGGACGCTCTATCTGGGTGGAGCTCCACGTGGCAGATGGAGTTCTCGCCTTCTAAGTGCCAGTTCAAGTGTTTTGGCCCTTAAGTCTGCCACAACCAATTTTTCAAGATTGCCCCATGACTGAATGTTCTAACATTAAGGACTTAGGTTTAAGTTACACCTCACGCTCATAGAATTACAGCAAAAATCTGCTCAGATATGCGGCTTCATCTCTCATAATTTCTGCCTTCCCGAAATGATGCTAAGACTTTATCGTATGTATGTGCTTCCTATTCTCGAATACTGTTGTCCATTCTTCGGTCTAATGAACGAACCTAGCCGTTCAAAAATTGAAAGTGTCCAAAGAAGATTCACTAAAAGGATCCTCTATCAGGCATTTTCAGATACTTCCTACTCAGATAGATGTGTGATAACGAAACTGAAATTTCTTTGTGTCAGGTGACTGGAAGCAGGGTTTTGTCTCCTGTTTCGCCTTAATAATAGTTCAAATCGCCCCAAAATGTCTGCCCTTACTCCCGTTACTCGCCCTTACAACCTAAGAAATTCAACGTCCATTATACCTCCTCATGCTTCTTCCACTTCTAAGCGATCTCTATTTTTTGCTTCTAGGTATAGCTATCTTTGGAATAATTTGCCGATTGATATTCGGGCGTTGACTAGTCTATGTGCATTCAAGCAAAGACTGCACATTTATCCTAACACTGAATCTATTATCCTTTTGTTTTCCTCATCTTTTCCGGGCAGCTTTCTCCACGATCCCGAGAAAGGACCATCGGGAATTTAGGATCCCTTCTTGAAACTACCTTCCTCTGACTCCTGTCCCCCGGAATCAGTAAGCAGTCCTGACGGCACTCGTTTCGCTGGTCATCAACCATCATCAGGGCGTTATATTTGGTCACATCTCAGACATCCCCAACGATGGTCTTGTAGATTTGACGGAATTTTGGATCTCATACGGCGGTGCCCATAACGATCATAAACTGATGGGTTCCCTATTTTCCATTATGCCGCACCGGTTTGGGAACCCGAGTGTAGTGCCGGGAACCCGTCTATACCAGTAATGTTTCATTAATACCTATTGTTCTGCCCCACGCTCAGCTTCGACTGAGTTTGCTTCCAAGCCCCCTCCCCTTACTAACAGAGGCTGTGGGTACCAGAATACATAGTCAGAATCTAGATAACGATGTGGCTCATTTGTGTGTGCCCTTGAATTTCACCTTCCGCATGACACTGCTATATTCATTTTTTCGAATCTAACAAATTCGCTTCTGAAGAGTTATAGTCGTATCATAGCTATAGACTACGGATACTGTTTGTTAAACCAATTATTTCTAATACTTCGTGTTATCGAATTGTTGGTTTATTGATGAGGCCGATTGGGCCTGAAATATACAACTTATTGTTATTATATTTAAGGTTAAAATATCAGAAGGATATGCAGTTTGATATATTTTTAACCAAGGCAATGCAAGAAAGTTTCTCTTATACAGAAATTAAAATTGACGAGTCTACGCTGGATGTAAAATCACTCGATTTATATTGCAACAAGTGTTAACTGAATCTTGTTGGAAATTGCGAAATATTTTTTAAATTTAATATCTAAAATAAAAATTCAGATGAGGCTATGTCGGGCAAAATTATGAGACTATGTAGGGTGAAAAATATCTGGATTGATATTTCGACCAGTGTACACTATTTCTTGTTGGAAAAAAGTCTTCTTTCACAATATACAACCTGATTTAATATTCACGCATTAAATTACGCGTTTTTCTGCTGAATCTTAGAGAATTCCTAGGAGGCTATGTCGGGTGAAACAGCAGAAAACTGTATATTTTCACCTACATTCAAAGAAAACGACCACCGGTTTGCGGAGTGGCTTAGGGGTTAGAAATTCGAATTATGAACAACCATTATGCCAATAAAGTCGACAGGATACGATAAAATCTTATTAAAATTTGAAAATGCACTTAGCTGCGAAAAATCGAGTTGCGCGCCAAGGTCACAAGGTCATATATAGTATATTACCATTTCATCTTCAAGTTTTAATCGTTGAAATTTACATTAAATTGCACAAAAACCAGAACATCCAAGGCTGACAAAATGGTGCCGGAGACTGTCTCAAATGTTGGGAGCAGACGTAAATACCAGTAATCACGCTGTCGTGATGATGTGTTGCGAGGTGCAACATCGATCGGTAAAAGGCCCGCGAATGATGGGTTTGATCAAACCGCCGGCCATGGATTGTGTTCTGCCGTATCACTCTATAAAGCCCGAAAGCCACACGCCATATTATCCCTCACTTGAGGCCACAATCTGATTGGCCCAATATTTACGCTATGCATGCCTCATTTACGTATCATTAGTTTTGCTTAAATAGTTCTTCTTTTGTGGAATTAATAAAAGACGTACTGAGATGGCATTTGACAGTAATTACTAAATACAGCTTCCAGTTTCTCAACGATATTTCAAAAGCCCTTTTAGCAAACGCAGCAAACTCTGTGGTTTTCCGAGATATTTGGCGGCGACATTTGAAATGCGTGTTACATTGTTTTTTTTACTTTTCAAGGTGGGTCTGCGGGTGCACCAAATTGGAGAATATCCTTACTGTGGAAGCACTTTGATCAGCGACTCCATCGGCGTGACTGCGGCACATTGCATCCGACCCCTGCTAAGTTGTTTACAGCTGCCACCACAAGGTACATCCTTTAGCCTAGCAGCCACGCCTGGTCAACGATTACATGTACTTGTCGGCGTTCAAGACTACGTGAAGGCTGATCCCACAACACAGTTGCATATAGTAGCACGTCCAGTCATCCGTCCCCATTACAACACATCCGATACTTCCACGAAAACTAGCGTAGCAGTTATAAAGCTAAATGAGGGCATTCCCTAATGTACGTGATCATACTACTGCTTGCAATGTTTCCGTGCATTTTAATGAACATTCGCTTACTGTACGATAGGTGCATCTTCGCCTAGTATGAATACACCTATCACAGTGGTTATTTAATTGGTTAAACCCCAGCCATGATACTAGCTTCCGGTCCCTTGTCGGAAGAGATGAAGTGCGACACTAATTGGATGGACTAGTTTATTCTGTATAGACGGAGTGGATACTAGACTGGACTGGTAGATGACCGGCATCTGAGGTCCAGAACATCGGTAGTCGTGACATGCTGTACTCTGTGAGTCAGCCACGCGGAAATTACTTGCCAGGTTCGTGCATTCACAAGTCCCTTCAGCCGCAGGGGGTCGAGGGTTGGTACGGCTTGCGGCTGTCAAATGACGTGACGTGGGAGTAGGAAGTGGAGATATATGGCCAATGCAGGTCCTCAGACCCAGAGCGTAGACGCGTATCCACTTATAGGAATTATTAAAGAGTAGGTTGTTTTAAAGCCAGCTGTGAATACCAAAGGTAAACATGCCAGTTCGACCGTCTGTTTCAGCTACGTCATACTTAATCGTTTGTTGCAAAGCCAAGGTCAAAGGAAAAGCTGAACTTCGCGTAAATAAGATGACAATGGCACGACCAGCGATCCCGCTGTGTCCTGAGTAATTGAAGAAGACAGTAGGCCCCATGAGCACGTGACCACATCTAGGCTTTATCAGCTGGGATGAGTGTGCCATAAAAAGCGACACTGGAAAGGAGTCATTGCCACCTACATTTCAATCAGCTAGACAAATACTTCCGTTGGTTGAAACCTTCCAAGCCAGGACTTCTTGCGCGGAGCGCTAGACTTTACGGTGTCAAATTGTTAAAACAGTGAACAAAGTGCTGAAACAACAATAATAACAATAACTCCACGCAGGGCAAAACTTTTCTTGGGAAGGCGTGTTTGTTAGTGGGAGAGGGGGTGTTTGTCTACTCGTTTAGGAGTTCAGTAGACCATTCATATGGCCTCAGAATTGGTCTGAACTGTCAGTGCGTCGACGCGGTGTGTGTGGCTGTTTAACAGAGACAGTATATAGGTATCAGCGGCATCCTTGAACGACCACGACCATCACTCGCTCAGGTTGCCCGCTGGTGTTGGTGTAGCATCCACGGCAAACGGGTTGAAAAGGGAATAGGGCTGACAGGTCATTCCCCATCACAAAGTGCATGGAAGTGCATGTTTGGTTGTCGACGCAACTGTTTCTGACGTTAGCGGCAAGCGGACTGCATTGTGTGGAAATTTTATAACAAGACAGGTAGCAGAACTGGGCCTAAAACATAAAATTTATTTATTAATTTATTTATAAACAGTTTTCAGTAATGTCAACCGAGTAAAAGGGTGAAATAGGAGGATGGCCAACACTCGAGAAATAAGCAGGATATATTTCGTAAGAAGGAAACAATACTATAGCTGTCGGTCACAAGTTTAGCTGGAGAACAGACGTAGAGGATCTCAAACTTGTTCTGCCAGAAAGAACACTGCCCACAAATTCCCCACGGAAGGTTCTCGGTGATTCTTCTAATGTGCCTACGCACTTACCAACCGTAGAGCTCGCTACTGGCAGTTGCAAATTTTATACTTTGTACTGCTTCTTTCTTGCAAGATATTACTCATAATAAGGTATTGCCTTCCTATGTTACTGATCATACGATTTTCGTATATCTTTCATCGTGTTCCTTTTTCTTCTTCCTTTTGTGCACAATGTAACGATATAATGAATGCTGCATCTTTTTTCTGCTCTATTTCTGACCTCGTAATGAGGATGCAGCGCCGAAAATCTGCTTTCCGGATAGACACGTGAAAGCGGTGCGTGGTTCACTTTGTTACTACGCCGGCTGGGGCAAAGTTTATAGGACGATATCTCCAAAAATAAAGTCATTTCCGGGGAAGCTGAGAGAAGCTCAAGTTGAACTGCTGGTAAGCCTTTGAGGGATATAATCGGTACAGTGGAGCGTGCATAGAATCACATGGCAGAGTACGTTGTAGTGACTGCAGTAATTTAAAAACATTCTTCTTCCGTAATAAGACATTGGCAAGGAATTAAATTATTTTAAAACTGATGGACGTGCAATGTATTTTATGTTTATTGGACGCACATCTGACAATAACATTGTTACGACGTTCTTGTAGCAACATTTTAGTGTGGGATAATAAATAATAATGGGTAACTTCACTTTGTTTCAGAAGACTGCATTTTTGACTGCCCAAATATTATGACTTCCTCAGATAGACTTATTGATCCATTTTACCTTTACGCAACCCTTTTCGCCGTTATGTTTATTCAATTAAAATTGCGCGTACCTTAGATTATTGCCTTAATGATGAGTGTTTCCTTATCACGTGTTTCACTTAAATGTCAAAAAGAAGAAAGTTATGCCGTTGTTTTTCCTAATTCAAAATTCTCATTCGATTTTGCAATGCCTAAATGACTGTTCTGTACAATTTTCAGACCCCATGTGACGGAGACAGCGGCGGTGGACTATTTTGCCCTTCACCGGACGATGACAGCTTCTACTGGTATGGAATGATATTGAGCTCATGGGATGACTGCAGGAGCGAAGTGGCAATTGTCAGCAAAGTCAGTGCGATTCACCAGTGGGTAGTGGAAGCAGCGTGTACGCAGGGTCTGTGATCTGTCGGATCCAACAAAATCTTTATTTGATTAAATGAACACAATTTCTCTCTTGAACTCAAGTTTGCAATGCTTCATCACTTCTGTTATTCCCAGTTGAACAAGTTGAAAATTCTGACCGTTCATATGCATTGACTTTGACAGATGCCACTTAAACAGACCCTGTCTTATATATGGCTGTTTCCGCCTTCTCGCTTTTGATCTGCGTGCCCAAGCCCCCTTTCTCCAATAATTATGTTCTTGAAGACCCCTTCTGTTTCCAGTTGACTTTACAGTGGTGTTAAAATTAGTACCCTAACTAATACTTGAATCCTGGCCCCACCTCCTGTTTGGAACTGTTGCCCTTGAATCCCTCTTTATCCACAATGCTTCCTTCCCCACCTCATTGGCAGACGACTGTAGGAATTTATTCCTGAAATCACAAAAAACCACAGCCATGACCCCTCTCCGACTAATACGCACAATCTTACCGAAGACCAGTTTCGGCCTGGATGGCGTTATTGTTGAACTTGCGTTGTTTTCTTTTAAAGGGTCCGACGATTTGGCCGCCTCCCTTCTCTTTTGACTTCGGTTATGCATTGTTGAGTTGTGTACGTTGATCATGCTTTTCTGTTTGTTAAATTGTACCGTACCAACTTTATAGTTATTACCATTAGGTTGGGCATACACGTAGCTGCTGGATACAGTCAGATAATTCACGAGGCGGAACAACTTCCATAAGAGCATTCATGTTGCTGAAGCCATGTAAAGTACATGGAATCGGTCATTCTGCCACAGCGGTCTTTGCGACCACTGTGTGATTTCCGAAGATCAGGAGACAGGTCAAGCAACCATAACGTACGCGACTGCCAAAACGTATATTACGTACATTTCAACTATTGCTAGCGTATATATTCGCTTCCACTGGTTTATGGTAAGAACCGTGATTTATGCAGGTAAAGTAAGAGCATGGTAATAGCGGTATTGAAGGAGGCAATTGTGTGAATAAAAGCTCACTAGCCATGGAGCATACGGAGATGAATGGGAACTAAAACTCTTCTCGATGCACAATCGTCGGATTAGGAAGGTGTTAGACCACTGAACATTCCCTCGCATAAATTGTGCTTGATAAATCGATGCTTGCAAAATATTGGTAGCCACTCGCGAAGCCGCAATAACAGATGCACGAAAATTTAGAAGCGATAATAAGCAGTCTTATGTATTTTCTAACCTAAAATAATAGGAGGCACTGGATAAGTGAGGTGATTTGCATTCCAAAATAATATGATTTAAATAAAGCCTAAGGATAATCGAGTTGTACTCGGGCATTTTCGAACAGGCATAATTTGTTCGTCGTCAGTCTACATGATATGTGACAGGTAGAGGTTTCGGGGCAGAGAAGATAACAAACGAAGATGGAGTTAACGAGAGCCTTATGGTGACCAGAATCGTGCGGCGGCAGGTTGTACAGTTAAGGGGGGAGGTGGTAACGACTGGATTGCGGGCCATGTGTTGTGGAGTTAAGGGGGGAATGCGAAACCAGTGATATTCTACTTGAACGAGCAGAGGCCGACTGTTGTTGTTTAGGGCTGGGTGCATTTCAGTGGGCCATGCAACGAATCCAGCGTATTGTAAATCAAGGTCTACATGTACGTTCTATATTGATATTGTACTTTATTTATGATTAATTAAGTTTTTATGCTAAGCGGTGTGTGTGCCAAACTACCAGGAAGTTTCTCGCGCTTCTCGTATTAGCCGTAGCGACCACCTCCGTGATATCCCAATTGAAGCGGTGATCACACTCAATTGAGTGCCAAAATACAAGTGGTAAGGGATGGCGTCGGCAAACGGCCGAAATATGTTCCTAAGTGCGAGTGTCCGACGGCGCTGTGTGGTCAAGAGAAGCGCATGGACAGCCGGCGCACGGTATGCGGTAAATAACGATACTTAATTGGTCTAGGAGTAGGGGTGGCCTACTTGGAGAATTACTAATTAGTATTAAGAAAAACGAAATAAATATTAAAATTCCTAAGCTGCGTAGGCTAAATAACATTTACCTTGGCAATCATATTTCAATATTTCAATAATTTGACTAAGTGATCACGCAAACCTATAAATGGAAGAATGACTATTAGTTAGTAAACATATTTTCAAAATATACTTGTATATAATCACAAACATATACAGATGGACATTAACATGCCCAGTAATTATCCACCAATGTCAGCTTCTTGCAGATTTCGTGCAAAGATCCAGTTTCCGTTCGGCGTTTATATGAAAACGTTAAAATGCATACATCGATTTACATTATTTAACTAAAATGGGTTTTGGGTATAGGACCGTATGAACATGATCATTCGTGCCATTTTTAGAAATTACTCCAAACCACACTGTCAAGCAAAAGGATGTCCACAAAAAATTTCGAAAGTTTTATTCGTCAGATTTATAGAAAAAAACATTTCAAATTTTATCTCGTCATTCGCAAGCCTTTTAATGAGATATTCCGCTGATATCAGCCTTGTGAAGAAGCTGACTTAAGAAATAAATGCTTGACTCTAGTGCGCTTGTAAGGCTATTATGTGATTTTGTTGTCAAATGTTAAGGTGAAATCCAAAAGTGTTCCCAAATTCTGGCTGCCGGACATTATTTCCACAGTTAGTCCGATGCTTCTGATTTAACTCAGTTCCTGTTTGTACGCGCGTTTTCTTACAGCTCAATATGGAGCAAATTATTGCTATTTCCTTTTACCTAAGTGGTAATAAATTATTTTCAATGTTAAAAAAAATTATAGCATTTGCAATTCAGTATAGTATGACTGGCTTCCAAGTGCCTTAAGCTTTATTTTAACACAATTGCTTTACCTACTACAGGCAGACTCCTGAATAAAATCAATAGTATGAGAATAGACAGCTTTTCACTTTTATATAATTCTGGGCATCTTATTAGCTCCCTGTGGTTTGCAATTCATATCTCAAATGTAAACCGACCGGGGCGCAGGCAGGCAAATGTGATGGACCCACTGGTGAACCGCTGCCATGGTGACTGTGTCAAACAGCTACATACAACCGGCAAACAAGCGTCTGACCCTTTTATGTAGTACCTAGGCTGCTAGTGTGGTAAGTTACAACATATGCCGACTCTGCACACTTAGTAACAGAAAAAGCGGAAATATAGCAACAACGAGTGTGAGAAATTAATTACTTTTGAAGCTATAAGAAACGTGATAAGTTTTGCTTTGAAGTATGAAACACGAATAAGAGGCCAAACACGTTAGTGCTTTTGACACGTTCATTATACTCAATCGAAAGCCGACGAAAAAGGACTTTGGTCAAATTGTACTGTTCTTTCAAGCAGCATTCGACCGGAGGCAGACGAAAATCACTGGCAAAATGCTCAGAAAGGAGATGCGAATTTAGCGCAGCCTGTGGTAATCTGTATGCTTAATAAAAGTCTTGTCTGCCTCTGTGTGGACCTCCATTATCATTGGTGGATGGCAGCTATTTTAAGTTGATCATGGAGCTTGGGCACACGCACACACGCGTGCATGCATGTCCGTACGTCAGTCGCACGCAACGCGCCCCTCGCCTTTCGCGCACCAGTCTGTACATCGATCACACAGCGGACAGTGCTGGTGTCACTGTGTTTGTGTTTTTCCCCTGTATCTTTGGTGGCAGGCAGCTGTTTCAGACTCGCGATTGACACCCGACGTGGCAGGTGGATTTGAATAGGCCATGGGAGGTGGGGAAGGGGTTACATACTCACTGACATAAACCCCTTGGCCTACTATCACTTGGACCCCCTCCCCTTTGCTTACGCGTATGGTGTCGCGGGCTAGCTCTTAGATAAGATTGAAAGGCCTACCACATAAATCACTTCTCTTTCAATCTAACCTTTACAAACAATCATTATGGACAACAGTGATGCCGTCAGAAATGTTCTGAAGACAAACGATGTTTGGCCGGTGACCAGAGTTAACATTGTAAACTTACTTCTTTTCTACTCAATGTTATTTTGTTCTACCTCATTAGGTAGAAAAAGACTTAGAGCAGCCGCGAGAACACAAGTTTAGACGAAGGAACAGAAGAGACTTGCCAATGTTAATAGACGTTCGCAAGAAACACATGCAGAAAGACGGCTTCGCCTGGAGACTAATGCCATACGTCAGTGATATCGACGCTCTCAAGAAACCGAAGATCAAATGCTGCAAAGAAGACGCGAAGACGCGAATCGCCATCAAAGTAACTTCTCCCAAGAAACCAAGGTCCAAACCCTTCGAAGGAGAGAGCTAGGTAGGTTAAGAGTTTCGCAACGTCGGCAAAACGAAATACCTTGACGTAGAAGTGCACGTCTGACTATGCAAGCATCACAGAGAGCGGATCAACGCCCAAGCGACGCTGGAAACTCCAGTTTGCAACTAATACCCATACGGTTTGGCGATTTTGGCCCGTCAGTTGCTTCCATAAATGCTCAAGTGTTGACGAAGCCTCACTCAATTACAACCCAATTCTTGGTTATGCAGAAAATGTAAATGTTTCCATTAGGAAGATGTTAGCAGGTTGCGGACATTATCAGGCAAAAAATGAACTGGTGAAACGATCGGCATGTACTGTTCCAACAGCAAGGTTCTCCTGCATAACAAATCCATCCACCAGAAATGCTCGAAACATTGATTGCCGAAATTTCTACGAATATACTTCGTAGAAGGCATCAAACGCCAAGCTCAAAACCGATCCCGAGTGTACCCAGGCTCGAAGCATCACATAATATTGTCCCTTTTAAGACATACTACATCAACACAACAGCTACGTTAACAGTTTCAAGTCCGCCTTGGAGATGCACGCTTCCATTGACTTAACTATTGTCATAGATGCCGATAAACGTCCTTGAGGAGAACATCAACGAATATTTAATGTTCCCACTTGCAACGAGGCGGCCGTCATCATGTCAGATACACAGCACGACAACAGGGATATTGTCTTGAGAAGGAGAAACGATATACTGCAAAGGATATATGAGACACACCGTTCATATGAGGCCTTGCAATACCCTCTCATGCGTGTTAATGGTGAAGACGGTTACCACTTAGGTATGCATCAAATAGGCACCCGTAAAACACTCAGTTGTAAAGCCTTCTACTCATATCACTTGATAAATCGAGAACAATCTTACAACCTGCTTTGTCGATTCTAAACGTTGTTCCTTCAATTTGCTGTTGATATGTTTGCCAAAATGGAAACAGGGCAACTTAGCCTTTTTTCGCACACACTTGAAAGGACTTTGCGTGGACAACTACATCCACCTTAGAGGGAATATCTTTACTGATCGTGGTAATAATGCTGGTCACGGTCAACTTTTCATCTTGCCGTCAAACCACACTGGGTCTCCTCGCTATATGCATGAGAAAACTCAAGATGCGTTGGTTTACGTTAGACATTTTGAACGCCCGAATCTATTCATTACTTTCACCTGCAACCCGTCATGGCCTGAAATTACTGATGAGCTGCTCCCCGGTCAAATGCCAAAGGATCGCTATGATTTTTACGCGCGGGTACTCCAGCCTTAGTTGAAAACTATGATGAAACTCATCACAAAATTCAAAGTTTTCGGTGACGTTCAGTGTCACCTGTACACTGTAGAGTGGAAAAAGAGAGGACCGGCTCACGCTCACATTTTGGTCTGGCTAAAGTAAAACCTGCACTCTTCTGATGTCAGCAAAATCATATGACCAACGTTGCCTGACGGGTCCGTTGACCCTGCTCTGCTTGAGACTATCAAAACCCAAATGGTGTATGGTCCATGTGGTAAGATAAATCCCAATAGTCCTTGCACGAAGGATGGTACATGTACCAAGAGATATCCCAAGCAATTCCTAGATGCAACTCAGACTGATGGCGATGGTAACCCTCTCTACAGAGGGTGACAACCTGAGATTGGCAGATTCGAAGCAGTTACCAAAGAAAGGCAAACCGGTGGGGTGGAAATTAATAATCCTTGAATTGTACCGTATTGTTTTCTACTTTCAAACGTATTCAGCGCCCACATCAATGTTGAATTTTGCAATTCAGCGAAGTTCATCAAGTACGTCTGCAAGTACACCAACAAATGTTCTGCCCCCCTTAACGCAGTTCCATTACTGGCAACGCCACATGTTCTGCATCACAGCTATGTACAAAGAGGAAGTTCAAATGTATTTACCTATATTTCCCTGATAAAATTGAACCGAACATAATTATTTTGAGAGGTTCTTATATACGGTTTTCCCACATAAGCGACAATAACATGTAAGGAAGCTCAAGGCGAAGCCGAGCTTCCGCGCTAGTTATCGATAAAAACGGAGAGTGCAGATAAACGTCAAAAATATACAAAGCGCAAAAAAATGGGATACAGAATCACAAGCCTCTTATTTTCTACGGAAATCACATCCTGGCTGTTGATCTGAATAAAAATAAATCGACTGCCACAAACGAAAAGGCTGGCTGTTCACTAAAAAGTTAGTTGTAATTGTGTACGTTGAAAGAAATTTGCATTTGTAATTATTTTGAGAGTTCAAGCGCGTCAAGAATCAAACTGTCTTCGAAATTCTACTGAACACATCACAAATTTCATTGTTTTGCTTTGTTTATCCATAAATACCGAGTTCGTTCAACCTTTTTACCGAAAATTTAGAAATAAGAAATATCATAAAGCATTTACCCAAATATTGCGTTCTTAAATATGCATCCTTAGATTGCTGCCTGTGTGGGTCATGACTTAAAAATCGCCCAATCATTTCAACTCATTGTCGAGAAAAATGAATTTCCACAACAAAAGCCGAGAATGAATAAGAATAAGATTGATTAAAAGAATTTCAAAAATACGTAACCTCCTATAAAAGCGTTTTAATTAGATATTTCTAAGTCGAATATCTGTTTACGATATGTTTTTCGAAGTTAAAGTCAAGATCAAAATGGGATATTTTGACTGGTTTTTGACTCTTCGAAAACGTAGAGGAATAAATTGTGCTGGAAATGACCAAACTTACATTTCAACGTAAACCAGAGCGTTTTTAATACGTCCTTTTACTTCAGGGCACCGTTCCTTGATTTTAATTGAACAACAGAGTATCAGTATCAGTATATTGAGGGATATGTAGGAAAAATTCCTTTGAGTGCCCTATTTGTACATATGTGCAGTGGTAGCAGAAAATTTGTTTCTCAGACTGTTGGCGAGGCCAGTTGTCCTGTGTCATAGGATGCAAATAGGAGCAGACAGTGTAAAAACTCCTCAGGGATTTTTGGGAGAAAAACTGTCGCTCTTGTGGGGGTAATGCGTCGGATATAGGAGAAAAAAAAGGGTTCCAACGGGGGACATTGCAAAGGTTCCCAGGATCATCATCGTGTGGAAGCCGCGTCCTGATTCTTCCTTGCTGATTGCAGAGTCCGCCAACGGAACTGGAAAAACAGCGGCATCCGTCCAGATCGTCGACAGTCCGCTTTGGGTTGAACCAAGGGTGAATGATTAGGCCGTCAGGTCTGGCTGATAAGATCGCAAGCGGGGTATTCACGGTACGCAGATAGCCAAGTAGGGTAGACCGCAGATACCTTCGCATGAGGCTATGCGTGGGAGGGCGTTATAAATAGCAAACGTGAATGGATATAAAAGCTAACACTACTGTAAATTGAAAGTATTATAATTGTAAATGCCAGTTCCGATCTATCGCGCACTGCTATATTGATCCGGTTTTCTCTTAAAACCCTCTAGCGATTCCGACATAACGACGTCCTGAGGAAGCGCATTCAACGCTCCGACCACCTTTTTTTGAGAAGAAGTGTTTCCGAGCGTCCAGCCTGACCCTGTAACCTTTAATTTGAGAGGAGGACCCCTCAGATTCGTGGTCGTTGCTGATTCTAAAAAATCCCCTGATATAAGACAGCAGTCTAGATGACGTAATACGCGGAATGCTAGTATCAGGTCCCCCCAAAGCTGCCTGTAGCAAAATGGGAAGAGGTTGAGATTCGACAGCCGTGTTTCATAAGGCTGCGAGCCCTGCCCCATAAAAAGTTTGGTTGCGCGCCGTTGTACCTTTTCCAGGATGTTGATGTATTTCATTACCCATGGTCTCCATGCTTGGATAGCGGATTCTAGGTGCGGTCGTAGGAAGGTACCGAAGACTTTTGTGAAGCACTCTTCATTGAAAGTAGAAAAAGCTCGCCTGACGAGGTATAGGATCGACATCGCGGACTTGGCTACCTTTGTGCAAAGCAAGGAGGTTTTAAGCGAGGGCGTGATCCAGACTCCCAAGTCTTTCTGGGCGTTCACTTCCTTCAGTGGTATGTCATTCAGTCGGTAAGACGTGCCATTTGAACAACCGGATTTGCCGACTCGAATGGTGGTGCACCTGCTCTCATTGAACGGTAAGAGCCAGTCCGCAGACCATTTTTTGAGTTTATTTAAATTTTCCTGAAATTGCACTTCGTCAGCCGCAGTTCGAATTACGCTCCAAAGTTTTATATCATCAGCAAACATGGCGATACCGCAATCCAGTTGGCGGACACAGTCGTTGATGTAGATAACAAACAAGATAGGGCCGAGAACGGAGCCTTGGGGTACACCGCTCTCAATCTCATCCTTGGCTGACTGTTTGTCGCTGATGTGGACAGTTTGCGAGTTACCAATTAGGAAGCTTTTTATCCACGTAAGGAGCCTACCCCTTATTCCTATGCAGCTGAGTTTATAAACGAGGCGGTGGTGCGGCACGCTATCGAAAGCCTTTTTGAGGTCAATATAGACACCGTGCACTGAGTTTTCACTATCGACTGCCCCAGTCCACTGTTCTAAACAGTAGAGCAAGTTTGTTACGCTGGACCAACCTCTACGAAAACCATGCTGAGTATCCGATAGCAGATGGTTTTGTCCCAGGAACTGCATAAGTTGTTGCTTGATAATTTTTTCCATGATTTTGCCACATATTGCAGTAAGGCTGGCCAGTCGGTACTTATTCGCTGAGACCCGGCTTCCCCCTTGTATAGCGGCGTAATACTCGCGGATGTCCAATCTACTGGTAGGCATCCGGTCTCGAAGGAGGTTTGGAAGAGCATAGGGAGTGGTTTGGCCAACTCATTGGCCAGCTCCTTCAAAATATTGGCTGGTAAGTCGTCTGGACCTGGTGACTTAGATTCTTTTAACCTTAAGAGTTCCTTAAGAACAACAGCCTCGGGGAATTGGACAGTCTCAACTGTTATATCCGCTTCGGTGTCGTCGGTGGGGTGATTGTATGCCGTTTCCTTTTTGAAGACTGACCGGAAAAATTTCGAAAGATGATCAGCCTTTGCTTCATCATCTATCAAGTCGCTTCCCCCAGTGGTCCGCAGCAGGTTTATCGGATCCTTGTTTTGGTAATCTACTTGAAGTAACTGTAAAACAGTTTGGGGTTCACTGTGGCCCGGTTTAGCAATTCTGCTTTGAAAGCCCGTCTTGTTTTGAGAATAATACCCTTGACCCGGTTTCTTTGAGTTTTGTAGGCACTGACAGATGCAGGAGTCCTGTCTGCTAGCATTTTTTTTCACAGCTTCCGCTTTTTGTTCGCTTCTAATTTTAAGGCCTGCGCAAGCCATCACGGTCTAGTGGTCACCTTTTTTTCGCGAAATTGGACAGTGGTTGTCGATGAGTCTGTGCAGTGTGTTCTGGAACGCTTCCCAGTCTGCAGTTATGTTTCCATAAAAAAAAGGTTCGCAGTCAGCGCGCGTAAGTTCGGTCTTCATTCGATCGAAATCGCCTCGCCAAATATTTCTTCTGGCTGTTGAGTGTCTCTCTGGTATTGAGAATAACAAGTACTCTCATAGCAGTACAACATGGTCGCTTTTACCTAATGGTGGGAGACATGACACTTCGTCGATGCTGTCCTGCGATTTCGTGAGAACGAGGTCCAGACAATTGGACTGTTGGCCATCGCGCATCCTTGTCGGAAAAGTGACTTTTGAGTCATGCTCAGAAGGCAGCTGTCGAAAGCCGCACCCCAGTCTATATGAGGAACGTTAAAGTCCCCCACACTCAGGATGTCCGATCGTGTAGTAATCTTTTCAAGCTCCTCAAGCAAGGAGGCATCCACTACGGGCTCTCTTCTAAGTGGTCGGTAGGGTGTCAGGACATCGAGGTTGGGTGCACCTGGTACTTTAATGGACAGCTAGATGGCCTCGGAAGTACACGCCAGTTTATCCGCTTTGTCTAAAACTGTGAGTCTATTTTTCACGTATGTTGCTACGCCACCGCCTTGACGACCTTCTCTGTATTTTCTGAACAGTTGATAGCCAGCCATGGATACCTCGCCGTCGGCTACCTGTTCAGCCAGCCAAGTTTCCGTTATTGAAATTATATCCGGTGAGAATTCAAAGGCATGAATCTTCAGCTCGTCTATCTTTGAAAGCATACTTTTTTCAGTTGTGTACATAAAAGTTAACTTTTTGTTTGCTCGAGAAGTGTTTACAGTCAGCCTCTCCCCGCCCCTTTACCGGGTCAACTGTGCGGTGATCCGGGGAGGATCTTTCCTATGGGAGAACAGTGGACGCTGGATCACTTGGTTGTTGTAAATAACCAAATGTTTTTCCCCTTCGTTCTGCCTTTGTATATTTTTCGATTGGGCTCAATCCTTCCCCTACTGAGCCGACTGTGTGTTTATTCGGAACGGACCTATCCAAGGTGAGAACAATGGACAATCGATCACTTGGTTGTTGTAAATAACCAAGTTTTTTTCACCCTTGCTGACCCGCTCCCTCTTTTCGGAAACAAGTTGATGACGTTTGTTCCGTTCTGCATCTGATAACTCCTGTTGAGGTCTGAGAAGTGCTGTTCCAGTTGGGCTCTCAGGCCGTTTGCCAAGGTGGCAGGCCTTTTCGCACTATAATGGTACATAGGTTCCCAGCATTTTGTTCATAAGTGCATGGCAGAGCTGGACATCCTCGGAATGCCTGTCCATGTGAGTGGCTGCCGTTGATTCCGTAAATCCCTGTATTATGATGCTGGCTCCTCTCTTAGTGCCATTTTTCGTGCATACGACACTGTTGCTCACTTGCTCCTTAATAGCTCTTGTGCTGCTATTATGACCATCTTGTATGCAACCGGAGTCTATGGTTGATGTACTGCCTTCGTTTTCTACTGTGGGTTTCGGGCTTCGACCGGCGACACTGTCACCCACTTTCTGGTTAACAGCAGTACTGGCAGTGGATTCCGGTTGACCTTGTATTACGAAACTTTTGCCACTATCAGTGACTTTTTGCGTCGCCTCTACACCGTCGGTCACTTCCTGGTGCAAGGCTTTCGTGTTTTCTTTCGTGTTTTTTTTGACGGCAGCCTGTACTTTACGTAGCAAACCAATCGTGTTTTGTTGTCTACGGTGAGATTGTTTAAACTCGTCTCAGCGGTGGCTAATTGATCAATTTAGGGGCCTGCACTGCAAGTGTGGGCTCCCTCGCATCTGCCTCCGCGGCAGCCTGAAGTTTACGGGGCGAATCAATCATGTTTTCGTTGTCTACGGCAAGATTGTTTTAAATCGCCTCATCGATGGCTGATTGATCAACTGCGGGAGCCTGGACTGTAAGTATGGGCTCACTCGTTTTTTTTTCTCGGCGGCATCCTTCGCTTTCATCGCTTTTTGTGCATCGGACCGCTGTTGTCTGGATGCAAATACTGTCTCTATTTCTTCTCCCAGCTCTTCTCCGATCCCCTTTCGTGCGATTTCACTAGTTTTGACCTGTGAAGAGGGTGAGATTGGTTGGTCAGGTGGACGCTTCCCTCTTCTCCTGGCCGTTTTGATGATCCTAGAACCTGAACTTTCTTGGGACGGTAGATAAGGGCTTGTTTGTGTTTGCTTCTCTTCAGTTTTAGTCGCGCTTGCACCGATTGGCTGGTGCCTGGTAGCGACTTCCATCAAGGCGGATTCTAGCTGCTGATTTCCACTGGTTTCATCTAGCGGCTTTAATTTGCCATGCTTGAGAAACCATGTGATAACATCCCCTAGTAAATCTATACGTGACTCCAACTTTGATATTTTCGGGCAATGTTTGCAATGTTCGCATGCCGTCGGGCAATGCGTGTAATCCGTGTCACTGTTCTTACCTTTATGTGACTTCTGCGAGGTGGTTATGGTGGCCATAGGGTTTATACTCTTGTCTCTTATTTCGCACTGTTTGTCACATGGGACACTTTGGTCATGGAGTTCGTTGGCAGAATTTATCGTGTCAACCCTGTCAATGCACTTAACTTTCTGTGACTCCCATAGCTGGGTTGCAGTGGCCGAGCGGCCAAGACGTTAACCTCCTAAATCGCAGGTTAGGGGATCAACGCCGGCTCCAGAAAGGGCTTTTTTCCACCCACAGTTTGGTCGTGAACTTCTACGTTCTGCATGCTATAAATTTAAGCTAAAAGGTTATACTTATAAACTATTGCGGCGTTGGTCAGACTAGACGTAGTAGCAACCAAGATAGTGTAGTCTAATAGTTACTTCCAGTAAGTGTATAATAATAAGGTTTATTTGTAAAGCACATCTTTGGCGCCGTCAAAAAAACCCCGGAAGGCAGGAAAAAACCTAACCCAAACCCCTTCTTTCGCAGTGACCATTGTATTTGTTTTGGTCTTTTGCTAGGTCAATAGTGTGCGAAATAAGGAGTTTGTTTTAAGTGAAAAAAACCTGACTTCTAGGGAACAAATCGAGAAAAACATGAGATAAAATAGCAATACATTGTAGGTGTTACGGTTTTATAGTAAGAATACTTGGGGTCTGGAAAAACTGTAATGTCCTTTAACTGAGGTATACTTAGCCGCGGTCAGTTTGAAGGTGAAAATATCAGCTGATGATATGGCATCTACCGTATGCATGGCTCTGCTCGATACGGAGATTACAATCATTGTCCAGTGGCACAAGTTTGCTAATTAGATGGGACGTTGCAGATGTCTGAGGTGGGTCGAGGCAGCTGCGAAGCACCATCGTCATTCAAGTGCATCGGCAGAAGACATTTGGCCTTTCGTTTGTCGAATATCTAAGTGAGATTGAGATTTACATCATTAGTATTTATATTTCTGATACATTATAAGATGAAACAATATATATTTTAGTATAATTGAAGAGAAAATTATTTTCTTTCATAATAATTTTTTATAAACATTTAGATATTAGTAGAGGAATATTGGAATAGATAAATTATTCTTAGTTTTTGTTTTTTACTTTTATTTTTAAGGATTGGAAAAGGAGGCAAGGCAAAATTTTGCTTAAGCTTTGATTTTATCAGCGTTGGAAACCGTCGACTGGAAAGCTTTCAGCATTTGCCTGTTTTCTCCAAAATTTTCGGGAACTCTCCTGGACCGTTAGATCCCTTTTGGTCCGAACTGGACGTCAAAGAACTGGTTAGCAAAGTGTCCTATTTTATT
The DNA here is from genome assembly GCA_036362985.1 of Ligula intestinalis. Lineage (NCBI taxonomy): Eukaryota > Metazoa > Platyhelminthes > Cestoda > Diphyllobothriidea > Diphyllobothriidae > Ligula > Ligula intestinalis. The sequence continues at coordinate 28,475,249 of JAYGXS010000007.1, read as the reverse complement.
CAGAAATATATGCGTCATGTCATTTGAGAAGAACTGCTTGGTCTTTCTTCTAAATTCGGCTAAACTGTGGCTTTTTCGAATATCGTTGGGTAGGGCATTCCATATGATCGCATATCTTATGGTGTAGAAATTTGATCGCTGGGCCGTCCTAGCTTTAGCGTTATGAATTGTATGCTGGTTGTTTCTAGTGGAACGGGAACCGTTTTGATTTGTTAACATATTATTGCTAAGGATGTTCTGATTATGTGTCACTTTAAAGAGGAAAGTTAAACCATTTTGGAGTCGCCTTTGCCAGAGGGTTTTAAGACCATATCTATTGTACATTATTGTATAGGAGTCTCGGGCGTTATCGCGTTTACACAGACCTCTGGTAAACCTTCGCTGGATTTTTTCTAGTTTCTGTCTGTCATCTGATGACATGGTACCGAAAAATATTGAGCAGTAATCTAGAATAGGTAAAACGTACATTTTGTAAAGTTTAGTCTTAAGTGTAATTAATGTGAAATTTTTACTTATGAAGCCACATAGTCGATTGGCTTTTGGTGCGATTTGTTTAACATGTGGGGATAAGTCAAGAGTATTAGAATAGCTAAGACCTAAATCTTTTAAAGATGTTAGCTCTTTTATTTCTTGACCACTAAACATTATGGGGGGAAGTTTTAGTGGTCCAAATATCATGAGATGACATTTTGTTGGTGAAAACGGCATTTGCCACTGAACACTCCAGTCGTTTAGTTTTTGAAGGTCTAATTCAATTGTTCTATGCACACTACTTATCGAATTTTCGTTATAGGCATATGCGAGTTTTAAGTCATCTGCATATAAAAATGTTTTAGCAGATGTTGATATCGTGGATAACTCATGAATGTAAATGAGAAATAAGAGGGGACCTAGGATAGTGCCTTGAAAAACACCACTGCTTATATGAGCTGGTTCTGATACTATATTTCGAAGTTGTACTACTTGAAATCGGTTTTGAAGATAGGATTTGAGGAAATCAAGGAGGGGGGGGCCGAATCCCGTGACTCACTAGCTTCACGATCAGTCTTTTATGGGGAACTTTGTCAAAGGCTTTTTTTAGATCAAAGTAAATTGTAGCTACCGTGTTCCCATCATCTCGATTTCTGGAGACGAATTCCAAGAAAGTGAGATGGCAGGACTGACATGACTTTTTAGGTAAAAAGGCATGTTGAGAGGGGGGTATTAGATTTACATTCGTCAGATGGTCTAACAGTTGGTTATAAATTATTTTTTCTAAGATTTTTGCTAAAACCGATGTTCGGTGAACACCACGATAATTTTGGGCATTGGACCGATTTCCGTTTTTGTAAATTGGGGTGATACATGATTTTTTCCAGATTTCTGGATAAGTACCAGTTGATTGCAGTAACGAGAAAAGGTTAGACAGAAGTATTGGGGCATATGTCATATGCCTCAGTATGCAAGGAGGGATTCTATCCGTTCCATATGATGTGGAATTGGACAGTTGGCGGATAGCTTTCTCTACAGTTTCTTCGTTAAACAATATCTCTTTTAATACTATTGCCGTCATTTCTGTTGGTTGGGGGATTGGTTCTTCCTCGACTGAATAGTTGGTTGAGAAATACTCGTTGAAAAGATTTGCTATTTGGTTGTCATTTGTTATTACTATTCCTTGGTCATCAAGCATGATTTGGGGGCCTTGTTTTTGACGATTATTTATTTGTTTCCTGAAGATTTGGGCTGTCCCTTCTGGGGACTCGATTGCCCGATGTTCTGCTGCTATCGTCTTATTTGTTTCAATGTTCTGGGCTAACTCGTAAATCTCTGTAATGCGTCTGAGCGTAGATAGATAACTAATACATGGGTCATGGAGTTGTTTTTTTAGTTTTTTTAGCCGTTTGGAAAGGAAGTTTGGGATTAGTGATTTCTTACATGGGGATCTCTCGTCAATTAGGGTATCTCGAATTAAATTAAGGGTGGCATATAATATGTTTACAGCTTCTAGAGGGGATGCTGTTAGGAGGAAAGTGCTCCAATCCAATGACCTAATGTAGTTATTCATAGATTCAATGTCAAGATTTTTGGGGTTTATAGAAGTGTAACTAGGATCAGGTCTTATTTTAATGTTAAGAGGGAGCACTGCTATTATTGTCTTATGATCACTATCAAAGGTTAAGCTGTCGTAGTGCGTATATAAGGGCCAGATATCATTGGTGAGAATAACATCGAGTATATTATTTCCCCTGGTTGGTTTGCTTATTATTTGCGTCCAGTTATGAAACACAATTGATGATAATAATTCATCATGTCTGGATGGGGCTGATAGTTCTGTCCAGTTTATTTCTGGACGGTTTAAGTCTCCTGCAATTATCTTATAGTCGGTTTGGATATTCGATAGAATATCTAGTAGATTTGTAAGACCAGTGTCATCATTACTAAATTCCGGAGGGGTGTACAAACATCCAATTAGAATGCTTTTAAGGGTCTTGGATGTTATTATAGCGAAGCATGCTTCGCCATTGAACGTCTCCTGAAGAACCTCAAAGCCACTCTGTTCTATGGTAGATCTAATGTAGATCATACAACCTCCTCCTCGTTTATTCGCACGGTCCTGTCTATAGAAGGTGTAGTTTGCTATAAAAAGTGAAGCATTGGAGGTTGATTCGTTTACCCATGTTTCTGTTAAAAAGACTATATCGGGATTGTGTGTGTCAATAAAAGTCCTAAGTCGTGGAACTTTGTTTACTATCGATCTAGTATTGGCGTAAGAAAAATACAAACGAAAACGTGGCCTTTTATTATATAAATAAAGTCTTCTAGCAAGTATACATCGAGATAATGTAGACTAATAGTTGCCAACTGGTACTAATTTGGGTTAAAAAAGCAAGATAATAAATGACAGGGTGGCCTTTAATTCGACAATTATAGTCTTCTAGTAATTATACACAGCAGTATATAAATATAACGACTCAGCCTGCCCATGGACACTCCTCAGAGTCCTGACGAGACTGATTGGGACAAGTAGACTATGTAGGCCGAGCCAATATTTCCAGCGACATAGCCGATTTGGAGAAGAGTTCCTCGTCAAGCAGTGGGTGTATCGAAGGAAATTGGCCGGAAGATTGTTTAGAATAATAGGTTTTTTGATTCAATTTTTGCTCAAAAATTCAAACCGCGCGGGTTTTATATCAAGGACACAAAACATCCTCCAATATTCTTAAATATGAAAATCGTTCATTTTTCGTTTGAAGTGTTGATATTTTTTAGGGCACAGAACGTAACATTCTTGTAGAGCAAACTTTTGTTAACTAGAATCATCGACCTTTTCTCGGTTCTAGTGCTCTATTTCGTTAGTACAATAACCTCAATTTCATACTTGGCGCGTCCTTCGAAATCGGTTTGACTTTTTCGGACTCCAAGGGATTTAGTCGTTTCGGGATTTCACACTTCTGGACACTCTCGCGGACTCCAGATATTAAGCATTGAATACTATTCAACAATCTCGTCATCGTGGAATTTTTATTGTGTCGAAATTCATCAGAAGACGGAATCAAAGTGGAATTTGTTTCTCAAGTCGTTGAACTGAACTCGCAACCTACAAACAAACAAGCGAAAACAGCCTAAAAAGACCAAGGTGCTAGGATCTCAAGCTTTCTCCAAGATTAGCAGTTATTCAGGACCTCGAAGATCTACAAACGGCCGAGTCATTCCTGAATATCCTGCATATTGTTTATACATATTTGAAAGTGCTTCTAAGCAATTAGGCGTATTGTTTTCTCAGTCTGCTTCAAATATTTGCAATACTCTTCACACCGTCGGAAGATTTTCGTTATTTTGAATATCAGTCAACACACTACGTCACAGTCACAAAGGCAAATTTAACATTTTCGAATTTAATCGTTTCGTTTACAACTAAAATGGAAGTAGAAACTATTGCTCTCGATAATTCTACAAAACTGCCAGCGGGGCTGGGAATCGAACCGGGGATACCTCGGGTGGAAGTCGAATGGCTAACCGATGGAGCTATAGAAGCGTATAGCCGTAAGGATCAAATTCAGTCATCAAATACAAAATATCGGTCACGAAGCTTATTGAAAAGTCCTCCTGCCAAGCGAACTAAAAGTCTTAAATGTTTAAGGGAGGCAACTCATAAAGATGAAGCCTGCCTATCATATTTTACCATTCTTAACAAATTTACGAAACTTGAGGAAGTGGTTAATAGTCTTAGAGTGGAGCTGGAAGAGCTGAAGAAATTTTTTCGATTTCACCCTCACGAGGAAACACTGGTGATGCATGAACTTAAGGGAGGGGACCTAACGTACGCAGCAGCAGCATCTCTCGCCGAAGCGTCTGCGCACAAAAATGATCAGGCAAGTAACATAAATGGTCAAGTTGTCCTCGACGAGGAGCGCCGTGATCAAGATTCTACAGAAACATCTCTAACGGTCTGCGGGACTAATACTCTGCACCCAATCTCAGCACATGAGGAACTTTCCGAATTAAAAACCCCGCTAATTATAGGCTCATTTTCCGGACCGAAAGTGCAAAATGTACCCAGCACATCAACCACTCCTAGTGGGTATGCTAAGGCTGCATACAAATCACAGAAGGAAACCACAAATGTAGAAGGGGGGCAGCAGGAAGCCAGACCTGATCGGTGCCATCCCAGACTCCAAAAGAAGCCTATCTCTGGTGATGGTAGTGGAAACGCAAAGTCAAAAACTATTCCTAACAACATCTCGGGGTCTTCCGATAGCACTAAGACTGAAAATGCATCACGGGTTTCCCTTGACCGACAAAACTGCATAGTTGTTCAAGACGAGTCAAACGGAACTACAGGTAAGGTATTACAGAAGTCGTTCATAAATCGGAAAAACAACATTATCATACAAGGTGCTCCTGAGTCCACGTTTGACAGTACAACGGAACGAATTGCACACGACTATGATCGAATACACGAATACGTCAGCGCTGTCCTAAAGAATGGGGAAACCTATATCGTCAATAAAGCCTTCCGTCTTGGTAAAGCAGACCTAGGCCGCGACCTACAAACAAACCCAAGGCCTCTCAAAGTTATATTTGATAACGAAGGCTTGGCATCAAAACTGCTAAAAGGAAAAACGGCCTTACGAAATTCGCACAAGCAAGTGTTTTTTCAGCCAGAATACGAGCCGAGGGAGCGGATGAAAATGAGGCAACTAAGGATAGAATTGAGAGATAGGACCGAAAGCGGGGCAAAGGGCCTGAAAATAAAAGATGGGCAAATAATACAAGTCAAGGAGCCCTTCCTCTGGCCAAAACCTGTCACGATGAGGGTTGGGCCTCACGGAGTAAACTGTCACTAAAGGTCCTAACCGCAAATGTACAAAGCTTGTTTAACAAGCTGGACGAACTAAAAAACTTGGTCGAGGAGGTAAAACCAGACATCATGGCTTTAACTGAAACCTGGCTTTCAAAAGATATCGCTGATTCTGAATTATCACTTAGAGGATATCAGCTTTTCAGGAAAGACAGAAAAACTAGGGGAGGATGGCTTATAGTCTATGTCACTTGCAAGCTGACAGCCACGGCTGAAGTACCGGTCCCAGCACGAGATGTGGAAATGCTAAATATTACTATATCTGCTAAGTACGCCAGGCCACTGACGCTTTCGGTGACATACCGCCCGCCAAACCATTCTCATGACCAAGACACTATCCTCATAGCAGAATTGTATAGGGTTAGTGAGAAAAAAGACATCCTAATCGTTGGGGACTTTAACGCTCCTGGTGTTGACTGGCAGACATGGACTGCACAGGGTCTTCAAGACAACTTCAATCACAAATTACTACAATGGGCCACAGCCAAACTGCTCTGCCAAACCGTCGCGTTTGGAACGCGGGCTAGGGAAGGACAACAGTCGAACTGTCTCGACCTTATCTTTACACGAGAGGAGGAAACGGTGATTGACCTGCAGGATCGACCACCATTAGGGTCAAGCGACCATATTATGCTGTATTTCGAGTATTCGCTGTTCTCCAAACCCTACTCCTCCGACACATGGGAAAGTAACATTTGGAAGGGTGAATACCCACTTATGAGAAGAGAAATATCAGAGGTATCATGGGAAACAGATCTCCAAGGTGGGGCAAATGAACAGTGGATGACCTTTAGCTCGACGTTGAAAAGAACTCTCTGTCTCAACTGTCCCTTCAGAAGAAAGACAAGTACGAATCGCCCGAAGTGGATGAACTCAAACTTGCAGGCCGATTTCAAAAAATAAAACCGCTTCTGGAGACGCTACAGACTAACCGGCTCCGGTAAACACTTACGGGAGTATAAGCAACAACGTAACATTTGTAAAAGAGAAGCCACTAAACTGCGCAAGAAATACGAGTTGAACATATTACATTAGTGGCTGGAACACCCCAAGATCTTGTACGGTTACATACGAAGCACGAAGAGATCTCAGGAACTGATGCCTGCCCTTAGATCAGCCGATGGACAACTGGTGACCGAAGACCAGATGAAAGCCTCCCTCCTCTCCGACTTCTTTGAATCCGTCTACACCCGAGAACCTACAACTTTTGCTGACGGTCCGTCCGCTCATCAACCGATAACTGCACCCTTACCCTCCTCCTTATTGCCCAAAATAGAGGACCTAGAGTTTTCACACAACACTGTCAGGGCCGAATTACTCCAACTTAAGCCTGCCAAATCACCTGGGCCGGACAAAATTCCTGCACTAGCACTAAAATAATTAGCTAACGAACTATGCAAACCCCTGGCTGCCATCTTCCAGAAATCGTTTGACGAAGGCGAACTCCCAGAAGAATGGAAGTGGGCAAACGTCACCCCGATCTATAAGGGAGGTTCGCGACTTGATTGCGCAAATTACCGTCCTGTCAGTCTAACTTGCATCGCGAGCAAAGTAATGCAGCGCATTATTAAGAAGCATTTAATGTATTTCCTCGAAAGCAACAAAATACTATGTGATGGACAGCACGGCTTTCGCCCAGGACGCTCTTGTCTTACGAGTGCTCTTTACTCACAGGAGAAGTGGACAAAGGCCGCTGATAAAGGCTATCCAATTGATGTTATATTCTTCGACTTCAAAAAGGCCTTCGATAGTGTACCACACAGGCTTCTTCTGCAGAAGATTTGGGACGTGGGAATCCAAGGAAAAATGTATAAATGGATCAGTAGTTTTTTGTCCCTCAGAGAACAGAGGGTCGTTGTCGGAAACTCCACCTCAGAATGGACAATGGTCGAGAGTGGTGTACCACAAGGCTCAGTTTTGGGTCCGCTGCTATTCCTGATTTACGTAAACGACTGTCTCAATGAGCTTGATTGCGCAGCTGTCATGTTTGCGGATGACATAAAATTATGTGCTGAAATAAGCTGCGCCGACGACGCAAAGAAACTACAGTCGAACATCGATAAACTGGTTATCTGGTCGTCCACGTGGCTTCTTAACTTTAATGTATCCAAGTGTCTTGTTCTACACATAAGCCCGGGGCGAAAAGTGCCACCTAAACACAGTTATTTTATCAATGGTACCACATAAAACGAGGTTGAGACACACAAAGATCTGGGTATATGGACAACCGCGAACTTGATGCAAACAGAGCACTGTAAAACGTCCGTCCAGAAAGCAACTAGTACCCTGCACTGGATCAGACGAGCGTTCAAAATCTTTCCACCTGAACTCTTCGGAAAAATATTTGGCACCTTTGTGAGACCACGTCTTGAATATGGAATGCCAGTTTGGACACCGTGGTTGAAGAAAGATGTGGAGCTTCTTGAACAAGTGCAACGCAGGGCAACAAAGATGGTCGACGGTCTCAGGGACTTACCATATCAGGAGAGATTGATAAAACTTGACCTTTTTCCTTTGTCTTACAGGAACGTTCAGTGCAGCCTGCTCTGGACATTCCGGATAATCCGGGGCCACATTTCCTCCCTAAAATTGGAGGATTTCTTCCAATTAGCCACCACTACTCACCTGCGTGGCCATCCTTACAAGGTCACAAACGAACGCACCCGATTAGACCTCCGAAATTATTTCTTCAGTCAACGCGTGTTCCGGCCTTCGAACTTGCTACCAAGCGAGACGGTTTCCGCTGACACAGTTGCGGAATTTAAAAGAAGACTTGATGTGATTTTATTTGACAAAAGGCGACTTTTACAACATGATTTCCTACTGCCAGCACTGTGAACATTTTTTCTGGCTTTAGACCGTTTTCATTCTTTTCCGTGAAAATTCACTCGAAATTCTGTTATGATATCATATGTGCTCCCCCCGACTGCACATTAACTGTAAGAATAACCTGTTTGCGTTACATTAATAGGGTCCTCAAGGGCATTTCTTGCCTGTTACCCTTAAAATATACATATATATATATATATACGCATAACATAATTTTAGTTGTAGGGAACAAATACAATTAAAAATTTTCTGCTGTTTGTAAATGTATTTTTATACTTCAGCAAGCACAAATGTAAATATTTTCTCCTTACGGCTTTATAGCACAGGAAATTCCTTGGAAATCAACAAAGGTTGCATTTCGCTCGTTTCTGCCTATATTTTCTCCAGCTATACTGATCTGCATGGAATTAAATTCTCGTTAATAGCATTTTGCACTTCTAGCCAACCCAATGAACTTAATAAACGACCTCATGTTTTCGTTAAATCCCCCAATCCTCAACCTTTCATCAGATATGTCACCTACTGTGCATGTCTAATGAAAGGGACGACACAGCAGCTCAGAGCAGAACACACCTACGTAAAAAGCAACCAGAAGAGCTCCACCAACCAAAAACATTAAACGAAGCCAAAACAAACCAAATTATGAGCGAAGAATCTCAAAAATCCAAGGTTGTTTTACAATTTTTTTCTAAAGTGACTGCAACCCAGAACCAGCTCTCCAGGCCCCTGCAAATAGGGCAAAATCTAGGCAAAAAAACTCGAGCCCACTGGCCTTCGACCAAATTTGAAGGTTGCCTCCTGAATGCCAACTGATCACAAATGTATCTGCGTTGTCAAGAAAAATAGATGACTTAGGGTTAATAAAGACTTACAGCCTCCATTTTAGCTTTCCGAGCATTCGCATTTTAACTAATTCAATATATGTGAAGGGCTAATATTCAAAGCGGCGAATAACTGTGTAGACTTAGTGATTGTCCTGGATGTCCATGACTGACTTTATTGAGCAGGCTATTTCAGAATAAAGGTTAAGTTTTTATCTAAATGACTTTAATCGGGTTGCTTGATTACATGTATACAAAGTCTTCGGGCCTGGACAGAGTAGAATGCAAATGACCCACTGAAAATAAGTAAACCGCTTAAAAATTGCGGTTTTAATTTGTCATCCTTCGTGGGAAATATTATTTTCGGGATTTCGGTTCACCTAGCCCTCTGGCGGACTTTCGTTGTTAGCTATTGGATTCACTTTCACAATAACTCCAGCCTCAGAAGACACGACAGGACATTAGTCAAAACGAGCATCATCTCCGTCACTGCCTTCTGTCACCAATTCTCCTGGATTCCAGCTCTCTACAAACGGCTGAGTCGTTTCAATAACCTTTTTCATACAGTTGAACGCTTTATACATATTGCATAGAGCTTTAATATCGTTTATCGTCAGTCTGATCTATTATGGGAGACAAAAATAAACGTGTAGATCAGCTTGTAAAAGTAGCGGCGCAAGAGGAACTCGAACCCAAAACCTGTAGTTCGCCGCTATCGGTCGTTACCACCACACCATCGGCGTCGACTGTAGCCTCTAATTTAATTTTGTTTAAAAGCCCTAGTCGTAATTTCGTGGGCAGAAGTCGCAAGATTGATGCGACCAAATCACCCCCCGCTAAAAGGTCTAAAAGTCTCTCGAGTTCAATAGACTCAATTTACGAACACCAAGTTGATCGTCTTATCAACTCCACCAGGAAGACACAGGATGACAGTAATCAAAATCGGTTTTTAACCGTCAAAAAGCAATCCACTTTACTATTTGATTTATTAACGGTCTGTTGTGAAAAGATGGGGACAGACAAAAATTGAAACTATGTGCGATACAGCTTTGGAAGACGGGAAGGAATGTTCGCCAGTGCCTGCATTCGAAATCCCGACATCATCGCAAAAAGGAAAAAAGGCACGCCCACGCCCGGATTCGAACTCTGGACCTCCCGCGTAGAAGTCGAGCGCCCACCTCTCTTCGCCATCACGGAATGCTGCAATAGTTTCCAAATTCCGTTACTAACTACAGAAACTCGATCTAGAAGTTCTTTGAAATCTCCTCCTGCCAAGCGAACTAAAAGTTGTAAAAGTTTAAGGAGTGAAACTCATGAAGATGAAGCCTCCGTATCATATTTTACCCTTTTGAACAAATTTACAAACCTTGAGAAGGTGGTTAATAGTCTTAGGGAGGAGATGGAGAAGCTGAATATTTTTTTCTCTATTTCTCCCTCGTGAGGAGAAACTGGCGATGCGTGAACTTGAGCGAGGAAACCTGACGTACCGAGAAGCAAAATCCCTCGCCGAAGTGTCTACGCACAAAAATGATCCGGCAGCCAGGGCGCTTGACGGAGTTGGTAGTCTGCCATGGACAGGGGAAACGGTCAACCCACTGGCTTCTCAGAGAACGAAGAAGCGCTCTCGTGCTCCCAAAAATGGCCAACCAAGCCCAAGTGCTAATATAAGTTGGCCGAGCTTGAGCACGAGCCAAACAAAAAGGGCACCTTCGCAGGCCAAAACGAACAGGAGCGCTGAACCTCGAAGCGTATCTGTCCTAACAAACCCTAGAGAAGCAGAAGGGGACGACAGTCGGAAGGTGACTACCACTCGTATAAACTGCATAGTCATAAAAGGCATGACAGAAGGTACTTCCGATACCCCGAAATCAAGATAAGAAGAGGACAGGAAGTTATTTAAAGAATATCTGAAATTCCTCCTAAAGGGTGAGGAGAAAGTCGAAGTTCTAAAGGCATTCGGAATGGGCCGTATAACACAATAAAAAGATTAACAACGTTAATCAAGATCGTTGAAGGTTGTTCTAAAGAGTGAGGCTGAGGTCCAACTATTGTTAAGCAGGAAACCAATACTTAGATATTCACACCCTATGGTTTTTTTCAGCGGGATTTTTCCCCCGCGGAGCGGGAGAAATGGACATTGCTAAAAGTAGAACTCCAGAGGAGATGCGAACTCGGCGAAAGCAATCTTCGAATTCTGAACGGGGAGATCGTCCATGTCCCGAGGTCACTCCTCTGGAGAAAGCCGATAACAATAACAGCCTAGTCGGGATGGACAACAGTCCGTCTCCATCAGCACCGACAGCTTCCTGCATGCAATCTCACGCAAGAGGCAACCGCCTGCATAAATTGCTGACTAAGTCTAAATTGAGCTTTCTTTTCACTAATGCCCAAAGTCTACCCTCAAAAATTGATGAACTCAAGGCAGTACTATCGGAGCGGAAACCTGATGAAGTTGCCATAACGGAAACATGGCTAAAAACAGAAATCGCAGATTCGGAAATTTCGATTCCAGCATATCAGCTTTTCCGCAAAGATCGCCAAAACCGACAAGGAGGTGGGGTTGTCGTGTATGTCAGAACTGAAATCTCTGTTGTAGAAAGAGAACACAATGTAGCCCTGGAGATGAGTCCGTGTGGTTAAAGATCAAGAAGGCGAATTCACAGAACCTTGAATTCCTGGCCGTTTACCGGCCACGGAACATTTTGAGTGGAGCCGACGACTCGCTCCTTGGTCTGGTGAAAGAAGCTGCTGCCCACCAGGAGGTTCGCATCGTTGGTGACTTCAATGCCCCTGCAATTGAATGGAACAACCTGACAGTGGACGCGGCGTCAACTTCCTTAAGTTCCAAATTAATGGATCTCACGATTGACCTATCTCTAGTTCAAAACGTCGAGGAAACCAGCGGGCTTCTTGTTTGGATCTCATTTTCACGAAGGATTCATCCTACATAGATGAAGTGCATTCAAGTGCTCCGCTCGGTAAGAATGACCATACGACGCTAATGTGGGATTGCTCACTCCATACTCAACGGCCGAGGAAAACGGAGGGTCAGCCAACCATATGGAAGGCAGATCTTAATTCAATGAAGAATGCAATATCGTCCGTGAATTGGGACTGCCTGCTCAAGGGGGATCCGGAGGAGGATTGGAGATTACTCAAGAGGGTTGCATTAGATCTGATTAAGCGCTTTTGTCCGGTGAAGGTTCACAAGATGTCTAGTCGTCCTGCCTGGTTGACGAGAGACCTTAACAGGCAACTGAAAAAGAAGAATAGGATATGGAAGTTATTCAGGAAAACTGGGTCGCCAGTACACCTCGAGGAATTCCGATGCCAAATAAATGCAGTTAAAAAAAAATCAATTTGCCAGGCCAGGAAAAACTATGGATCAAGAATCCTCCAACAAGCCGAAGAAAAGCCCAAAATTCTATTCTGCTATATTAACAGTAGATTAAAAAACAAGGATCCTGTCGCAGTACTTAAGAATGATGATGGCGGAGAAGTCATTGAGAATGACGAGAAAGCCGAGTACTGTAGCCGGTTCTTTGCTTCGGTATTCACTAGGGAAACCGAGCTTCATTTTGATAATGCCAACAGTGCTGTTATAAACGCCGGTCCAGCACATCATTCTCTACTATTTCCAACATCTGTAGTTGAGAGGGAGCTGCAGAGCCTCAAAGAAGCAAAGTCATCCGGTCTAGACAATATACCAGCCAGTTTTCTTAAAAGAATGGGCAAGCGAACTCTCAGAGCCCCTAGCACATATAGTTCGTTCTTCATTTGAATTAGGAAAACTGCCATCCGAATGGAAAATGGCAAATATTTACCCGATATACAAGGGTGGAGCCCGAACGAAGGTCAACAATTGCCGGCCCGTCAGCCTAACTTGCATTTGCTGTAAGGTGATGGAAACGATAGTTAAGAAGACGAAACTGGAGTTTTTGGAGGAAAACAACCTACTGTCAGGGCTCCAACACGGCTTCAGAAAGAACCATTCTTGCCTTTCCAGCCTTCTCCTCTCCACTGAGCAGTGGACTCGCGCACTAGATGAAGATGGTAAGGTTGACGTCATCTATACGGACTTCAAGAAGGCATTCGACAGCGTCCCACATAAGCGTCTAATGTATTAATTGTCAGAAATCGGCATAAGAGGAAACCTGCTGGCGTGGATCACAGATTTTCTCACAGGGCGATCGCAAACTCTGTGCATCGGTGACTCAAAATCAAACCCTACATCTCTTCTGAGTGGCGTCCCCCAAGGCTCTGTCTTAGGGCCACTGCTCTTCCTTATCTATATCAACGACTGTGTCAACGACCTGGGTTGCAGCGCTATCATGTTTGCCGACGACGTCAAACTCTGGAGAGCCATCAGGTCTGACGCCGATAGGAAAGCGCTTCAAGAGAGTCTCAATCGACTTAGCTGCTGATCTGCTCGTTGGCTTTTAAACTTCAACATTAGTAAGTGTGTGGTTTTAAGACTCCGTACTAGAAGGACTGATGAGGAGAACGATTCCTTGCAATACCTCCTCGATGGGCACCTGCTTTCAACTGTGACCGAACAAAAGGATCTCGGTGTTCTAATTAATTCCTCACTAAAACCATCTACTCAGTGTGTAAAGGCAGCTAAACGCGCGACGCAGGTGCTGTTTGCGATTAGGCGAGAATTCGTCAACATTGACAAAGAGCTCTTCAGGAAAACCTACGGAGCGTTTGTTCGGTCCCACTTGGAGTATGCTGCCCAGGCCTGGCGTCCGTGGTTCAAGAAGGATTACCTGCACCTGGAACGAGTGCAGGCGAGGGCTACGAAGATGGTCAAGAATCTTGGTCATCTGCCTTATGAAGACAGACTGACCGAACTTGATCTTTTCCCTCTCAATTATAGGCAACTCCGCGGGGACCTCATACAAACCTATCGTATTGTTAGAGGCCAGGACTGTGCCCTAGAATTTGATGATTTCTTTGAATTGGCTCGGACGGACCATCTGCGAGGTCATCCTTTTAAACTACAGAGGAAACCGGTCCGTATCGACGTTCGACGAAACGCCTTCTCTCAGAGGGTCATTGGAGTGTGTAACGGACTCCCGGAAGATGTGGTCCTCTCATATACTCTTAAAATTTTTAAACACAAACTTTATTCTCATTTGCTGAGAAACTGTGGCACATATAATAAACAAAGTGTCAGTAGCAGCACCTTGCAACTGGCTCACACTTATCGCTGATGTTACGCCTACATTTGTACATTTGTATTATGTACTATTGTTACGGTGGACTTATTATGCGATTTTGGTTATGAATAGGGAGCTCAAGGGCGAAAACCTTCTTTCCTTAATAAAGTGACTTAAAGTGACTAATCCGACATGGGGAGTTTGTCAGCTTGACCTGTCTATGGCGACATGTATTTAACTCCCACAGAATTGGGAATCAAGAAGAGCACATCATGGTCATTTACAACGTATTTGAAACCTAATTCAAAACAGCCGACTTAGTCCAGTAAGGTGGCAATCATGTTGATGTAGCAATCATTTGCTGTACTCCAAAAACTCTCAACATGTCAAAATTAGGTTTTTACCTGATGTCCCACAAACGGATGTTGAAGTAGGGTGCAAGAAGTGTTTTTTACAACCTATCAAAAATGTTTATGTTTCAGTAGGTTCTGTTAGTATCAACTTTGGTAGCTATGGTAAGGCACCATTTATGCCATACCTAGCAGATAACTGGGAGTATGACCTTTTTTGCGCATGGTTACAAGACAAGTGGAATACTGATGGCTTCCTCCTATTGAATGCTCATTAGCTTAAAAGTTAGTTTCACAAGGATTTTGCGGCTTTTTTGTTATACGTCACTATGTTCACTTTATTTAGTTAACGATGAAAAACAGTTAGCAGGCACAGTGTGATCCGTCCGCGAATAGCTTCTTCGGGTTTTTCTTTGCGTCATGCGCTTCATACCAGGATAAACACTATACATAATTCACCATTTACTTTTTGCTGGCCCCGATTCCTTACCATTGGATAATCGCGTTTTTTCGCCAATTTAGCAGGAATAATGCCTCATATTTTGACGCAAGCCGCATTGCCCCATTGGACGGTTTCCATAGCACCAACATTAGGAAGGTTCAAAAAATGGAGTTGGAGTTGTAGTTGTAGGGTACGCTGTCCAGTGAGGTCTTTATAGAATGGGGTCGGCTTAGAAGAGCAAAAGCGAACACTTTCAAAGAAAAATCGATAACGCTTAGGCCCCATTATAAGAGATATGCGCTAAATATAAGTGTGGGAAAATGCGTTCAGCACTTGCCAATTTTGTGGGTGTGATCTGGGCCATGCAGTGAATATCGGAAATTAAACAAGCCAAACAATGTATTCCAATGTTCGTTGATGAAAGCTCAGTGACGCCTAATGCAGCTCACTAATCCCCATATACCTGGAGGCACACTATCGGATTCCACCAGAATCTGCGCAGTGACTACCAGCTATTTCGAAGAAATGCGCTCTACAGTGTCTGCGCTAGGCCGTTGATTATTGATCGACGAGACCAAAACAAAAGAAAGTTATATATAAGGTCCTGTAAGTCGCTGCTATGCGATTCCGATAATCCTCGTACGAAGTCTGAAGGTTTGGCCGGCCAGTGTGATGAATGACAGCAAGCTGTCGATGGTGAATGCAATTCTTCAGGTTTGAGGTTAACATCGGATTCGGGTTACTGGCTATACAAAGAAGAGGCTAACATGGGAGGGTATCGACATTGGAAGAGTTCGCCTTGTTGTCCGCTGGATTGCCTGTATCGCCCATAGTTTAAAACTGTGTCAATTGTTCTGTAGTGCTGACTAGGATTAAAGCAAACCAAACTGTACAAAACCTGCAATATCTGCCACGTTCTGACTCCGTCATTTACCTTAAACTTGAGAATATCTGAATAACGATCGCCCTTTGTCTGTTTTACTAACGCAGGCGTTAAAGCGTACTCTTTAAGCTCCAAGACGAACCTTTTAGGGTGAGTGAGTAGTTGAAGAAATGAGCGGATGAACATGTAGCCAATAAAAATGCAGGAAGACCTACAAGCAGACTAGCGGGTGTATCCCAGCGTTTTTACGTACTATATTCATTATTATATTATTTATATTACTTTTTAATTTCTAAGATGCAGGAAATGGTGGTAAGGAGGTCGTCTACTTCAAATTTCCTGTGGTCCAATAAACCGTCTTGGAGTTAGTTTAGTTTATTCCGCGGCACGAAGCGCCACGTCGACCTTCTATTTACGTACAAAATAACTCACAAAACCATTGATTGTGTTTTCTACCAGTTTTGCCAAATAAAATCCTTACAGAAAACATTACAATGTTCGCCAATATATTGAGCAGTCATGCCACCCATTCATTGGTTAAAAAAGCATCCGCCAGATCTTCCATATGGGGTCTCTCCCTTTTAGCAGGTCCCTGCCTTGGTCCGCCATTGTCCGCGGTATGGACAAATTCGGAATTTATTATTCAATAAGTATATTTTTTAAACACGGAATGATTGGTTTGTTTCCCCCTGGTAGCGATTATTGTGCGTTCGAACGTAACTCGTTGTTAATTTGGTATTAGGGCAAGGTTCTCTGTAAAAGCTTGGGTAAAATGCTCATTAAAATCGCGTTGGTAAAAGCCGGGATATCTGTAGTAGCGTTTAGCCTAACTGTCTTGGCCTGCATCCTTTACCACTGACGAGCAAGTACTTTATATGGATTAGCACCGGACCAGCCAAGGAAATGTTAAGCCTAGGTGGCCTTTCGTTATCTAATTGGCCGTCAGTATTCATACCACCGAACATGGTCAGTCTTATTTACTGGTGTTTAAGCCTTGAATTCGAGTGTAGCACTCACTAGGCTAGCAAACTCTTTGGCAATTGAGCAACTTTTTAAAACCAAATCTGCCCTTTCTTTGAATATAACATTTAAAGAATGTTTAATTTGCTATCAAACAAGTACAAGAAATATTTTTTCGTGCATTTTTCCCATAAGATAGACAAGATTAGACAATTGTTCGACTATTGAGCAACTTTTTATGACGAAAGGCTACCCTTTATTTGATTATTACATTTAATTAGCTATTAAACAAGTAAAAAAAATAATTTGTTCGTGTATGTTTTCCATAAACTATATTTGAATTTTTAAAGGCAGTCAAATTCAATGATAAAAAGGCATACAACTTAAGTAGCCAGTTTTTACAATAGCTGCTTTATGCTGGTAGTCAGGACGAATCTCGTTAAAAAGCCCGCATCCTATCATGACGGAATAAACTTCAGAATAGACTACAAGATAATCAGTATCACAACCTGATTCAATAAAGATTAGCGAGAGAGTATCAATCTGTCGCCTATGTCGAAATGTTGCGTGATCCGTGGCGTCTACTGTAGTTGTTACGGTTGCGACCATGACTGTAGGGGGCCCACATTTTTCTGTCAGTTGGCAAACCTTCGATGCCACGGCTTTTAGCACACCGTGATAGATTCAAGCGGATTCACATTTATTTTAGTGAGGAGGGGAACGCGCCGAGGGTCGACCTCACTTTCTTCCCCACCGCATAAAAACTACCTAGCTTTTTGACACCTTTGGTGGGGCCTGAAACCCAGTGGAGCGCGAACGTAGTCACCAAAAGGAAATCAGAACTGAGAGAATGTGCCAGCGCCTACCAGACCACAGTGACCGTGGTTGGCTGAGGACTGGCATTGCATATGCATACAGTCCATTCGTTCTCAGAAGGATGAGAGCAGCCCTGCATGTAGCCTTAACCAACACACCCCTGAGAGGGGTAACAAATCATTCATCAACTGAAAGGCAAATCACTTGACGTACTACCACTTACACCCACATACTTGCGTCCAGGTAGTCGCGGTCACTTGAAACAGCCTATCCCCACAGTAGGGAACCATAGAAAACGCGTCTTCGTCACGTTTCCACTCTCCATCACGGCAGCCAAGGTATGCTTCACCAAACCTCCTTACGGTGGATCAATCTACCACACCTTCACGCAGTGATTGTATAATTCGGCTGGCCCAATCAAAGTGAAGTTTGGCTAGCTCTTAGTGTAGATTGAACGACCTACCATACAAATCAAATCTAGATCCAAAAATGTTATAAAAACAAACAATATGACGCGTTCTTTGAGCACGGACGGAGGTCGTAATGAAAAGGTTTTCCCTAATATTCTCATCAACTTTTCCGACGCAAAGTGGTTATATGAACGAGGAATACTTGGTCCTTCAAACAAATTTGTCAATGCCATTAAAGAGAGAGTTAGCCATCTTCCAGCTGAGGAGAAATGTACAAATCACACGACACGACAGTTGATTCTTCTGATTGTATTAATTATCCAGTGGAAATACTGGTTAGTTTGTACATATCTGACGTTCCATCGTACAAATTGATTTTGAAAGTTGGTGCACCGATTATGCTAATGAGAAATCTCGATGCCCATGGTCATGCAATGGCACAAGGCTAACTGTCATGCGGCCGATGTCATATTTGATAGATGGGAAACTTATTGCCGGTTGTGCAAAAAGAAAACACTGTTTATATCCCCTGCATTCCTATCGTACCATCTGATACTACGTTCAATTTCCGACTACCGCAATTTCCACTGCAGGTTTACTTTGCTATGTCCATCAACAAGTCCCAAGCTAAAACCTTTAAGGTGGCTGGAATTTACCTGTAAGAATCGTGCTTTTCCCACGAACTTCATCAGGCATGTCTTAATAATTGTAAATATCATGATTTTCATGAAAAGCCTACATTTACTTTAAGTTGATTGCGCAGAATTCGGACTTTCTCAGAACGGTTTTTCATCGATACTTTCTCCACAATTACTCCTTCCGTGCATACACATATTGCACATCAAGTCAAAGGGACCTCAGGAATGCTTAGCTGTTTCCATTATACTTCATGATATTAATAGTTTCTCATGTACAACACACATGCATTTAGCCTACATAAGGACATTATTGGGCAAGGGAGCCTCAAGGCAAGGCCCGGACTTATGGAAAATGCCTAAGGAGTTTTTTTACTGTCAGCCCCCTCTAACACAGTTCCACTTAAGAGGGCATCTCTTCAAACTACGCATAACAGGGGCCAGACTAGACACACGCAAGTTCTTCTTTGGTAATAGGGTAGTTGAAGCTTGGAATGCTCTCCCCGAGGATATTGTTATGTCCCCATATGTGGATGCATTCAAGAGAAAATTTAGATTTTCATAACCGAAATGCCCACTAAAATTAGACCTGGCGAGACTGAAAATATATATATATATATGCATATGAACATACTACTCACTGATTTTAAGTAATATGTTAGCTAAAAATAACAAGAATTGCAAGCTTCGAGTCCACCAAACGATGTGATCCGAGGCTACGCGGATTTGTAAAACTTTTCCCAATTCAGGCATGGAATGCTCTGCCCACGGACATTGTTATGTCGCCATCTGAGCACACGTTTACGATTAAATCAGACGCATCTGTAGGCATGTTTACGACACTTAAGTTAGAACAAATAGCCACTTAGCCCCCGCAAATAAACTGCCAGTTGCCGAATGCAAATTGCGGAATAATCACATTATAAAAACATACTACTCGCTAATTTTCAGTAATATGTTTGTTTAGTAAACTAAAGATTATATTTATTCTGTCAATTAGCAGGCAGACTCGTTAAAACAACAAGGGTGTACGATGGGCGCATCGCCGACACTCGACCTCCGCGTGACCTCCGCAACATTCTCTTCGTGGGACCCTTGGTTTATGGCGAAAACCGCGATGGACTCTCCCTGACATGCTTCAAACACTCTTAGCACAGGCCATCAGCTTCGAATATAATTTGCACCCCCCCCCTCCCCCGGGCGATAATTTTTTTCCTTAAATCTCTCAAATGGCATTCAAACCCCTTGACTTCCGAATAATGCCTACGGAGTTTTTTTCACTGTCGGCCCTTAAATTTCTGGCAACGTCACTGTTCCGAAATGTTCTGTAGAACATATGCATTGAAAAAAACTGTTCCAAAAGGAAGTTCAAAGGTATTTACCTATATTTCCCTCAATAAAAACCTGACCTGACCTGACACAAAGTGAGCTGTGTTTTTACAAAAGGCATTTTTTGTAAAAATGCTTGAATTTCATGAGTTATCCCATCTATTGTCTTCTGTAAAATAAAGGATTGCATCTGACTACTCCAGTATAATGTACTAGTCACTGACCGGCATGCCCGCACGTGAGCTTTTGAAGAATCGTACACTTGTTACCATCGAATCAGCCCTATCCGGTTGCCTTGTGAACCCATGTTGGTATAAGAAGGCTTACTTTGGGCCATTCGGCAGCAACTCAACGTAAAAATGTGCGCAATAGGCAAGCAGATAGGTCCGACACGTTCTCAATAAGCATTTTAATCCAAAGATATAATATTCGTGATGCTTTATTTACATGTGCGTACAGCACGAACAGACATTCTCTGAGTTTTAAATGTAAGCTTATCTTCTGCACCCAAATTGCTACATTATATCACTCGATAAACCCACTACGTTATTGCTATTATACTTGACCTGGGGGACACAAGGTGAGCTGTGTTTTCGCAAAAGGCATTTTTTATAAAAATGCTTGAATTTCATGAGTTATCCCATCTATTGTCTGCGTTTAAACCTTTCACTGCTGCGTCGTATTTGTATTTCTGTGGGTTTAGAGCTGAAACAGTCTATGGCTCTGATTGCTTGTTTTTCTATGTAGACAAGTTGCATGAACTCAGGTAGGCACAACTAAACCTCAAAAGTACTATAAGCCGCTGACACATCCTAACACACGTTCAAGTTCTGACCTGATGAATTGGAAAATTTCCGTGGCCAACAAATACACCATTTCTGATGCGCTTTTATGTGAGTTTCATTCCCCCTGCAAGAAGGCACAGTTTATGTCTGAGTTGTTTTACTTCAGCGGTTACTATAATAAATCAACGTTCTTTTTTCAATTTCAGGACAGCGTTGGAACCATTAATCACGTAATCCACGTGCACTCGTTGCTTATCTCCATGCAAGACATTTTACTTTAACGCATATTATTAAGGTATTAAGGTAAGTTACATGTGTCCTTACATGTTTCGTTAGCAACACAGGTAAGTAATTGACAGAAAATGTACATTATTTTCAATAGTTACGCGGTTTCGTTAACGTGCATAAGCGTTTAATATAGCAGAAAACATCTTATGCGTTTTCCGTTGTCACCACAATGCACTTCGATTATTTGTTTTCAGAATTCGACAGTTTTTGACAGTCAGATGCTGGGGGGGGGGGGGTGTGATGCTTGCGAAACCTCCAGAAGTTCCCAACTGTCAAGTCATTGAAGGATAATATGATGCGTGCGTTCGACCTATACTTGTGCTATTCTTTTATCCGACAGCTTCAATCAAGCCCCACTACGTGAAGTTTCTTACGGCCAGCGAACCTGATTACATCGTAAAAAACTGAGAGGATGTTGCTCGGTATCCCTCAATCTAAGACTTTGAAAAGAAAAGCTTAGACCTAAGACCCGACGAGAAACGGCCGGAGGTGGTGCAGGAGCATTTTAGTAACCTCAGCTGGGCCTCAGGAGAAGGAGGAGATCACCTCACTGCGAAGAGGCGCCAAATACCAGTTAAGCGGTGGAACATTTAAGGTCTGACCCGAGTAAACAACAGATAAACAGCAAAACCAAAAGGAAATTCTACGTCTAGTCTTGTAGATCGATCGGGGCTCATGGGGAGGCCTGCAATGGGCGGTAAAACCGCTCACTCACCCCGCTGGGACCCTGGTGATGGGCGGCAGTGTAGATGAGGTTACACTCCCAAAAAAGGAACAGGAAAAAATTCTGATTCGAACTGGACACCGCAATCAGTCGTGATTCAATGTACGACACGCATGCACTGACTTCCTTCATTCCCTTTCACCTACGGGTTATCATTAACTAGTCACCTCAACACGCTCAACAAAGACAATGCGTCATAATTTATAACTGCCTATTGATGTTTATTCTATCACCATTCAAGTTGTAGGTTAGCAGTTAGGCTATACTTATTACCATCTACCGGGTAGTTTCGTAATTGTGATGGTATTCAAAAGACCGGTTAACGCACCACTGTTACTCAGCGAAGGCACCTGATGCGATTCTGATAAAATAAGGCAAGCAATAGCCTACGAATATGCGTGAAAGTAAAATGTCTTGCATGGAGATAACCAACGAGTGCACGTGGATTACGTGATAAATGGTTCCAACGCTGTCCTGAAATTGAACCGATGGAGTAAAACAACTCAACGCATGAACTCAGGAGGGCACAACAAAACCTCAAAAGTACTATAAACCGCTGAAAAATCCTAACACACGTTCAAGTTTTGACCTCATGAATTGAAAAATTTCCGTGGCGAACAAATACGCCGTTTATGATGCGCTTTAAAGTGAGTTGCATTCTCCCCTGCATGAAGGCACAAATTATGTCTGAGTTGTTTTAATCCAGCGGTTACTGTAATAAATCAACGTTCTTTTTTTAATTTCAAGACCGCGTCGGAACCCTAAATCACGTAATCCACGTGCACTCGTTGGTTATCTCCATGCAAGACATTTTACTTTCACGCATATTCTTAGGCTATTGCTTGCCTTATTTTATCAGAATCGCATCAGGTGCCTTCGCTGAGTAACAGTGGTGCGTTAACCGGTCTTTTGAATACCATCACAATATATCGCATTCATTTCATCCAAGATCGCCTACGTCAGTGCGAATGC
>JAYGXS010000007.1:28395123-28446640 GCA_036362985.1 Ligula intestinalis | reverse complement strand
CAGCCGGAAACGGACTGTTGTTATTGGTTGCTGGAATATGCGAACACTTCTGGTACCTCGTAGTCAAAGCCTGATGGTTCGCAGTCTCCAGCATAACATGGGAACCTTTGCTGCCTGTCCGAATTCCGATTCCTTGACTCACGCCGTCGAGAAATAAAAATCCCAAAAAACATTTATCACCTCACCTTATTTTAATGTTGTCCACGGGACTCATTTGGCAGACGCGAGATGCCTAATTACTTTTCAGAAGATGGTAACAGAGCAATACTGGCAGTCAGTTACTGAATGGCTAAGGCTCGACTGAAACATTATGTTATGCATATTTAGTCCGTTCTATGTATGCACTTATATCAGATGTCGAGCCGTTAGATAAATATAAGTTGTACTCGCATCTAAGAGGTAGGTTAAATACTTCATGGGTTTTATCGGTAAGTTGTGGCCGAGGTGAATGTATTAGCTGGACTCGGTCCGTTGGCTCTTATAACGGGCACCTTATTGGTCATTTTTTGCTTGGCTCTGGATCCGACAATGGTGTAAGGCTGTTGCACTTTGCTGATTAGAACCAGCTGCTTGTCACCAGCAGAAGTTATCAACAACGTCATATATAGATAATGACCTTGTTTGCTAACAACGGCAGTACTGATAGTCAGATCGATGTCATTGTAGTTCGTTATTAGGTTTCGCAGTAAGGTCGTCTATACCAGGTCGATACGACGTGCCGAAACTGGTATAAAACTGGGGTCCGACCGCGTTCTCGCTCACAGTTACCTGACAATGCACATCTCATCCCCCCCAATGCCACTTGCCACGTCTTGCTAATGAACCAGCTCACACTGAAATGGATGCGTACCTCAATGGCAAATTATGTTGTCACTAAACGCTTTCAAGCATAATGCTACGCATGACAGAGAAGGTAATCAAAGTGTGAATTCTCATGCGCACATCTGCCAATAGATTTGTAAATTCCCCAAAACGTGATAGGTGTTCTGTTTCATTGTACCCCCGCCATTACATATGTGCATTTTTGCAATAAACATGGCGTGATCCGTTAATCACTTGACTTTATGCGCTTTTTCAGTTTTGCTTTGGATGTATCCTGAAGTTTAAGCAAACCAATTTGCACTATGTACGCAACAGGTAGACGTCGCGAGTCAAAAGGCTATAAGTGCCGTTGATGCTTTGACATGACTCTTTGGCTGGCTGCAGCATTCCCTCCTATTCTGCTCTGGGTCGCTTCATAATAGGGCCATTTCAAAGGTCGGATTTTAGACATTACTGTGCACATCACCGCCCACATATGCTTTTGTGGTTAAGTGAAAGACTACGGTAGGCCAGAAAAGAAATTCATGTGCCCGTACTCAATGAAGTCCGGAGAGCGCAATTTTAAAAAAATATAATTCCACTGGACATGTCTACCAAAAAACTATAGTTTGTTTTTAGCAAGTTTATAAGAGTCATTTGCTTGTTTGTATGCAGGGCGTAAAACTAATTGAAAAATGCCTGCTTCTTGGAAAGGTATTTCTGTAGCATAAACCACCTACCAGACGTCCTGAAGTTAGCTAAGAAGCCGCTATACTTGTCTGAACGAACTGTCTCAAAGTAACAATTTATTATAATCTCTATTGATACTCCAATTGAGATAATTAATCGAATCGGAAACAAATGTGACCAATTTTAGTGATAGGTTTTCTAATGTTTGCCCGTTTTAAAATATTTTCTTGCGATCAATTTCAGTGAAAAATAGCTTTCAGCTTTTTCATGTCCTGACAGATTAATTTCTGGTCGCGGTATATATCAGTATATTGAAGGTGTATAGGCCAAAATTGTAAGTGTATATCCATGTTGAAACCCCTGTGAAATATACACATGCTGCCATAACACAGTCCTTAATAGTATAAATTGACGTTTTTAACTTACCATACTAACAGCCTAGGTACTTGCTAAAAGTCCCAAATGTGTGTTTAGCAAGAACCTAGGCTGTTAGTTTGGTTAGTGTGATAGAAAAGCATACTCATAAGTAGCCATTTTTTAAGATAGAAACGTTTTTCTAATGGTCAGGACGAAGCTCCTTCCAATTCCCTCATCCTACCACTATTGAAAAGAATTCAGAATAGACTACACGGTAATCACTATTATACCCCGATTCAATGACCTTCATCGAAAGAGTATCGATTTCTCGCATAATTCAAGATAATGTCACAATGATGTTCCAAAATTTTTAAAATTTCTTGAATTGATCTGAAGATTACATTTGATTGACAATTGAACAAACTTCTTTTATATCATCATTATTGACATTGGTTACTACACATGCAGTGGGCGCTAGCTTCAATGTTGGAAATTGTCATCCCTGAGTCATCACACAAAGGCTGCAGTCACCCTGGATGTTGTAACAGTGTCAACTTCTTACTTTGAGTTTTCTGTGATCTTTGAACGTTTTGCCCTTGAGTTTTGGGATGCATTTAATTACTTTAGTTCTTGCTCTCCATGAATGCAGCCATTTTTGCTAAAAGTTTGATATAAATATCAAAATGCAGTTTTCATCATTATCATCACCCTGCCCACGTCTCGATTAATGTCTAACACAATTTGTTAACACGCCCAGTCTCAGCTGCGCCCACTACGTGGCGGTACCTCCCGTGGTCAAGCCAGTCACTTCTAAGGCTAAATAAAAGAAAGAGAGTTAACGGTGTTATGTCGCCAGACATAAGTCCAGCTCATGCTTGACCACTTAAGTCCGTTCGAATTTGGACTTATTGAGATTGCCTTCACACAAATATCACCCTCATCTAGTGGATCTGTCTAATTTGACTGTTTAAGATTTTTCTCTAGTTTATTTGTTCATACGAAAACAATTTGAAATAACTGTTAGCCTCCTGAATTCATTTTGTTTCTCCTCAATGACGAAGCCATACAAATTGAGCCAGGGTTTCCTACTGACTGTGGCATTCCAGCCGTCAAAAGGACAATTAAGGAGGAAGCTGAGAGAAAAAAATTCCGTGCAACCCCCCACTCCTGGCCGTGGCATGTAAGTTGCAACCACTTCTGTTCATTTTGCCTTCACGGATTTTAATAGCATAACCACAATGGATTGTACAGCATAGAACATGAAATTTGATAAATATTCCCATCACAATCAAAAGTACTAGTTAACTTAAACTGCTAATGCAGCCAACTCTGCGATTTTCCGAGATATTTGGTGGCGACATTTGAAATGCATGTCACATTGTTTTTTTTCCTTTTCAAGGTGGGTCTGTGCGCGGACCAAGCTGGAGATTATCCTTACTGTGGAGGCACTCTGATCAGCGACTATATCGTCGTGATTGCGGCACATTGCATCGAACCCCTCGTACGTTGTACACAGCTGCCAACATATGGGACACCCTTCAACATGCCAGCCACGCCTGGTCACTGATTGCGTGTACTTGTCGGCGCTCATGACTACGTGAAGGCTGATCTCACAACACAGTTGAATATGGTAGCACGCGCAGTCATCCATCCCGAATACAACACATCTCTACTTACCTATAGTCCTGACATAGCAGTAATGAAGCTTCATGGGGGCACGCCTTCAGGTACGTGATTGTACTACTGCCTGTAAATCTTTCGTGCATTTTTATGACCATTTGCGTAAAAATACGAAAGATGCATATGCGCCTTCTATGAATACACCTATCACAGTGGTTATTTAATCGGTTAAACCCCAGCCAGCATGATACTAACTTCCGGTCCCTTATCGGCAGTGGTGAAGTGCGACACTATGTGGATGGAGTAGTTTATTCTGTACAGACGCAGTGGATACCAGACTGGACTGGGAGATGACCGGCGTTGGATATCCAGAATATCGGTAGTCGTGACATGCTGTACTCTGTGAGTCAGCTACACGGAGATTATTTGCCAGTTTCGTGCATGCACAAGTCTCTTCAGCTGGAAGATTTCGAGTGTTGGCATGGTTTACGGCACCTCTGACTACGACCTCTACCAAATGACGTGACGTGGGAGTAAGGAGTGGAGATATAAGGCTTATAAATGTTTTCACACCCAGAGCGTACACGCATATTCACTTCTATGAAATATTAAACGGCAAATATTGTTTAAGCCAGCAGAGAATACCAAAGGCAAACATGACAGATCGACCGTCTGTTTAACCAGGTCATAGTAAATCGTTTTTTTTTCAAAGCCATGTGGACAAGAAAAGCTAAAGTGCACGTAAATAAGCCCACAATGGCATTATCAGCGATCCCGCTGTGTCCTGAGTACTTGAAGAAGACAGAAGGCTCCATAAGCGGGTGACCACATTTGGCCTTTATCAGCTGGGTTGAGTGTGCCAGAAATAGTGACACTGGAAAGGAGCCATTGCAACCTACATAGCACTCAGCTAGTCTGACATTTCACAAAAATGTTGTTGGGCTTACTGTGTATACCGAGTTATTCCATCGGTTGACAACCTTTCAAGCCATGACTTCTAGCGCGGGGCCATAGATTCCACGATGTACATTTGCTAAAACAGTGAGTTACATGCTGAAATAGCAATAATAAGAATAAATTCGCACAGGACGAAAGTATTCTTAGAAAGGTGTGCTTGTTAGTGGGTGGGGGTGGCTTGGCTCTGCTTGTTAAGGAGTTCAGGAGGCCATTTACATGGCCACAGGATTGGGCTTAAGTGCCAGCGCGCCAACGCGGGTGGCCGGCTCGTTAACAGATACAATATGTAGGTATCAGTGGCGCTCTTCAAGGAGCACGATAGTTACGCACGGAAGTTCCCCTCTGGTGTTGGTGTAGTAACCGCGGCAACCGGGTTGAAAAGGGAAAAAGGCTGACAGCTGACTCAGAGTCACAAAGTCAGTTCATGAAAGTGCATGTCCAGTAGTCGATGCGGCTGTGTCTGACGTGAGCGGGAAGCCGACTTTATTGTGGGGAAATTCGATAACAAGTCAGGTAGCCGACCTGGCCTGCTAGGGACAGTTAACACTAATGTGCAATTGAGTAAAAGGGTAAAATGTGAGGGCGGCCAACGCTCTAGGGACAAACAGAGTACATTTCGTAAGAGGGAAGAAATAATATGTCTGGCAGACCCGAGTTTAGCTAGAAAACAGACATTGAGATACTCAAACTCGTTCAGCCAGAAATAACACCGCCAACAAATTCCCCACGTACCGTTGACGGGAACACTCCTAATGTACCTTCGCACTAAAACACCGTAGAGCTTGCTACTGGCAGTCGCAAATTCTATACTTGGTACTTATTCATTCTTGCAAGATATTACTCATAATAAGGCATTGCCTTTTTATGTTACTGCTCATACGATTTTTGCCTATCTTTCAGTGTGTTCTTGTTTTTCCTTCCCTTTTTGCATGACGTTACTATAAAAGCAAAACCTGCATCTTTTTTCGTGTTATTTATGACATCGTAATAACGATGCAGTGCCCCTAATCTGCTTTCCGGAAAGACGTGTGAAAGCGGTGCGTGGTTCGCGCTGTTTCTATGCCGGCTGGGGTGGACTTTATAGGACGAGCTCTTCGAAAAAAATGTCATTTGCGAAGAAACTGAGAGAAGCTCAAGTTGAACTGACGTCGGATGAAGTCTGCATGGAAGCCTTCGATAACTATGATGGAAATATTTGATCGTAAATAGAAGCAGAGGGCAGGCTACGTTGCATTGTCTGACGTGATTAACGAACATTCTCCTGGATTATGGACGCAAATATTACATTAAGATTGGTACGACTTTCTTGTAGGACCACTTAAGTGTGGGTTGAATAAAAATAATAGTAATGGCTACTTCCAATTATTTCATTAGATTGAATTTTCGCTTGTCCAAATATTATGAGTTCTTCTGATAGTCTTATTGATCCATTTCATCTTTATGCAACCTTTTTCACAGTTATAGATATTCGGCAGGAAATTTTGCGCCTTATAGCTTAGTTTATCCCAATTATACCGTTTTCGTTTAAAGTCAAAAATAAGATAGGTTTAATAATTTGTTTATCATGCCAGTTTACAGGCAATTGTAATGCAACTCTTGGGCACCTTCCAACACCTCTAAGACCGGAAAAACCTAAAAAAAACTGCCATCGTTGCAGCTAGCATTGCTTTTGTTTCAGGGTTTGTGTTTTGTCAATACTGGGCGAGATAGGGAGTTTGTTTCAAGTGAAAAAAGCCTGCCTTCAAAGGTATGATACAAACACCGATTCTTTTTTCTTCCATTCACTAGTGCGCAGAAGACTGAATAGGGACAAGCAATACTCAAGACTAGGTCATGCGTACATATGATAAAGGCTAGTTCTAACCCGTAGAGTCTTACAGTGTCTAAGGATAAATCCGATGGTTCGGCGTGCTTACAAGACTATCAAGGCACAGTGCTCTGACAAATTGAGACTATTAGAGTAGGATATGCCCAAATCCTTGATAACTCCTGGGACATTTAGTTCGTGGCCGTGAATGCTTAATTCCGGTTGATGATCGTCGCCAACAACCATAACGGAACATTTGTGCCATGAAAGGGGGAGGTGCCATGTCCAACACCACTGGGTGAAGGCCTGAAGATCCTTTTTTATCACCTCGAGCACGATGTTGCGATCTGCCGGTTTATATCGATAAGCGACTTTTAAATCATCAGCGTACATGAAGGGTCTGCTATAATGAAAAAAATCTGAAACGTCGTTGAAAAACAGGTAAAATAAGAGCGAATCCAGTACACTACCCTGTACATTTTCACTCCTCACCTGCGTGGGGTTGGAGATAACATTGGAAGGTTTTACTTGTCGTATGCAAGCATTCAAGTAGGAAGATATGAAGTTCATAGGCTTGCTTCCCATGCCGAAGGAGGCCAGTTTCAGAAGGAGGAGGTTATGATCGACCCGATCAAATGCCTGAGTAAAATCAAAGTAGACGTTAACAATGGCGAAACGGCTGTCTCTAGATTGCAGCACATAATCAAAGAAAGAGAACTGGTAGGTGTGGCAAGATCGTTTGTCGAGAAAACCATGTTGAGTTGCATTGTGCAGGTTGTTCTCTGTCAAGTGACGCATCATCTTTTCTTTGATCAAGGTCTCCAAGATCTTTGAGGCTGCGGGAAGTGTATCTATTGGCCTAAAGTTGTCAAATGACGTCGATCGGCCATGTTTGCGAATAGGCATTATGTGCGATTCCTTCCACAACGAAGTAAATGTTTTGCCCTCAAGGGCAAGATTTAATAACGTCTAAAGAACAGACGGAAAATATTATTTGCTTCCTCTTTTAGGAGGCTTAGTGGGACGCCATCTGGTCCTGGACAATAAGATTGACGATAACGACGAATGACTACAGTCACGTCCCAGAGGGTTAATCTTATGGTTTCGAGGATAGCATCCGTCCAAGGCCGGATAACTGGAGGTGCAGCGAACTAGCTTTGACTAAACGGTTTGGATAGGAACGCATTGATGCTATCGGCAGTCAACTTAGCGTCAGCTGTGGGGTTTCCTAAGGCGTCTTGAATTATGGGGTGTTGCATTTTCCTCTGCGCTTTTACTGTACGCAAAAAGAGTTTCGCAATATTTAGGGAAGGATTTTCAGCGAAGTGAGCTTCATCTACTATCTGCTTTTCTTTGGAGAGCTTCTAAGCCTGCTCAAAGATCAGTGTGATGAAGGGCAGAACGGAAGTGTCGTTCTGCCGATGCAAACGACGAGAGAGTTTACGCAGCCTACGACGGAACGACAGAGGAAGTTACACTTCATCCTTGACATGAATAACTTTCTTACGGGGGACAAAGTGAAGAATGGGTGTATCCAGCACTTTGTACAGTGCATCGGTACAAATATTTACATCCAAAAATTGAGAAAATTCAGACCAGTCAAGAGTGTTTAGATGTGACAGTAGATCCGCCATGTTTGCTGATCGGAAGTCATTATAAGAAGACTATACTTTTGAGAAAATGTTTTATCCGCCTCCAGTTCTATTTCACTTACAACTGTAAGATAGTCTGAACTTCCAAGTGCGTTTAAGGATGACACTGAAGGTGGTTTGCATCCCGTACAAAAAATTAGGTCAAGTATGTTTGCTCCTCGAGTGGGAAAATCGACTACCTGATCCCACATGCCGATATCTATTGCCTTAAGTAAGTTCACGAACTTTGAAAGACCGGATGGTGAAAACCATTGCACGTCAGGAAAATTAAAATCGCCTGCAATCAAGCAATACTTAAGATTCAAGTCAGCTGTGGCATGAAATGCCTGCGAGAGACAAAGATCGTAGTCTGCAACAAATAAGGAGTATTTGATTTTTGGAACAACTCGCAGCCAGCAGCTCTCCTCCACCGCTGTGAATTGTGGACAGTTCAATGGTTGAAATGCAAGTGGCTGCTGTATATATATATATATATACATATATATATATGTATGTGCAGCTTCCTCCGCCACGGCCATTGTTTTGATCGTTCCGAACGCATACATAGCCTAGAATAGAGAGTTCAGAGTCAGCTACACAGGCCGATGCCCATGTCTCAGTTACCATAACGATGTCTGGGCGGTTGACAAAAACCATAGTCTGGAGCAGAGGCATTTTATTAATCAGTGATCTGGCATTTAAAACGACCAATTTAAGAGGGCATGTCTTAGGTTTCATGGCGGGACAGCTAGGCCGTCACTGTTACCGACTTCGACCACAGAGATGTACTTTTGACTTGGACTTTTTCTCCCTCTCTTATTTTGAGATTTGTCTCGCCATTGGTTCTCCGTTTCGCCAGCTCTATTTTTAGCTGACTCATCTTTTTTTCGCTCTTTCAACTCGTAATCCGGCTGAAAAAAACTTGCAAATGCAGACTCCGTAAGGATGGTTTGCGCTTTAGCAAGAGTTTCGCCTGCGTTTCAATTTCTAAACTAGCTTCTAGAGGTCGTGGCCGAGAAATTGATTCTGGAGCTGTTGAAGCCTTCCCTATTCGAAATGCCTTAAGATTGCGGAAAGACTCGCCTGGTTTTAGCAACGGTTTGGTGTAAACTCTCAGAAGACCCACGTCATGGTCAATTCGTTCTTGTACAATTGACGACTCTGACTCTGGGGCCCCTTTAACAACTTTTTCTGCTTGCGACTCAATGGGGAATATGTGACGAGCTCACGTGTTTCGGCCGAGGGAGCACTTTATGTCGGTACACTCGGTTCTGCTGTACTGGCTATTGGGTAAGCTAAGAGCAAACCCGTGAACCGTTTGGCTTTCTTAGGCTTATGCCTATTCTGACTTATGATCTTGTCCACCTCTTGGTCATCGCTTTCTTGTACAGAGTCGAGCTACGATGTTGTGCCAGGATGCAAATCCCGATAATTGCTAGTGTCACTTAAGCCGAGTGATGATGGTGTGGACCGTGGGCTTGACACATGATCCGATATTCAGGTTTCAGGCGTGTCGACAGACATGTCCAAATTCAAGTCCACATCAGCGTCAACTCGTTCTTGTGTAAGTGTGGACGTTATCTCTGGAGCCCCTTTTACAACTATATCCTGCTTGTGACTCACTGGTTCATCAGTTACGAGCTCATGAGTTACGACCAAACGGGCACGTGTATCCGGTACTTAAGGTTCGATGGGTCCTGATATGCCGTTTTTTGGGTTAGCTGACTGCGCATTCCTGGCCCGTTTAGACTCTCGAGCCTTTCGAGCCCTATGCTTTTTTGGCTTAATGATCTTATCGACCTCTGTATCGTTGCTTTCTAGTGCAGCATCGAGCAACGATGTGACACTAGGACGCAAATCCAGATCATTGCTAGTGCTGCCGGAGCCGAGTAACGATGGCGTAGACTGCGGATTTATTTGAGTTTCTTTGCGATCAAGCGAGACATCTGCTGGTTTTCTTGGTTCGGCAGATATTATGCGAGATTAAAATTTACCGGCCGAGGCTATCTGAGCATATTTACTTTTATTTACCCCAGTTATTGACCGAAAAGAGCTGTTTTAACCGCTTAATAAGAAATATGCGTTTTCAGATAGGCTATCTTTTGTATCAGTTTATTTTCCTCGTGGTAAAGTTCTTGCTTCATCTCCAAAAACTCTTGGCAGAGGACGAAGTCCTCACAGTCTAACTTTGGTAAACGTAGTCGACATCTTGGCCGTTTGGCGGGAGGTGGAGAATTTATAAAATTATCTAAGTGGCCATATCGGCAGTTACTTTCTGGTCGTATCTTAACATGGTTGTCAAGGGCCCGTGTTGAAGTGGCCTAGCTGCCTGAAGGTGCTAACACCGCTAATAACCAGATTTGGTGACCCGAGGTTCGAGATCAGGTAGAGGCGAAGCCTTTCGTGCTAACGGACTTGTAGCATCTAAACTCTCCATACTATGTAAGATTTTTTTGTGTTACGACCTGCATCTGATACTGCCAATTAAGTCGGAAGCCAAACCAAAGAGCCCGTAGGAATGAGGCGGAGAGGAGATCCATTGGACATATAGTGCAAGTTTACTGAAACAAGCAGGTTACAGCAAGTCAGAGTAAAATATTGAGTTCCTGACAGACACAATGAAATGTGTTTGATTATAAAATTTCCTTAGGAATAACGTGAGAGTCACTTTTGTTCTTACGTGAGAGTCACCCTTATCCTGAATATTATGAAAATAATATTATGAGGGTGTGTAACAACACAGTGATATAACGACTCAGCCTCAGCGTGAAATTCGGAGATGTGCAGATTTTTGTGGCATAGATGAGTTTTTCACAAAATCGACACGTCCAAGTAGCAATTTCCAAACTTTGGAAAAAATTCACAGCAGAAGAATTTTTCAGAGAGACCGGATTGAGATTTACACGAAGAAAATTCCAAAATTTGGAAATATATATTCAATTCTTGAATAATTTCCAAGACGCGTGTCTTCTATACTGAGATAGTGACTAAAAACACGTAAGCTCGAGAGACTTGAAATTCGTAAACAATTTCAAACTTCGCTCCTCTGTTCTGTCGTGGTTATATTTAAAGCAAAATTCTCATTTGATTTCGCAAGCCCAAATACTCTTCTGCATGATTTTCAGCGTCCGTGTATCGGAGACAGTGGTGGTGGACTATACTGCCCTTCACCGGAAGATGACGGTTTCTACTGGTATGGAATTATTGTGGGCTCATCGAGTAACTGCAAAGGCAAGGTGGCAACTGTCAGCGACGTCAGCGCGATTCATCAGTGGGTGGTGGAAGCAACGCATACTCTAGGTCTGTGATACGTCGGATCCAAAAAATCCTTGTTTGATTGAATGAACGCTATTTCTTTTTGGAATTGAGTATTTAAGTGCTTCTTAACTTCTGCTATTTCAAGCTCAACAGGTTGGAGATTATCCACGTCCATTTGCATTGACTCTTAATAAGATCCCACTTAAACAGTATCGGTCTTATAAATGGCTGTTGACGACTCCCTGCCTTTTAACTGCGCGCCAAAATTCCCTTCCTCTAATAATTATGTTCTTGCAGACCCCTTTTCTTTCCACTTGACTCCACACGGGTGTTAAAATTAGTCCCCCGGGGGCAAGTACCACTTAACAGATGCTTGAATCCTGGCCTTACCTCCCATTTGACACTGTTCCCCTTGAATCCCGCTTTTTCCACAATGCCTCCTACCCCACTTTATGAGCAGACTATTGTACGAATTTATACCCGATATCATAAAAAAACCACAGCCATCACCCCTCTCACAGTAATCTATGCAATCTTTCCGATCCAATCATGTTGCTGATGCCATGTAAAGTATATGAAATTGGTCATTCCGTCACAGCGGTTTTGGCGGCCTCTGTGACATTCCCGAAGATCAGGACACAGCTAAGTCAAGAAACCATACGTTTTGAGAGTGCCGACACGTACGCTACGTACAATTTAACTTGTGCTAGCGTATATGTGAGCTTCCACAGATTTACTAAAATAACCGTGATTTATGCTGGCGAAGTAAGAGCATGGTTATAGCTAAATTAAAGCAGACAATTGTGCAAATAGAAGCTCACTAGCCATGGACTATATGGAGTTGAATGTGAAGTAAAACTGTTCTTGTTGCAGAACCGTCCGACTTTTCCTTCACCTTCCCTCACATAAATAATGCTTGCTGAATAGATTCTTGGAAAATATTGGTAGCCACTCGCAAAGCGACTATGGCTTATATTATGCGTTGAATCAGTAAGGAATTTGAACCCTGGTGGTCTAGTGGAAACTAGCGACGCCCGCGGAACGCAGGCGTATGGTTCAACTCCCTCTCGTGGCCAGTTATTTACGCGATAACCCATTCATCTAGTTTTGATTTCAATATATGGGAGCAATAGCGATTGCTCAAATTAAACTTCACAGGAGTTGTGAACTCGGCGAGAGCAATCTCCGAATCCTGAACAGGGAGATCCTAGATGTCCAGAGATCACTGATCTGGAAAAATCCAACAACACAGTCTGTCTTCAGCAACACAGACAGCTCCCAGCATGCAATCTGATGCAAGAAGCAAATGCCTGTATAGCGCAATGACTAGGTCTAAATTAAGCTTTCTGTATTTTGCCCAAAGTATTTCCTCAAAAATTGATTAGCTCCAGTTTCGAAGCGGAAACCTGATGTAGTTGCCATAACGATAACATGGCGGAAAACAGAATTCGAATATTCAAAGATTTTGATTCCAGTATACCAGCTTTTATGCAAAGACTGTCAATACCGACAATTTAGTGGGGTTTTAGTGTACGTCAGAACTGGAATCCTTGTTGTCAAAAGAGTATTCACTCTCGACCTGGAGTGTAAATCCATCTTGTCAAAGCTGAGGAAGGCTAATTCACAGAACCTGGAATTCGTGGCCGTATACCGGCCACCTAACATCCTGAGTGCAGCCGACGACTTGCTCCTTAGTCTGGTGAAGAAGGCTGCCAGCCACCGGGAAGCTCTCATTGTTGGTGGCTTGAAGGCACCTGCAATAGACTGGGAAAACCTGAGAGTGGAGGCAGCGTCAACTTCCTTTATTTCCAACTTAATTAATCTCACGCTTGACCACCCTCTGGCGCAGAACTTTAAGGGACTAACTAGATTTCGAGAAAACCACAGAGTGAATTGTTTGGATCTAATTTTTATGATAGATGCATCCTACGTAGATATAGTGCATTCAAGTGTTTCGCTCGGTAACAGTAATTATACGACGCTAAGGGGAGATTACTCAATCAATTCTCAACGTCAGAGAAAAAAAGTTACCAGCCGAATATATAGAAGTGAATAGTTATTCAATGAAGCATGCATTATCGTCCGTGAATTAAGACTGCCTGCTTAAGGGGTCCGGAGGAAGATAGGAGATCTCTCAAGTGGATTGCATTAGATCTGATTAAGCGCTTTTGTCCGGTTATGGTACACAACACCACTAGCCGCCCTGCCTGGTTGGCGGAGACTTTAACAGGCAATTCACAAAGAAAAATAGGAAATGGCAGTTATTAAGGGAACGTAGATCACCACTACAATTTGATGAATTCCAATGCCAAAGAAATGCGGTAAAAAAATCAATTCACCAGGCCAGGAAATCATATGAATCAAGAATCCTCCAACAGGACAAAAACAAACCTAAAATTTTAATCTGCTATAATAACAGTAGATTAACAGTCAAAAATCCAGTCGCAGTACTTAGTGATGATTATGATGGGGAAGTCGTTGACAATGACGAGAAATTCGATGACTATAGCCAGTTTTTTGCCTCGGTATTCGCTAGGAAAACCAAGCTTCATTTTGATAATGCCAACAGTGCTGTCATCAACGCCGGTCCGGCACTTCAATCTCTATTATTCCTAATATCTGTAGTTCAGAGGGAGTTGCAAGGTCTCAAAGGAGCAAAGTCATCCAGTCCAGAGAATATATTAACAAATTTATTGAAAAAATTGGCAAGTTAGCTCTTAGAGCCCCTAGCGTATATGTTTCCTTCCTCTATTCAATAAGAAAAACTGCAGTCTAAATGGACAACGGCAAATATTTACCTCGATATACAAGGGTGGAGCCCGCGAGAAGGTCAAAAATAACTGGCCTATCAGCCTAACTTGCATTAGCAGTAAGATGATGGGAACGGTAATTAAGAAGACCACAATGAAGTTTTTGAAGGAGAAAAACTTACAATCAGGGCTCCAGCACGGCTTCCGAAGGAACAATTTTTGTCTTTCCAGCCTACTACTCTCCGCTGAGCAGGAAGCTCGCGCACTGAATGAAGATGGTTAAGCTGCCGTCATTTATACGGACTTCAAAAATGCATTCGACAGCGTTTTATATAAACGCCTGATGTATAGATCCTCGGAAAATTGAATCAGAGGAAACATGGTGGCATGGATCACTGATTTTTTTACAGTGCGATCGAAAACTGTTTGCATCGGTGATTCGAAGTCAAATCATGCATCTGTTGTGAATGGCGTCCCCTAAGGCTCTGTCGTAGGGACACTGCTCTTCCTTACCTCTTTAAACGACTGTGCCAATGACTTGGGTTCCAACGCCATCATGTTTGCTAAGGATGTCAAAATCTGGAGAGCCAAAAGTTCTGACGCCGATAGGAAAACACTTTAAGAGTGTCTCAGTCGACTGAGTGCTGGTCTGCTCGTTGGTTCTTAAACGTTAATGTCAATAAGTTTGCTGTCTTAAAACTCCGACCTAGAAGGTCTAATGAGGAGCAAGATTGATTCCAATACCTCCTCGGTGGTCACTTGCTTTCAAATATGGACGAGCAAAAGGACCTGTGTGTTCTTATAAATTTTTTACTTCAATCAGCTTCACAGTGGCTTACGGCAGCTAAACGCACGACACATTAGCTGCTTGCGATTAGGCGGGGATTCGTCAACATCAACAAGGAGCTCTTCATGAACACCTACGGAGCGCTATTTGGTCCTACTTGAAGTATGTCTTTCAGGCCTGGCGTGCTTGGTTCAAGAATGATTACCTTTGCCTGGATCGAGTGCAGATGAGGGCTACGCAGATGGCCCATAATCTTGGTCATCTGTCTTATGAAGCCAGACTGACGGAACTTGATCTGTTTCCACTCAATTATAGGCGACTCAGCGGTGATCTTTTACAAACCTACTGAATTCTTAGAAACTGTAAGTGTGCTCTCGAATTTCGACGATTCCTTCGAATTGGCTTGAACCGATCATCTGCGGGGTCATCCCTTTAAACTACAGAGGAAAGCGGCTCACACCGACGTTCGCCGGAGCGCCTTCTCTCAGAGGGTCATCGGAGCGTGGAATGGACTCCTTGAAGAGGTAGTCCTCTCAGATACTGTTGACACTTTTAAACACAAACTTTATTATCATTTTTTGAGAGACTCTGGCAGATATAATAAACATAGTGTCAGTAGCAGCAGTTTACAAATGGCTCACACTTATTGCTAATGTTCAGCCTATATTTGCATCATTCACAATGTTTACGGGGGACCTATTTTGTGATGTTTGGCTTTGAATAGGAAGCTCAAGGGTAAAAGCCTTGTTCCCCTAATAAAGTGACTGAATATTTTAGCAAATCTGAGATAATGGGCAATTCAATAAATGAGTAAGGAGGTTTTATCATATGCCGATCAAAGTTAATGTGGGTTGGAAACGTGAACACCCCTTTAAAGTCAGTTTATTTAGTGAGGCGCCTCATGGCTTCGTTCGTGGGCAACTAGTGTTCCAAATCTACGTCAACGACTGTAGACCTGGTCCAGTCAGCAACGGAGTCAAGTTTGCAGTTAATATTAAGTTATGACAACCCATCAGAAAGAATAATGATAAACAATGTCTTCAAGAACGACTTTACCGCATAGAGGAATCGCCAAAAAGTGATTTATGTGTTATACCTAGGAGAAATGCGTCACGTTGTGGCTTAATTCCAAAAAAGCGAACGTGGCAGGAGACTCTCAGAAACACGTACTCTATGGAGGGTGCCTGTTGAATGTTACCAGACAAATAGACCTAGAAATTACTATTGTGTTATCCCCGAAGCCGTCTTTACAGTGTTTTAGGACTGACAAGAGAGCAACAGTGCCTTGCTTGCCCTTCAAGGAAATATGAAATATGGAGTTCAGACGTGGTGACCATGGCCGGACAGTTTTCAACTAAGGGCACCAATAATCATAAAGGGCCTTAAGTTCTCGTCTTAAAAATGGAGACTTAAAGCACTTAACTGTTTTCTCTTGAGTACAGACAAATCCCAGGCGACCTCATGCAGACGTAACGGCTCGTGAAGAATTGGGAGTGTGTCCTAAGGTTTAATGACTTCTTTGCACTCGCCACATCAACTGACCTCCATGGGATTTCCTTAAAATCGCGGGAACATTATCCTATCTAGATGTCCGTATGCACTCGTTTTGACAACGATTCATTGGTGTCTGGACGGAATGCCGGAGGAAGTAGTTTATGCCAACATGTTAGGTACATTCAAACGCACCGGATATACATTTTTACTCGATAAGAACCGCTCATATCCACAGGAATGAACTCTTAGTAGACACGAGCACTTTGCTCATACACATAGATAAAGCATTTTACATGTGCATATATCAATCACTATTTACAGTACCATAATTTATATTGGATATTGTATGTAAAATCTTTGCAATAGGGTCTTCTAAGACAATGCCCACTATCGCGAATGTATTGAGCTATACTTACATTTACTTATTTGCTTTCAGCACACTCTGCTCCCATCAAACCTTTTGTTCAGGCCTTTTTGTGATTTATATATAGTGTTGAGAAAATGCATGCGTAGTTTTTATAGGTTCGTCGTTGACACAAAATGTTTTGCGAGTTGCCGTTGCGTGAACCAGCTTTTGTTGCAAATGCAAACTTACGCCAATAAGTTTTCTTGATGGAAGTGAGTTTATCATAGCACATGGCTACTGAACGTTAAATTTCGGTCGATGTTTTATATGTGCCTAAAGAGAAAGAAAAGGCTCTTTCTTCTAATTTGTTCACAGACAGCTATACTCATGAGTATGTTACTATGTCTAATTTCTCTTCTATCAACTGTTCTTCTTCATCTTCTCATTTCCTCACCATGGCGCGCAATGTGATTTAACGCAGCTAAGTCAAATTTCAAAGTTTTATAGGATTTGATCGTATCGTGTCGAATTTATTGGCATAATTGTTGTTTATCATTTGCATTTCTAACCCCTAAGCCACTCCATAAACCGGTGGTCGTTTTCTTTAACTATAGGTGAAAATATACAGTTTTCTATTGTTTCACTTGACATAGCCTCATTGGTATTCGGCCAAAAATGGAGCGAGGTTAGATCAAACATTCAAAAAGCGCAGAAAAACTACGAAGCAAAACCTATCGAGCGGGCCGTTACGAAGCCAAAGGTGCTCTACAGTTACATCAACAGCAGGCTAAAATGCACAGTTGCAGTACTAAAAGGTGAAAATATTGAGGCAATTATGGACAATCTCAAAAAGGCAGAACACTTAAGCAAGTTTTTTGCATCTGTTTTCACTGAGGAACCGCATTTTAATCCGACAGACTTCCATGCAGAGAGTAATGGCAGAATCATGGAGGACCTCCGTTTCACAGAAGAAGATGCAAGGAATGAACTTCTTGCGCTTAATGAAGCTTTGTCTCCGGGTCCAGACAAAATACCAGCAAAGGTACTGCAAAAGCTGGTTTCGGAACTTTCCAGATCGCTTACGCACTTTTTTCAGTTGTCCTTTGATCGAGGCCTCCTCCCATCCGATTGGAAAGAAACGAACATATCCCCTATTTGCACGGGTGGATCCAGAACCAGCGCAAACAACTAGCGGCTTGTGAGCCTAACTTGCATCTGTTGTAATGTTAGGAGAAAGATTATCAAAAAGGCCACCGTGAAGTTTCTTGAGAAAAAGACTTCTTTGATGGTGCCCAACACGGGATTCAAGGAAACCACTGCTGCCTGATCAATGTGCTTTATTCTATTGAGCAGTGGCCCAGGACAGTAGACGAAAATTCCACCATTGATGTCCTTTACATAGACTTAAAAAGAACCTTTGGTAGTGCCCCTCACCAACGGCTACTCTTTAAGGTTGGCAAATCCGGGGAAAGTGGCAATTTACTAAATTGGGTAGGAGATTTTCTCATAGGCCGATCGTAGTCTGTGTGCATCGGAAACGCAAAATCCTCCTCAGTGCCAGTCGCGAGTGGAGTGCCTCAGGGCTTTGTTTTTGGGCCATTATTGTTCTTATCTATGTCAACGACTGTAGGCATGGACTGTTTAGTAATGGAGTCTTGTTTGCAGATGATATTAAGATATGGCAACCCATCAGAAACGCTTATGATGAACAAGCTCTGTAAGGAGGACTTGAACACCTAGGTAAATGGTCCAAAAAATGGTTAATGCGGTTGAACTTTGGGAAGTGTGTCACATCGCAGCTCAAGACGAAGAAAGTGAGCGCGATGGATGACTCGCACAACAACGTGCTCGATTAAGTTGCCTGTCAAACGTCAACGAACAAAAAGATCTGGGTATCACTATTATGCCATCCCTGAAGCAGTCTTCACAGTGTGTTAGGGCTGCCAAGAGGGCAAGCAGTGTTCTGTTTGCCACTAAAACCAGTTTGCACAAAAACCAGAAAATCCAAGGTTGACAAAATAATGCCGGAGACTGTCTCAAATGCTGGAAGCAGACGTAAAGACCCGTTATCACGCTGTCTTGATGATGTGTTGCAAGGTGCAACATCGATCGGTAGAAGGCCCGCAACGGATGAGCTCGATTTAACCGCCTGCCATGGCTTGTGTTCTGCCCTATCACTCTGTAAAGCCCGAAAGCCACACACCATATTATCCCTCACTTGAGGCCACAATCTGATTGGCCCAATATTTACGCTATGCCTGCCTCATTTACGTTACATAAGTTGTGCTTAAATAGTTCTTTTTTTTGTGGAATTAAAAAAGACGTAATGAGATGGCTTTTGACAGCAATTACTGAATACAGCTCCCAGTTTCTAAACGACACTTCAAAAGCCCATTTAGTAAACGCAGCAAACTCTGCAATTTTCCAAGATATTTGAGGGCGACATTTGAAATGCGTGTCACATTGTTTTTTACTTTTTAAGGTGGGTCTGCGGGTAGACCAAATTGGATACAGTTTGATCAGCGACTCCATCGTCGTGACTGCGGAACATTGCATCCGACCCCTCCTAAGTTGTTAACAGCTGCCACCACAAGGGACACCCTAAAGCCTAGCAGCCACGCCTGGTCAACGATAACACCCTTTAGTTGAGCCTTTCCTAACCATGCTGGGATGTGTTCTCGGACTCTTTTGTACAAACGCCGACTCGTGCAACCAATGTATCCCGCCCCACAGTAACAGGTAAATGAATATATGCACATGGATGTGGTCTGAGCTGGCAGTTTGTCCTTGATCTCTCCGTATAGGATGAGAGCGGTGGAGAAGAGTACGTGGGCGTTAGCGGCTGGGAAGGTGTTTGCTACAGCTTGACTCAGGCGCCTCCTTAGAAGTTCGCTTAGTCCGTCCCCTTGAAATGGGACCCATATAAATATTCGCATCTTCTCTGCTGTTAGCATTGCAGGTTTTGGTGGCCTTTCAGTCATGTGCTTAGCGAAAGAACGACTGGGGTACCCATTTTGTCGAAATACACATTCAACAATCCTTAGCTCCTCTTCTATGCTATCATTCGAGCAGATCCTTTTCGCCCTTTGCGTCAAACATCGTACTTAATTACGTTTGAAGTTAAACGGTACGAAGCTAGCAAAATGGATTTATTGCCCGGACCACGTCTTCTTACGATATACCTTCCGTTGAATGCTCCCATCAGCCCTTCTACTCAGTAGTACATAAAGAAATGGGAGTGATCCAGATTCTTTAACTTCTACTGTAAATTTGATAGATGGATGCACCTGATTCACTTTGTTCATTAGAGCTGAAAAGTCGGTTAAGTCTGATGCAACAGCAAATATCTCATCTACTTAACGTTTATAGTACAGCAGATTATTCATCTGGTGGCTAAGTTGCGTAGCCTCTAGTTTGCCCATGAATATATTTGCTAGAAGCGGATCCAGGGGTGAGCCCGTAGCTACTCCGTCTAATTGCCTGTACATCTTGTTGTCGAAAAGGAACTGTACATTCAAGGTACATTTTAGTAGCAATTCCCTGAGTGCATTTACTGGCGCTCCTATGTCCTGTTGATTTGATCTAATGAAGTCACAGATGTAATCTACTGTTTCTGTGACCAGCACGTTTGTGAACAGGGAGGAGAAATCCAGTGAAAACATCATTGTCCCGTTCAGGTCGAGCTCTTTCACACCGTCTTTGAATTCGAAGGTGTCTCGGAGACTATATGGGGCTAGTTGACTCTGTATGGGTTTCAGTTTGTGCGCTAGCCATCTCCCTGTCGCATGATATAGCGAATTTCTCATATCTAGGATGAAACGCACGGGTACGCGAAATTTGT
The DNA here is from genome assembly GCA_036362985.1 of Ligula intestinalis. Lineage (NCBI taxonomy): Eukaryota > Metazoa > Platyhelminthes > Cestoda > Diphyllobothriidea > Diphyllobothriidae > Ligula > Ligula intestinalis. Next base: position 28,426,301 of record JAYGXS010000007.1, on the reverse strand, counting down.
GAATCTTCGGTAAACCGTACACTCGAGGTATGTGCGTGCCAACGGGGCGGAGACGTTCTAAGTCATACTCGCTTATGCTACCGTCTTTTTGAAGTCTTTTCAGACAATCAGTCAGCTGCGTTTCAACTGCATCAGTGTTATCTTTCTCCTTTTCCGTCTTGCTAAACTTGTCTTTGTCTGAGAGAATGGATTGCATTTTTGCAATGTATTCTGTTTTATCCATTAGAACAACGCCCATTCCCTTATCTGGCCTTGTGATGAGTATATCTTTATTCTGCCGAAGAAGTTTCAATTTTTCCATGTGTGCCTTCGTTAGCAGACCCCGATGTTTCTGGCCACTGTTTAAATACTGATACGAACAGTTAACTAGAGTAGACTTAAAGTGCTGTAAACTCTCGGTTGAAAGTGGCTGAAGCTCATACGTTTGATTAAGCAGATTCTCGAACTGTGTTTCCAGCTCTAGTTGGTTGGGTTTCTGACGGGGACAACAAAACTTAGGACCCAGTGATAAGGCTTCAATCGAAGTTTTATCAAGTGATACAGAGGAATAGTTGTGTACGTACCGACTTTTGTCTTCAGGAAGCTTTGATTGTGGTCTGCATTCGTGTACGCTTGGAAGAAGAGAGTTCGTCTATATTTCTCCCCGCTTCTCCCCGATAGATTGCACATAATTCTCGAATTTCAGTCTTTCACCTTCGCTTAGTTGGTCGAGTATGGCTGCACTTTGGCACAAGTGACGCTCTAGCTCTTCAACTTTTGCACGGATGCTCTCTCGTTCATTCTTAGGAAATCTTCGTAATGTGTCACTGGTGATAACCGTAAGACTCCTTCGCAATGCTCTCCAGTAGAAGGTTGGGTATTCATCTACCTCTGCACATCTGTCAATAAATTTGGCCCGTATTATCGCCTCCGCAAGTCTGGTATTGATACGTAGGTACCCATTGAAGGCTTTCAACACCGCAGGATCTTTGAATTGTCTTAAATTTGCGAAAATTCCCATTGAAAAATTCAGAAGGTGGATTGGCGAACATACGTTTGTTTTCGATAATTCTTATCAGGCCTTTACATTTATAGGGTAATTAAGTAAAAAGACTATCCGGGTTAGTAGAAAAAAGAAGGACGGTTGTCAGGGCAAGGGGGAATGGGGGGGTCAAAACGGGGTCAACATTTGATCTGCGTTAGGGTAGCTGGTAGTCGGTTGAGGTGTTAAGCCGCTGGCTGTTGGATTAGCAGCTTTTGACCATGGTAACTGTGGTGCCGCGACTAAATTCTTTTGGGCGCAAAGGATGGGTCGGTGTAGCCTGATTGCGGCCGCTTCTACCGTAGCCAAGAGACGCTGTCCAAGAAATTTTGAGTAGTTTGAGGGTACCGTGTAGATAACTCGGAAGGCCTCTTTGGCATCCACCTGATGGTCAGAGTCTACTAGATGCGCTAGAAGGGAACCGTTAACACCCTTTAGTTGACCCTTACCTTACCATGCTGGGATGTGTTCTCGGACTCTTTTGGACAAACGCCGACTCGTGCGACTAATGTATCCCGCCCCACAGGAACAGGTAAATGAATATATGCACATGGATGGGATCTAGGCTGGCAGTTTGTCCTTGATCTCTCCGTATAGGATGGGAGCGGTGGAGAAGAGTACATGGGCGTTGGCTGCTGGGAAGGTGGTTGCTACAGCTTGACTCAGGCGCCTCCTTAGAAGTTCCCTTGGTCTGTCCCCTTGAAATGGGACCCATATAAGTATTCGCATCTTCTCTGCTGTTAGCATTGCCGGTTTTGGTGGCCTTTCAGCCATGTGCTTAGCGAAAGAACGACTGGTGTACCCATTTTGTCGAAATACACATTCGACAATCCTTAGCTCCTCTTCTATGCTATCATTCGAGCAGATCCTTTTCGCCTTTTGCGTCAAACATCGTACTTAATTACGTTTGAAGTTTAAAGGTACGAAGCTAGCAAAATGGATGTATTGCCCGGACCACGTCTTCTTACGATATACCTTCAGTTGAATGCTCCCATCAGCCCTTCTACTCAGTAGTACATAAAGGAATGGGAGTGATCCGGATTCTTTAACTTCTACTGTAAAATTGATAGATGGATGCACCTGATTCACTTTGTTCATTGGAGCTGAAAAGTCGGTTAAGTCTGATGCAACAGCAAAACTTTCGTCTACGTAACGTTTATAGTACATCAGATTATTGATCTGCTAGCATCGTACCGTTAAACTTCAAACGTAATTAAGTACGATGTTTGACGCAAAGGGCGAAAAGGATCTGCTCGAATGATAGCATAGAAGAGGAGCTAAGGATTGTTGAATGTGTATTTCGACAAAATGGGTACCCCAGTCGTTCTTTCGCTAAGCACATGGCTGAAAGGCCACCAAAACCTGCAATGCTAACAGCAGAGAAGAAGCTAATATTTATCAGGGTCCCATTTCAAAGTGACGGACCAAGCGAACTTCTAAGGAGGCGCCTGAGTCAAGCTGTAGCAAACACCTTTCCAGCAGCCAACGCCCACGTACTCTTCTCCACCGCTCCCATCCTATACGGATAGATCAAAGACACACTGCCAGCCCAGATCACATCAATGTGCATATATTCATTTACCTGTTCCTGTGGGGTGGGATACATTAGTCGCACGAGTCGGCGTTTGTCCAAAAGAGTCCGAGAACACATCCCAGCATGGTAAGGAAAGGGTCAACTAAAAGGTGTTAACAATTCCATTCTAGCGCATCTGGTAGACTCCGACTATCGCGTGGATGCCAAAGAGGCCTTCCGAGTTATCTACAAGGCACCCTCAAGCTACTCAAAATTTCTTCGACAGCGTCTCTTGGCTACGGTAGAAGCGGCCGCAATCAGTCTACGCCGACCCATCCTATGCGCCAAAAAGAATTTAGTCGCGGCACCACAGTTACCATGGTCAAAAGCTGCTAATCCAACAGCCATTGGCTTAACACCTCAACCGACTACTAGCTCCCCCTAACGCGGATCAAATGTTGACCCCGTTTCGCCCCCCCCCCCCCCATTTCCCCTGCCCTGACAACCGTCCTTCCTTTTTTCTACTAACCCGGATAGTCCATTTACTTAATTACCCTGTAAAGGCCTGATGAGAATTATCGAAAGCAAACGTATGTTCGCCAATTCATCTTCTGAATTTTGCAATGGGAATTTCCGCAAAAATTGAAACCAAAGAATAGCATTTGCAATTCAGTATAGTATGACTGGCTTCCAAGTGCCTTAAGCTTTATTTTAACACAATTGCTTTACCTACTACAGGCACACTCCTGAATAAAATCAATAGTATGATAATAGATAGCTTTTCACTGTTATATAATTCCGGACATTTTATTAGCTCCCTGTGGTTTGCAATTCATATCTCAAATGTAAACCGACCGGGGCGCAGGCAAACAAATCTGATGGACCCACTGTGAACCGCTGCCATGGTGACTGTGTCAAACAGCTACATACAACCGGCAAACAAGGGTCTGTCCCTTTTATGTAGTATTTGGGCTGCTAGTGTGGTAAGTTACAACATATGCCGACTCTGAACACTGACTAACAGAAAAAGCAGAAATATAGCAACAATGAGTTTGAGAAATTAATGAGTTTTGAAGCTTTAAGAAACGTGATAAGTATTGCTTTGAAGTATGAAACACGAATAAGAGGCCAAACACGTTAGTGCTTGTGACACGTTCATTATGCTCAATCGAAAGCCAAATAAAAAGAACTTTGGTCTAATTGTTCTGTCCTTTCAAGGAGCATTCGACCGAAGGCAGGTGAAAATGACTGGCGAAATGCTCAGAAAGGAAATGCGAATTTAGCGCAGCCTGTGGTAATCTTTATACTTAATAAAAGTCTTGCCTGCCTCTGTGTGGATCTCCATTATTATTGGTGGATGGCAGCTACTTGTAAGTTGATCATGGAGCTTTGGCACACTCACACGCACACACACGCGTGCATGCACGCATGTCCGTACGTCAGTCGCACGCAACGCACCCCCCACCTTTCACGCGCCAGTCTGTACATCGATCACACAGCGGACAGTGCTGGTGTCACTGTGTCTGTGTTTGTCCCCTGTATCGTTGATGGCAGGCAGCTGTTTCAGACTCGCGATTGACACCCGACGTGGCAGGCGGATTTGAATACGCCATGTGAGGTGGGGAAGGGTTTCATAGTCACTGACGTAAACCCCTTGACCTACTATCGCTTGGATCCCCCCCCCTTTGCTTACGCGTGTGTTGTCGCGGGCTAGCTCTTAGATAAGATTGAAAGGCCTACCACATAAATCCCTTCCCTTTCAGTCTAACCTTTATAAACTATCATTATGGACAACAGTGATGCCATCAGAAATGTTCTGAAGACAAACGATGTTGGGCCGGTGACCAGGGTTAACGTTGTAAACTTACTCTTTTCTACTCAATGTTATTTTGTTCAGAATAATAACCTTTTCGTAGGTTCTACCTTATTAGGTAGAAAAAGGCTAAGAGCAGCCGTGAGAACACAAGTCCAGACGAAGGAACAGAAGAGGCTTGCCAATGTTAATAGACGTTCGCAAGAAACACATGCAGAAAGACGGCTTCGCCTGGAAACTAATGCCATACGTCAGTGATATCGACACTCCCAAGAAACCGAAGATCAAATGCCACAATGAAGACGCAAAGACGCGATTTGCCATCAAATTAACTTCTTCCAAGAAACCGAGGTCCAAACCCTGCGAAGGAGAGAACTAGGTAGGTTAAGAGATTCGCAATGTCGGCAAAACGAATTACCCAGACGTAGAAGTGCAGGTCTGACTATGCGAGCATCACAGAGAGCGGATCAACGCCAAAACGACACTGGAAACTCCAGTTTGCAACTAATTTCCATACGGTTTGGTGACTCTGGCCCGTCAGTTGCTTCCATCAATGCTCAAGTGTGGACAAGGCCTCACTCAATCACTACCCAAGTCTTGGTTATGCGGAAAGTGTAAATGTTTCCATTGGGAAGATGGTAGCAGGTTGCGGACATTGTCAGGCAAAAAAATGAACTGGTGAGACGATCGGCGTGTGCTGTTCCAATGACAAGGTTCTCCTACATAACAACTTCATCCACCAGGAATACTCCAAACATTCATTGCCGAAATTTCTACAAATATACTTCGTAGAAAGCATCAAACTCCAAGCTCAAAGCCGATCCCGAGTGTACCCAGGCTCGAAGCATCACATAATATTGTCCCCTTTAAGACATACTACACCAACACAACAGCTACGTTAACAGTTTCAAGTCCGCCTTGGAGATGCACGCTTCCATTGACTTAAATATTGTCATAGATGCCGATAAACTTCTTGTGAGAACATCAACGGATATTTAATGTTCCCACATGCAACGAGGCGGCCATCATCATGTCGGGTACGCAGCACGACAACAGGGATATTGTCTTGAGAAAGGAAACAATATACTGCAAAAGATATATGAGACACACCGTTCATACGAGGCCTTGCAATACCCTCTCATGCATGTTAATGGTGAAGATGGTTACCACTTAGGCATACATCAAATAGGCACCCGTAAAACACTCAGTTGTAAAGCCTTCTACTCATATCACTTGATAATTCGAGACTAATCTTACAACCTGCTGTGTCGATTCCAAACTTTGTTCCTTCAATTTGCGGTTGATATCTTTGCCAAAATGGAAACAGAGCAACTTAGCTTTTTTCGCACACATTAGAAAGTACTTTGCGTGGACAACTACATCCACCTTAGAGGCAATATCTTTACTGATCCTGGTAATAATGCTGGTCACGGTCAACTTTTTATCTTGCCGTCAAACCACACTGGGTCTTCTTGCTAAATGCATGAGAAAACTCAAGATGCGTTGGTTTACGTTAGACATTTTGGACGCCCGGACCTATTTATTACTTTCACCTGCAACCCATCATGGCCTGAAATTACTGATGAGCTGCTCCCCAGTCAAATACCAAAGGATCGCTATGATTTTTCCGCGCGGGTACTCCAGCTTAAGTTGAAAACCATGATGTAACTCATCACAAAATTCAAAGTTTTCGGTGACGTTCAGTGTCACCTGAACACTGTAGAGTGGAGCAAGAGAGGACTGGCCCGCGCTCACATTTTGGTCAGGCTAAAGTAAAATCTGCACTCTGCTGATGTCTGCGAAACCATATGCCCAGAGTTGCCTGACGGGTCCGTTGACCCTGCTCTGCTTGAGACGATGAAAACCCAAATGGTGTATGGTCCATATGGTAAGATAAATCCCAACAGTCCTTGCACGAAGGATGGTACATTTACCAAGAGATATCCCAAGCAATTCCTAGATACAACTCAGACTAATGGCGATGGTAACCCTCTCTACAGAGGGTGACAACCTGAGATTGGCAGATTCGAAGCAGTTACCAATGAAAGGCAAACCAGTGTTGTGGAAATTGCTAATCGTTGAATTGTACCGCATTGTTCTCTACTTTCAAACGTTTACAACGCCCACATCAATGTTGAATTTTGCTATTCAGCGAAGTCCATCAAGTACGTCTGCAAGTAAATCGACAAATGTTCTGCCCCCCTTAACGCAGTTTCATTACTGGCAACGGCACATGTTCTGCATCACAGCTTTGTACGAAGAGGAAGTTCAAATGTATTTATCTATATTTTCCTAATAAAATTGAACCGAACATAATTATTTTGAGAGGTTCTCATCTACGGTTTGCCCACATAAGCGACAACAACATGTAAGGAAGCTCAAGGCCCAGCCGGGCTTCCGCGCTAGTTATTGATAAAAACGGAGAGTGCAGCTGAAGGTAAAAAATATACAAAGCGCAAAAAATGACATAGTTTGCCTACAGAATCACAAGCCTCTCATTTTCTACGGAAATCACATCCTGGCTGTTGATCTGAATAAAAATAAATCGTTTGCCACACACGAAAAGGCTGGCTGTTCGCTGAAAAGTTAGTTGTAATTGTGTTCGTTGAAAGAAATTTCAGTTTGCAATTATTTTGAGAGTTCAAGTGCGTCAAGCATCAAACTGTCTTCGAAATTCTACTGAACACTTCACGAATTTCACTGTTTTGCTTTGTTTATCCGTAAATACCGAGTTCGTTCAGCCCTTTTACCGAAAATTTAGAAATGAGAAATATCATAAAGCATTAACCCAAGTATTGAGTTCTTAAATATTCATCCTTAGATTGCTGCCTGTTTGGGTCATGACTTAAGAATCGCCCAATTATGTCAACTCATTGTCGAGAAAAATAAATTTCCACAACAAAAGCCAAGAATGAATACGAGTAGGATTCATTAAAAGAATTTCAAAAACAACTTACCTCCTCAAAAGCGTTTTAGTTAGATATTTCTAAGTCAAATATCTGTTAACGATATGTTTTTCGATGTTAAAGTCAAGATCAAAATGGGATATTTTGACTGGTTTTTGACTTCCCAAAAACTTAGGGGAAAAACCTGTGCCGGAAATGAACAAACTTACATTTAAACGTAAACCAGAGCGTTTTCAATAGTCCTTTTACTTCAGGGTACCGTTCTTTGATTTTAATTGAACAACAGAGTATCAGTATCAGTATATTGAGGGATATTTAGGAAAAATTCATTTGAGTGCCCTATTTGTACATATGTGCAGTGGTAGCAGAAAAATTTTGTCTCAGATTGTTGGCGAGGCCAGTTGTCCTGTGTCATAGGATGCAAAAAGGAGCAGATTGTGTAAAAAATCCTCAGGGATTTTTAGGAGAAAAACTGTCGCTCTTTATAAGCTAATGCATGGGATTTAGGAGAAAAAAAGGGTTTACAACGGGGGGCATTGCAACGGTTCCCAGGATCATCACAATGTGGAAGCCGCGTCCTGATTCTTCCTTGCTGATTGCAGAGTCCGCCAACGGAACTGGAAAAATAGAGGCATCCGTCCAGATCGTCGACAGTCCGCTTTGGGTCGAACCAAGGGTGAATGTTTAGGCCGTCAGGTCTGGCTGATAAGATCGCTAGTGGGGTAATCACGGTACGCAGATAGCCAAGTAAGGAAGACCGCGGATACCTTCGCATGAGGCTATGCGTGGGAGGGCGTTATGCATAGCAAACATAAATGGATATAAAAACTAATACTACTGAAAATTGAAAGTATTATTATTGTAAATTGTCAGTTCCGATCTATCGCGCACTGCTATATCGATCCAGTTTTCGCTTAAAACCCTCTAGCGATTGCGACATAACGACGTCCTGTCGAAGCGCATTCAGCGCTCTGACAACCCCTTTTGAGAAGGAGTGTTTCCGAGCGTCCAGCCTGGCCCCTGAAACCTTTAATTTGAGAGGAGGACCCCTCAGATTCGTGGTCGTTGCTGATTCGAAAAAATCCCCTGATATAAGACAGCAGTCTTGAAGACGTAATACGCGGAATGCTAGTATCAGGTCCCCCTGAAGCTGCCTGTAGCGAAATGGGAAGAAGTTGAGATTCGACAGCCGTGTTTCATAAGGCTGCGAGCCCTGCCCCATAACAAGTTTGGTTGCGCGCCGTTGTACCTTTTCCAGGATGTTGAAGTCTTTCGTTGCCCAGGGTCTCCAAGCTTGGAAAGAGGATTCTAGGTGCGGTCGTTCGAAGGTTCCGAAGACTTTTGTGAAGCACTCTTCATTGAAGGTAGAAAAAGCTCGCCTGATGAGGTATAGGCTCGGCATCGCGGACTTGGCTAAATTTGTGCAATGCAGGTAGGTTTTAAGCGAGGGCGTGATCCAGACTCCTAAGTCTTTCTGGGCGTTCACTTCCTTTAATGGTTTGTCATTCAGTCGGTAAGACGTGCCATTTTAAGAACCGGATTTGCCGACTCGAATGGTAGTGCACTCGCTCTCATTGAACGGTAATAGCCAGTCTGCAGACCATTTTTGAAGTCTATTTAAATTTTTCTGTAAGTGCACTTTGTCAGCTGCTGTTCGAATTACGCTCAAAAGTTTTATATCATCAGCAAACATGGCGATACCGTAATCCAGTTCGCGGACATAGTCGTTGATGCAGATAACAAACAAGATAAGGCCGAGAATGGAGCCTTGATGTACACCGCTCTTAACCTCAACCTTGGCTGGCTGTTTGTCACTGATGTGGACAGTTTGCGAGTGACCGATTAGGAAGCTTTTTATCCACGTAAGGAGCCTACTCCTTACTCCTATGTGGCTGAGTTTATAAAGGAGGCGGTAGTGCGGCACGCTATCGAAAGCCATTTTGAGATCAATATAGACACTGTGTACTGAGTTTCCACTATCGACTGCCTCAGTCCACCGTTCTAAACAGTAGAGCAAGTTTGTAACGCTAGACCAACCTCTTTGAAAACCATGCTGAGCATCCGATAGCAGATGGTTTTGTCCCAGGAACTGCATAAGTTGGTGCTTGATAATTTTTTCATGATTTTGCAACAGATTGCAGTAAGGCTGACCGGTCGGTAGTTATTTGCTGAGACCCGGCTTCCCCCTTGTATAGTGGCGTAATCCTCACGGATTTTCAATCTACTGGTGGGCATCCGGTCTCGAAGGAGGTTTGGAAGAGCATAAAGAGTGGTTTGGCCAACTCATTGGCGAGATCCTGAAAAATATTGGCTGGTACGTCATTGGGACATGGTGACTTAGATTCTTTTAACCTTAAGAGTTCCTTAAGAACAACAGCATCTGGGAATTGGACAGTCTCAACTGTTATATCCGCTTCGGTGTCGTCGGTGGGGTGATTGTATGCCGTTTCCTTTGTGAAGACTGACGGGAAAAATTTCGAGAGATGATAAGCCTTTGCTTCATCATCTATTAAGTCTCTTCCCCCAGTGGTCCTCAGCAGGGGTATCAGATCCTTGTTTTTTGTTCCTGAGGTAACTGTAAAACAGTTTGGGGTTCACTGTGGCCCGGTTTAGCAAGTCTGCTTTTAAAGCCCGTCTTGTTTTGAGAATAATACCCTTGACCCGGTTTCACTGAGTTTTGTAGGCACTGACAAATGCAGGAGTCCTGTCTGCTAGCATTTTTTTCACAGCTTTCGCTTTTTTCGCTTCTATTTTTAAGGCCTGCGTAAGCCATCGCGGTCAAGTGGTCACCTTACTTCGCAAAATTGGACAGTGGGTGTCGATGAGTCTGTGCAGTGTGTTCCGGAACGCTTCCCAGTCCGCAGTTATGTTTCCAGAAAATAGAGGTTTCCACTCAGCGCGCATGAGTTCGGTCTTCATTCGATCGAAATCGCCTCGCCAAATATTTCTTCTGGCTGTTGAGTGTCTCTCCGGTATTGATAATAACGAGTACTCTCATAGCCGTACAACATGGTCGCTTTTACCTAGCGGTGGGAGACCATGACACTTCGTCGATGCTGTCCTGTGATTTCGTGAGAACGAGGTCCGGACAGTTGGACTGTTGGTCATCGCGCATCCTTGTCGGAAAAGTGACGTGTTGCGTGAGAAATAACTTTCGAGTCATGCTCAGAAGGCAGCTGTCGAAGGTAAGATCGAAGCATTGTGCACAGCCCGCACCCCAGTCTATATGAGGCGCGTTAAAGTCCCCCACAATCAGGATGTCCGATCGTGCAGTAATTTTTTCCAGCTCCTCTAGCAAGGAGGCATCCACTACGGGCTCTCTTCTCGGTGGTCGGTAGACTGTCAGTACATCGAGGTTGGGTGCACCTGGTACTTTAATGGACAGCCAGATGGCCTCGGGAGTACACGCCAGTTTATCCGCTTTGTCTAAAATTGAGTCCATTTTTCACGTATGTTGCTACGCCACCGCCTTGAGGACCTTCTCTGTCTTTTCTGAACAGTTGATAGCCAGACATGGATACTTCACCGTCGGCTACCTGTTCAGCCAGCCAAGTTTCCGTTATTGAAAGTATATAAATAAATATAAATATATTTTATATTTTAGGCCCGGAGGGCCTCGTCATTGCTAACTTAGTGCTGTGGAAAAATAAATACACAGTTGATAAATGCTGCTCTCCATGAAACAACCACATAAACAGCGGGAGCGATTAGTAGTGTTGGTAGATTAATTCATATTCACCAACATATCGTCATTTTAAAATAGTAGTCAACGCATGGTGAACTAAGGAGGAAGCAGTGAAAAAAAACTCCTACCATTTAAGCTGGGGCGGAGTTAAGCGAACCCCTGCTTAAAAAAACAAAACGTAGGAGAAAAAACTGCTTCAAAAAAGTTAAGGGGGTTTGTTTGAGAGGATTGATTGTAGTGCAAATGAGACAGGACTGTTGATGAGAACGAATGAGGGTGGGTAACGCTTCTTGTAATTGGAGAAATCATATAATAGCAGAGGCTGTCTTTCACCATTGTTACACCGCCCGACTGGCTTCATGATCACCCATCAGGGAGGTGAGACCGGAGGAGGCCATCGCGGACAACAGAGTCAGGAAGATGAGGGAACGGCAGAGGTCACCTGATCATCAACGAAACTTCCGAGATATGACCTTGTAGACTACGGAGTTTCGTGACGAGCTGGCGAAAATAGCAGAACCGCCACGAGCATGACTAAGGACCATGAAGCCTATCGTCAGGGTTGTAAAACGGAGAATGGAGAAAACGGCAATGATGACTGGACAGAGAAGTGGACGAAACATCGTTGCAAATATCACTCAAAGGAGGAAGAAATAGACATGTTTTGAAAAAAATTTGATCTTAACATAACCATCTCAGATACCAGGGGGACCCTTTTCAAAGTCCAAAAGTTGTGTGTTTGGGAAGGAGACGGATAACAAGGACTTTATATCTTCCGAAGTTAAGTGTTTGCGTAATTTGACTTTAAAAACTGTTAAGTTCGACGACTGCCTAATTTCGAGGGGAATATTATTCCAGAGGAAGGCATATTTGGAGGCAAAGAAGAGAGAATGGTTCGAAGTGGAGCTTAAGGGGGGTACAATTATCCTGGCGGAAATACGGGTGGCATAAGGTCTATCTGCGGGAATGAGAGCGTTGATTCGTGGAAGGTTAGGGGTAGAGTTAACGCGAAAGAGGAAACAGAGGCCCGCTTCGAGTCTTCTGACCCAAAGAAATGTCATGTTCGCTAACTGACATCTCTCCGTATAAGAAAGCGTGGATCGAGGAAGAGCGAATATTTTGCGAGTAAATACCCTCTGTAAATTTTCAATCTTACTGCGGTCCGAAGCATTCATTAGACCAAAGAGGGGACAGCAGTATTCTAGGATGGGCAGAACATACATGCGATAAAGTTTTAAATTTATTTCCAGCAGGAAGAAATTGTGTGATATAAAACCACATATCTGTGCAGCCTTCGCAGATATTCGATCTGCATGAGGCGACAATGCTAGTTTATTTGTGTAGCTTAGACCTAAGTCTTTTATAGTGGATCGTTCTAAAAGTGGAGTATTTTTAAAGACTAGGGGATGAGAAAGCTTGGCGGGACCGAAACATATGAAACTACACTTGGATGGAGAGAATTCCATCTGGCAGGTAGCACTCTAACGTGAGTGTGTAAGTAGGTCCGCATTTATTTTATCAACGCATATACTTGCAGTGTCCTTAGAAAATGAGTGTATGCATTTGAGGTCGTCTGCATAAATGAGATTGTGTGAATTTTTTAGAACAGTCGAAATTTCGTTTATGTATAGAATGAAGAGTAATGGACCCAAGACAGTGCCTTGAAAAACGCCACTCGTGATCAGCTGAGAAGTGGAGTAACTATTACCTACTAGGACCTTCTGGCTGCGGTTAGATAAGTAGGAACCGGTGAAGTCGAGGAGAGGGGGACGGATGCCAATGGCTTCCAATTTTACTAGAAGCCGTCTGTGCGGTACCTTGTCGAAGGCTTTGCTCAGGTCAAAGTAGATAACAACCACGGATTGCTGCTCGTTACGGAGGGAAGTGACGTGGTTAATAAAAACTAAATGACACGTCTCGCATGATCTTCCGGGTAGAAAACCATGCTGCGAGTCACTTAAAAGCTTATTTTTTAAGTAAAAAACCAAGAATTTGATTAAAAAGTATCTTCTCCAGAAGTTTAGCTAGGGCCGGGGTTTTATGAACACCGCGGTAGTTATTTATGTCTGAACGAGATCCTGATTTAAAGACTGGAAGAATAATTGATGTCTTCCAAGTGTCAGGAAAGTAACCATTTAGGGGATAGACTGAAAATATATGGCTAAGTAATTTGGGAAAGGTCGACACTCTTTTGATAACTGAATTGGGGATACCATCAGTTCCCGCAGAGTGCGAGTTTCTTAGACAAATTATCTGCTTACGAATTAATTCTATGATGAAATCAATGTTTCCGAGAGTATTGTCTGAGTATGGTTGAAACGACGGGACCGGTTCGGATTCTGTCGTAAAATGCTTCGCAAAGAAAGCATTGAATAATTCAGCCTTATCAGACTCATCTAGTACAAATTTTTTGTTTTCATTAAACAATGGGGGTATTTCAATTCCTCGTTTTGCGGAGGCCCTACGACGAAACAGTTGTGCAACCGATTTTGCAGAGTTTGACTCGCTCAGGGCGCAAGATTCCCTGTGCTGGTCACGTGCAAGACGAATCTTTGACGCTAATTCGAAGATCTCTGCGATCCTTAGATGCACAGACAGCGAACTAGTAGATCTATCTTTCAGCTGCCTTCTCAATTTCTTTACTCTGGGCAAAAGAAAATGAGGGACGGTCGATTCTGGTGCGTAGGGTTTCACAATTTTAGTGGGCACAAATTCCAGAATTTTAGTAGAAACGACCGAAATGAGTTCAGAAAGATATGCAGCGTCGTCAATGGAAGAGAGGCTCTGCCAATCTAATGAGTCAAGAAAATTGTTAATTGAGCTAATATCTGCGAGGTCATACGCATGATAGGTACGACTAGCACTAGCCTTTTCAGTAGAAGGAAGCGGAAGGCAACAGTGAATTAATGTGTGATCACTTTGGAAGATGTCCTGCTTAAAATCAACGAAGAGAGGGGCAATACCATTAGTGAAAATCAGATCTAGGATATGATTCTGTCTTGTTGGGGAACTAACCAGTTGAGACCAGTTAGAAAAATTAATGGTATCTAGGAAAGGCTGAAATCTAGGTGGGCAATAGTTTGAAAGCCAGTCGATTTCAGGAAAATTAAAATCTCCAGCAATAATTTTAACTTCAAAAGTGGATTCTGAAATAAACTTGAATATTTCACATAAATTTGCATCTTCTTCAGATGAAGAGTTAGGAGGATTGTATACACATCCGATAATCGCCTTTTGCCGGGGTGACAGGATAATAAAAGCGAAACAGTAATTTCACGACAAGGACGGGCTATTTAGTAAAACGGAAAGTGCCTAAATGACGTTCTAATGTAGAGAAGACAACCACCACCACGCTTATTAATGCGATCGTGACGATAAAAATCATAATCGTCTATGATAAGGGAGGAGTCAGAAATGATTGGATGGGTCCAAGATTCTGTTATGCATATAACATCGGGCGTCATCTCGAAAACGATAGCTCGAAGTTGAGCCATTTTATTTATAACGGACCTGGCATTAAGCACTATGAAATCTAGTGTGTTTCGAGTGACAGGACTATGGCTATCGTTATTCATAAAAAAGAATTTGAGGGTGGGTAGACAAACTGTAGGCCGTTATTATTTGTGGAATAAGTACTGACGGGTATGGAGCTGTTAGCATACGGGTAGCTGACAATCGATGGCTGATAAGGTCTGAGATATCTAGGGGCCTCGCTTTCTGGCAGGGAAAAATGAGGAGAGGGTAAACCAAAATAAGCTTCTGGGGCGTTTGGGAGTAATGGGGGGAGGTGAGAAGACATGTAGAAGTTAGCAAGTTTGGGTGGTAGAGGATGGGTAAAGGAACTGATAGGGGAAAACGGTGACATATAACTAGTGTTAGGGCCACTCGCGTAAGGAGAAGTGGTCTTAATCAGTGAATGTCCTGTACGGCAACTCCGATTAGATTTAAAACTATACCAGTTAGGAGTACTGCCATGCAAATTGAATTTTTCTTGGTTCGGGCCCGGCGTGTTCAATAACGCATTATACGGGGGAATAATATGACTCCCACGGTCAAAAGAGGAGCTAGGTTTTGGTGGGGAAGCGCTCAGCCTAAACGATTTTGATGGTGTTGGCGACATTCTTAATGAACTTGTTGCCGCGTTAGAGGCGGCGGAATTTATCGATCGTTGGACAGAGAATGTATTTAGACTAGTATTAATCGTAGTAGATGAGGGAGCGGCGGGCCTTGACGGTCCCGATATCAAGAGGGATGGGCTAACTGGTGCACTGATGTTTATGGACCTATGACTAGACATTCGGGAGGTAGGAATAGCAGGTGTACTGATGGTTATGGGACTATGAATAGACACCTGGGAGGCAGGGATAACGGGTGCACTGACGTTAGTGGGTGCATGGCCAGGTATGCGGGGGGGAGGATTAGCGAGTGCATTTACCCTATCGGGACTACGAACAGATTTAGGAATAGTAGGCTGAGAAGTCATTGGTCTATTGGACTTGAGAGCCGCATTTCTTCGCTCCATTGGTGTAAGATCTCGACAGAGGAAACTTTTAGTCATTTCTAAATATCGGGAAATGCGACCTCGTTGAGCAAAGATTGAGTCCACCTCGATCGGTGAAAACAATTTAACTAGGATGGGCGGGTTTTTGCTACGCGATTGGAGGCGTTTGGCTTCTGCAATTTTGTAGATGAAACCACCCGAACATAGAAAATCTTTTGCAATATCCAAAGGGCGACTTAATATGGAGGCATTTTTTAGTATAAAGTTAAAGCTTCGCTTTTGTCTATCAAAAGCTTCCGTGGTTATAAGATGGACGAGGGAGTCTAACTTTTTACAAACTTGCGACGGCACATCTGATCATTGCCATCAAACAGATTGCCTAGTATTGACAAAACAGAATCAAACTTCATCATGAAGTCATTACAGTTCTGTAATGCAGATAAATCAATTTGCTTAGCCTTGACAATGGGCTGCATGTTGATATCAAGGCATTGACTAATAGGCGTGGTCAGGCACCGCTTGGGTCTGGGAGCAGATATCTTACGATGAGCTAGAATTTTCGTTCTCATAATTTTGATAAAACTCTGCTTTAAATGTAGGATGATTTATAAAAATTCAGCCTATATGATTTAACCGCAGCTGGTTGTTAAAATCTCTTAAAATTGCTTAACAAACTGTAATAGTTATTACGTTCAGAAAAAAACAGTTGATATGATTTTCAGATTATGACTTACGACAAATAATCAGAGGGAACTTAACAAATACTGTAGCTATTTTTTTAATAAGCAATTTAAATTTATTTTAAAAAGTGTATTCAATATTGGGAAACGACTCAGCCTTTGAAGGTCTCAAGAATATTCTGATCTTGACGATTTCTTTTACTAGGCCGCGAATTTGCTGGTTTGAAGAGGTTGTGTTCGGTTTAAATAGGTTGCGTCTCGGTAGAATTAGTTGGAAAACAAAATCTTCTTGAATTCCGACTTCAAAAGATCGTCCACGCGAGAAAAATAATTCCAGCAGTGTAAAAAAAATTGTTTACGAACGGTTGCAGCCACAATATCCTAGATCGTAACTGATGGGGGATATCAATGTAGAATTGTCCTAGGAGGAGCGAGGGGAAATATTGACTGTGATCTTGTAGGGTACCTGGTGATAATTCAAAGGCATGAATCTTCAGCTTGTCTAGCTTTGAAAGCATACATTGTGCATGGAAGAGCTGGACATCTGCGGAATGCCGGTGCATCGGAGTGGCGGCGGTTGATTCCGTAAATCCCTGTATTATGATGCTGGCTTCTCTCTTAGTGTCATTTTTCGTGCCTACGACACGGTCGCTTGCTTGCTCGTTAATAGCTCTTTTGCTGCTATTATGGCCATCTTGTGTGCGAACGGAGTCTATGATTGATGTACTGCCCTCGTTTTGTACTATGGGCTTCGGGCTCGGGCCTGCGACACTGTCACTCACTTTCTTGTTAAAAACAGTTCTAGCAGTGGATTCCGGTAGACCTTGTATTACGAAACTTTTGCTCCTATCGGTGACTTTTTGTGCCCCCTCTACGCCGTCGGTCACTTCCTGATGCAACGCTCTCATGTTTTCCCTTGTGTTTTTTTGACGGCAGCCTGTTTTTTACGTGGCAAACCAATCGTGTTTTGTTGTCTACGGTGAGATTGTTTTAATTCACCTCAGCGGTGGCTGATTTATGAATTGAAGAGGCCTGCACTTTGAGTGTTGGCTCCCTCGCATCTGTCTCCGTGGCAGCCTGAACTTTACGGGGCGAACCAATCATGTTATTGTTTTCTACGGCAAGATTGTTTAAAAGCGCCTCAGTTGTGGCTGATTGATCAACTGTGCGAGCCTGCACTGTAAGTATGGGCTAACTCGTTTTTTTCGGCGGCATCCTTCGCTCTCATCGCTTTGTGTGCATCGGACCGCAGTTGTCTAGGTGCAAAAACTGCCTCTTTTTCTTCCCCCAGCTCTTCTCCAATCCATTTTCGTGCGATTTTACTAGGTTTGACCTGTGAAGAGGGTGAAATTGGTTGGTCAGGTAGACGCCTCCTTCTTCTCCTGGCCGTTTTGATGATCCAAGAAGTGGAAATTTCTTGGGACGGTAGATAAGGGCTTGTTTGTGTTTGCTTCTCTTCAGTTTTAGTCGCGCTTGCACCGATTGGCTGGTGCCTGGTAGCGACTTCCGACAAGGCGGATTCTAGCTGCTGATTTCCACTGGTTTCATCTAGTGGCTTTAATGTGCCATGCTTGAGAAACCATGTGATAACATCCCCTAGTAAATCTATACGTGACTCCAACTTTGATATTTTCGGGCAATGTTTGCAATGTTCGCATGCCGTCGGGCAATGCACGTCATCCGTGTCACTGTTCGTACCTTTATGTGACTTCTGCGAGGTGGTTATGGTGGCCGTAGGGTTTATACTCTTGTCTCTTATTTCGCACTGTTTGTCACGCGGGACACTTTTGTCATGGAGTTCGTTGGCAGAATTTATCGTGTCAACCTTGCCAATGCACTTAACTTTCTGCGACTTGCATAGCTGGGTTGCAGTGGCCGAGCGGCCAAGACGTTCACCTCCTAAATCGCAGGTTGGGGGATCAACGCTGGCTCCAGGAAGGGCTTTTTTCCACCCACAGTTTGGTCGTGAACTTCTACGTTCTGCATGCTATAACTTAAAACTTAAAGGTTATACTTATTAACTACAGCGGCGTTGGTCAGACTAGACGTAGTAGCAACCGAGATAGTGAAGTCTAATAGTATCTACCAGGAAGGATATTGGCGTAAGAAAAATACAAACGATAGGGTGTCCCTTTATTATATCAATAAAGTCCTCTAGCAAGGTTAGCATTTCCCTCTGCAGAGTCAAGCATCACTTCCAAGGGCTGCAAATTCTTCTCCGTTTTTGCATACCT
The DNA here is from genome assembly GCA_036362985.1 of Ligula intestinalis. Taxonomy (NCBI): domain Eukaryota; kingdom Metazoa; phylum Platyhelminthes; class Cestoda; order Diphyllobothriidea; family Diphyllobothriidae; genus Ligula; species Ligula intestinalis. The sequence continues at coordinate 28,407,948 of JAYGXS010000007.1, read as the reverse complement.
CACTGTGGTCTTCGAGATTTGCTCTGGATTCTGGTGGGGCGCCACTCGATGATGTTGTTTTGACTTCTACTGCCTTCTCCTGTTGTACCGGATGACCCCTTCTTAACTCAACGATATATTATTTTTCCCATGACCATAAACGTCCCGAACCCTCAACGTCAGGTCCCAAACTAACCACATCAAACCCTGTTACCTATTAAGGCCGTTTTACTCCTAAAATTTTTTTTGAACTCGGTGAACTCATCCACCGATTCAGGAGTTTTTTTTACTGCTGATGACAATTATTTTATAAGAGTTCACTGCTTATCATCATTATTTTCATTTTCACGATATCACTAAGTTTGTAACGACAGGGCCCCTTGGGCCTTTAACATACAAATATACAAATTATTATTATAATTAATTATACACCGAGATAGTGTAGTCTAATAGTTGCCATTTGGTACTAATTGGGGTTGAAAAAGGCGAGATAATAAATGATAGGGTGGCCTTTACCTAGATAATTATAGTCTTCTAGTAATTATACACAGCAGTATATAAAGATAACGACTCAGCCTGTCCGTGGATGTTCCTCAGAGCCCTGACGAGACTAATTGGGACAAGTAGACTATGTAGGCCGAGCCAATATTTCGAGCGAGATACCCGATTTGGAGAAGAGTTCCTCGTCAAGCAGTGGAGATATCGAAGGAAATTGGCCAACAGATTGTTTAGAATAATAGGTTTTTTGATTCAATTTTTGTCCTAAGACGGTATCTTTCAGTATAGAACTTGCAATATAATCGCCTTCGTTTTGCTCAAAAATTCAAACCACGCGGGTTTAATATCAAGGACCCAAAACATCCTCCAATATTCCTAAATATGATAATCGTTTATATTTCCGTTTGAAGTGTTGATATTTTTTGATTTTTGTCTATATTTTGACAACATATAAATGAACTTAGTTTAAGTGATTTATTCGAATACATAGGAGATTTCGAGGCAGTCCATCTAAAGTCAAATAGACCTACAAATTTCGGCGAAGTTAAACACATTTTGCGTCTTGTGAGTTTTTTACTCATTCTTAGGGCACAAAACGTAAAATTCTTGTGATGCAAACTTTTTTAACTAGAATCATCGACCTTTTCTAGGTTCTAGTGCTCTACTTCGTTAATACCCTAACCTCAATTTCATGTACGCATAACAAAATTTTATTTGCAGGGAACAAATACAATTAAAAATGTTCGGCTGTTTGTAAATGTATTTTTATGCTTCAGCAGGCACAAATGTGAATATTTTCTCCGCATGGCTTAATAGCATAGGAAATTCCTTGGAAATCAACAAAGGTTGCATTTCGCTCGTGTCTGCCTATATTTTCTCCAGCTATACTGAGCTGCATGGAATTAAATTCTCGTAAATAGCATTTTGCGCATCTAGCCAGCCCAATGATCTTAGGAAAAGACCTCAGCTTTTTGTTAAATCCCCCAATCCTCAACCTTTCATCAGATATATCACCTACTGGATATGCCTAATGAAAGGGATGACGCAGCAGCTCAGAGCAGAACACATCCACGTAAAAGAAGAGCGCGAAGTTTGAAATTGTTTGCGAATTTCAAGTCTCCCGAGCTTACGTGTTTTTAGTCTCTATCTCAGTATAGAAGACACGCTTCTTGGAAATTATTCAAGAATTGACTATATATTTCCAAAGTTTGGAATATTCTACGTAGAAATCTGAATCCGGTCGCTCTGGAAAATTCCTCCGCTGTGAATTATTTCCAAAGTTTGGAAATTGCTTATTGGACGTGTCGATTTTGTGAAAAACTCCTCTGTGCCACAAAAATCTGCACATCTCCGAATTTCACGCCGAGGCTGAGTCCTTATATAATTGTGTTGTTATATACCCTTATCCTAATATTGTCATAATAATTAGGATAAAAATGACTCTCACGTTAGGATAAAAGTGACTCTCACGTTATTCCTAAGGAAATTTTTTAACCAAACACACTTCATTGTATCTGTCAGGAACTCAATATTTTACTCTGACTTGCTGTAACCTGCTTGTCTCAGTAAACTTGCACTATCTGGCCAATCCATCTTCTCTCCGCCTCACTCCTACGGGCTCTTGGGTTTGGCTTCCGACTTACTTGGCAATATCAGACGCAGGTCGTAACACAAAAAAATCTTACATAGTATGGAGATTTTAGATGCTACAAGTCCGTTAGCACGAGACGCTTCGCCTCCGCCTGATCGCGAACCCCGGTCGGCAAATCTGGTTATTAGCGGTGCTAGCACCTCAGGCAGCCCGGCCACTTCGACACGGGCCCTTGACAACCATGTTAAGATCCGACCAGAAAGTAACTGCCGATATGGCCACTTAGATAATTTTATAAATTCTCCACCTCCCGCCAAACGGCCAAGATGTCGACTACGTTTACCGAAGTTAGACTGTGAGGACTTCGTCCTCCGCCAGGAGTTTTCGGAGATGAAGCAGGAACTTTACCACGAGGTAAATAAACTGAAACAAGAGATAGCCTATCTTAAAACGCATATTTCTTATACAGCGGTTAAAACAGCCCTTTTCGGCCAAAAACCGGGGATAAATAAAAGTACATATGCTCAGATAGCTTCGGCCGGTAAACCTGAAGCTCGCATATCACCTGCCGAACCAAGTAAACCAGCGGGCGTCTCACTCGATCGCAAAGAAACTAAAATAAATCCGCAGTCTACTCCATCGTTACTCTGCTCAGGCAGCACTAACAATGATCTGCATTTGCGTCCTAGCGTCACATCGTTGCTTGATGCTGCACTAGAAAGCGATGATACAGAGGTCGATAAGATCATGAAGCCAAAAAAGCATAGGGCTACAAAGGCTCGAAAGTCTAAATGGGCTAGGAATGCGCAGTCAGCTAACCCAAAAACCGGCACATCAGGACCCATCAAACCTTTAGTACCGGATACAGATGGCCGCTTGGTCGGAACTCGTGAACTCGCAACAGATGCACCAGTGAGTCACAAGCAGAATATAGTTGTAAAGGTGGCTCCAGAGATAGCGTCAACAATTGCACAAGAACGAGTTGACGCTGATATTGACTTGGATTTGGACATGTCTGTCGACACGCCTGAAACCTGCATATCGGACCATGTGTCAAGCCCACGGGCTATACCATCGTCACTCGGCTTAAGCGACACTAGCGATTATCGGAATTTGCATGCTAGCACCACATCGTTGCTCGAATCTGCACAAGAAAGCGATGACCAAGAGTTTGACAAGATCATAACTCAAAAGAGGCATAAGCCTAAGAAAGCCAAACGGTTCACGGGTTTGCATTCAGCTTACCCAATAGCCAGTACATCAGAACCGCGTGTACCGGATACAATTGCTCCCTCGGCTGAAGCACGTGAGCTTGCAACATATGCCCCATTGAGTCGCAAGCAGAAAATAGTTGTAAAGGGGGCCCCAGAGTCAGAGTCGTCAATTGCACAAGAACGAATTGACCATGACGTGGGTCTTATGCGGGTGTACGCCAAACCGTTGCTAAAACCAGGCGAGTCTTTCCGCATTCTTAAGGCATTTCGAATAGGGAAGGCTCCAACAGCTCTAGAATCAATTTCTCGGCCACGACCTCTAAAAGTTATTTTAGAAACTGAAGCACAGGCGAAACTCTTGCTAGAGCGCAAACCATCCTTACGGAGTCTGCATTCGCAAGTTTTTTTTCAGCCGGATTACGAGTTGAAAGAGCGGAGAAAGATGAGACAGCTAATAATAGAGCTAGAAAAACGGAGATCCAATGGCGAGACAAATCTCAAAATAAGAGAGGGAAAAATAGTTCAGGTCAAAAGGACATCGCTCTGGTCGAAGCCGGTAACAGTGACGGCCTAGCTGTCCCGCCACCGAAACCTCAGACATGCCCTCTTAAATTGGTCGTTTTAAATGCCAGATCACTGACTAATAAAATGCCTCTGCTCCAGACTCTGGTTTTCGTCAACCGCCCAGACATTGTTATGGTAACTGAGACATGGGCATCGGCCTCTGTAGCTGACTCAGAACTCTCCGTTCTAGGTTACTCATGCGTTCGGAACGATCGAAACAATGGCCGTGGCGGAGGAAGCTGCATCTATATTAAGCAGCCACTTGCATTTCTCCCGTTGGACTATCCACAATTCACAGCGGTGGAGGAGAGCTGCTGGCTACAAGTTGTTCTAAAAAACAAATGCTCCTTACTTGTTGGCTGTGTTTATCGCCCACCTAATGCCGATGCAGACTACGATCTTTGTCTCTCGCAGGCATTTCATGCCGCAGCTGACTTGAATCTTAAGTATTGCTTGATTGCAGGCGATTTTAACCTTCCTGACGTGCAGTGGTTTCCACCATCCGGTCCTTCAAAGTACGAGAACTTACTTGAGGCAATAGATATCGGCATGTGGGATCAGGTAGTCGATTTTCCCACTCGAGGAGCAAACATACTCGACCTAATTTTTTGTAGGGGATGCGAACCACTTTCAGTGTCATCCTTAGACGCACTTGGGAGTTCAGACCATGTTACAGTTGTTAGTGAACTAGAACTGGAGGCGGATAAAACATTTTCCCAAAAGTATAGTATTTATCATGACTTCCGATCAGCAAACACGGCTGACCTACTGGCACATCTAAACGCTCTCGACTGGTCTGAATTTTTCCAATGTTTGGATGTAAATGTTTGTACCGATGCACTGTACAAAGTGTTGGATCCACTCATCCTCCACTTTGTCCCCCGTAAGAAAGTAATACATGTGAAGGATGAAGTGTACCTTCCTCTGTCTTTCCGTCGTAGGCTGCGTAAACTCTCTCGTCGTTTGCATCGGCTGAACGACACTTCCGTTCTGCCCTTGATCACACTGATCTTTGAGCAGGCTAAGAAGCTCTCCGAAGAAAAACAGATAGCCGATGAGGCTCACTTCGCTGAAAACCCTTCCCTTAATGTTGCGAAACTCTTTTCGCGTACAGTAAAAGCACAGTTGAAAACGCAGCACCCCATACTTAGAGATGCTTTAGGAAACCCCATAGCTGACGCTAAGCTGACCGCCGATAGCTTCAATGCGTTCCTATCCAAAACGTTTAGTGAAAGCTCGTTCGCTGCACCTCCGGTTATCCAGGCTTGGACGGGTGCCATACTCGAAACCATAAGTTTTACCGTCTGGGATGTGACTGTAGCCATTCGTCGTTATCGTCAATCCTATAGTCCAGGACCAGATGGCGTCCCAGTTAGCCTTCTAAAAGCTGAAGCGAATGATATCTTTCCGTCTATTCTTTGTAAGGTATTTAATCTTGCTCTTGAGAGCGAAACCTTTCCTTCGTTGTGGAAGGAATCGCACATAATGCCTATTCGCAAGCACGGCCGATCGACATCATTCGACAACTTTAGGCCAATAAATACACTTCCCGCAGCATCGAAGATCTTGGAGACCTTAATCAAAGAAAAGATGATGCGTCACTTGACAGAGAACAACCTGCTTAGTACAGCTCAACATGGTTTTCTCGAGAAACGATCTTGTGACACCTGCCAGCTCTCTTTCTTTGATTATGTGCTGCAATCTAGAGACAGCGGTTTTGCCACTTATAGCGTCTATTTTGATTTTACTAAGGCCTTTGATCGGGTCGATCATAACCTCCTCCTTCTGAAACTGGCCTCCTTCGGCATAGGTAGCAAGCCTCTGAACTTCATATCTTCCTATTTGGGTGCTCGCACACAACGAGTAAAAATTTCCAATGTTATCTCCAACCCCACGCATGTGAGGAGTGGAGTTATACAGGGTAGTGTACTGGGTCCGCTCCTATTTTGCCTTTTTGTCAACGACGTTTCAGATTGTTTTCAGTATGGCAGACCCTTCATGTACGCTGATGATTTAAAAGTCGCTTATCGATATAAACCGGCAGATCGCAACATCGTGCTCGAGCTGATAAAAAAGGATCTTCAGGCCTTCGCCCAGTGGTGTTGCACATGGCGCCTCACCCTTTCATGGCACAAATGTTCCGTTATGGTTGTTGGCGACGATCATCAACCGGAATTAAGCATTGACGGCCACGAACTAAATGTCCCAGGAGTTACCAAGGATTTGGGCATATCCTACTCTAATAGTCTCAATTTGTCAGAGCACTGTGCCCTGATAGTCTCGAAAGCACGCCGAACCACCGGATTTATCCTTAGAAATTTTAAGACTATCAATGTAAGAACTAGCCTTTATAATATGTACGTGAGACCTAGTCTTGAATACTGCTCGCCTCTGTTCAGTCTTCTGCGCACTAGTGAACGGAATAAAATAGAATCGGTGCAGCACTTCTTCACTAGAAGAGTTTTCACTACAGAACACCGTAACTTAACCTACCAACAAAGGTGCGAACTTATAAAGCTGGATCCCCTATGGCTTCGTCGATTGCAGAAGGGTCTATTTTTACTGTTTAAACTTTTGAATGGTCAAACCTTTAATCCTCTTAGTACAATAAGGCAGCTTGAGCACTCTCGACGCGCCAGTCATCGAGACGTATTTTTATTTCTTCCTATGGCACGCACAGTTAAGTACCGGCAATTCTTTTCAGTAAATGCCATATCAATCTGGAATAAGCTGCCCAAAAGTATTTAAACCCAGCAAAACTACCCTATGTTTAAGAGAGCTGTAACTAGTTTTCTACATTCAGGACAACTTTCACGAATTTTGGGTGCTGACTCGGTGGAATCTCTCTTTCACTCTGATGGCGTTCGTGGACTTTGAACCCCGCCAGGCTTCACTGCTGAAGATAATGCGGCTGAAGCAGCAGCCCGCAGTCTGCTAACCCTTCAGCCGATAGCTCGCAACTTTTGCCGACAACCATTGAAGAAAGACTGAGAACACTGTGTTCTTGTGCCAACCCTCTCCGTCTGGAACTAATGTTTTTAAACGATATGAAACAGTTCTCCTGCTGATGAGTCAACTCAGCTTACAACTGTACATTTATTCCGTTTGTATCATACCTTTGAAGGCAGGTTTTTTTCACTTGAAACAAACTCCTAATCTCGCCCAGTATTGACGAAACAAAAAACCTGAAACAAAACTAATACTGGCTGCAACATAAGGAGTTTGTTTTAGGTTTTTTCCGGTCTTCGAGGTGTTGGAAGGCGCCCAAGAGGTGCATTACCAACTCTTTACAATTGCCTGTAAACTGGCATAATAAACATATTATTATTATTATTAAAAAGCAACCAGAAGAGCTCTACCAACCCAAAACATTAAATGATGCCAAAACAAACCAAATTATGAGCGTTGAATCTCAAAAATCCAAGGTTGTTTTAAATTTTTTTCTAAAGTGACTGCAACCCAGAACCAGCTCTTCAGGCCCCTGCAAATAGGGCGAATTCTAGGCAAAAAAACTCGAGCCCACTGGCCGTCGACCAAATTTGAAGGTTGCCTCCAGAATGCCAACTGATCAAAAATGCATCTGCGTTGTCAAGAAAAATAGATGATTTAGGGTTAATACAGACTTACAGCGTCCATTTGAGCTTTCCGAGCATTCGCATTTTATGCGAAGGGCTAATATTCAAAGCGGTGAATAACTGTGTAGACTTAGCGATTGTCCTGGATGTCCATGACTGAGTTTATTGAGCAGGCTATTTCAGCATAAAGGTTTAGTTTTTTATCTAAATGACTTTTATCGGGTTGCTTAATTGCATATTTACAAAGTCTTCGGGCCTGGAAAGAGTAGAATGCAAAAGACCCACTGAAAATAAGTTAACATCCGACATGAGGAGTTTCTCGGATTGACCTGTCTATGGCGACATTTCTTTAGCTTCCACAGCATTGGGAATCAAGAAGTGCACAGCATGCTTATTCACAGCGTATTTGAAACCTAATTCAATACACCAGACTAAGCCCAGTAAGATGGCAATCATGTTGATGTAGCAATAATTTTCTGTACTCCAAAAACCCTCAACATGTCAAAATTAGGTTTTTTACCTGATGTCCCCCAAACGGAGGTTGAAGTAGGGTGCAGGAAGTGTTTTTTACAACCTATCAAAAAAGTTTATATGGTTCAGTAGGCTCTGTTAGCATCAACTTTGATAGCTACGGTATGGCACCATTTATGCCATACCTAGCAGATAACTGGGAGTATGACCTTTTGTTGCGCATGGTTACAAGACAAGTGGAATACTGATGGCTTCCTGCTATTTAATGCTCATTAGCTTAAAAGTTAGTTTCACAAGGATTTTGCGGCTTTTTGTTATACGTCACTATGTACGCTTTATTTAGTAAAGGATGAAAAACATTTAGCAGGCACAGTTTGATCCTTCCGCGAAAAGCTTCTTCGGGTTTCTCTTTGCGCCATGTGCTTCGTACCAGGATAAACACTACAGATAATTCACCCTTTTTATTTTTGCTGGCCACGGTTCCTTACCATTGGAAAATCGCGTGTTTTCGTCAATTAAGCAGGAACAATGCCTCATATTTTTACGCAAGCCACAGTGCCCCATTGTTTCTTCACTGACACTCGATCACAGCATCTCCATCCTGGGTCCGCGCCAAAAGTGACGACCTTGGTGTACTTAAACAATCATTTAGTCACTTGGGTTGTTACATAGCCTCCCTCCCAGTTGCAGCATTGTCCTTAATGCTGGTGAAGTTGGTGCTCGGAGGGGATAGGTGTGTGCGCCTCTCCATCCCACCGCTGCCACCAATGTAGCGGGCCGGGGATGTCGAGGTTGGCACACACCTGAAGGATAAGAGACCTGAAGATGGCTCTGCAGCGGTAACTCGGAGAGGGATTGATAAGCATCACCCAGGAACACAAATATCAAGGCCGGAGTAGAAGGAAACGTGAATATATGCAGAGGAATCTACTAGTAATAAAGAATACGTATAGAGTAAGAAAATAATATGGGGATAGGGAACGGCGTTACACAGATAAAAGTCCCATCTGGAGTGGAGTGTGTTCTCTTATGTCTGATCAGTTACCGGTAGGGAATACAGTGCTGTGGGCGATTGCAGGGGCGAGACAGGAGTGCTGACCTTGTGTGTGGGACTGCGATACGATTGACGATGACGGCGGCGGGAAGGGGGTCAGCGGCTGTGAGGGAGAGGGGCACCGGTTTCTTCACTGACACTCGATAACAGCATCTCCATCCTGGGTCCGCGCCAAAAGTGACGACCTTGGTGTACTTAAACAATCATTTAGTCACTTGGGTTGTTACATAGCCTCCCTCCCAGTTGCAGCATTGTCCTCAGTGCTGGTGAAGTTGGTGCTCGGAGGGGATAGGTGTGTGCGCCTCTCCATCCCACCGCTGCCACCAATGTAGCGGGCCGGGGATGTCGATGTTGGCACACACCTGAAGGATAAGGGACCTGAAGATGGCTCTGCAGCGGTAACTCGGAGCTGGATTGATGAGCATCACCCAGACCACAAATATCAAGGCCGGAGTAGAAGGAAACGTGAATATATGCAGAGGAATCTACTAGTAATAAAGAATACGTATAGAGTAAGAAAATAATATGGGGATAGGGAACGGCGTTACACAGATACAAGTCCCATCTGTAGTGGAGTGTGTTCTCTTATGTCTGATCAGTTACCGGTAGGGAATACAGTGCTGTGGGCGACTGCAAAGGGGGGGGCAGGAGTGCTGACATTGTATGTGGGACTGCGATGCGATTGACGATGACGGCGGCGGGAAGGGGTCAGCGGCTGTGAGGGAGAGGGGCACCGGTTTCTTCACTGACACTCGATCACAGCATCTCCATCCTGGGTCCAGACCAAAAAGTGACGACCTTGGTGTCACTTGGGTTGTTACACTAGGCCGTTGATTATTGATTGACTTGACCAAAACAAAAGAAAGTTATGTATAAGGTCCTCTAAGTTGCTGCTATGTGACTCCGATAATCCTCGTACGAGGCCTGAAGGTTTGGCCGGCCAGTGAGATGAATGACAGCAAGCTGTCAATGGTGAATGCAATTCTTCAGGTTTGAGGAAAAACATCGGAGTCGGGTTTCTGGCTTTACAAAGAAGAGGCTAATATGGGAGGGCATCGACATTGGAAGAGTTCGCCTTGTTGTCCGTTGGATTGTCTGTATCGCCCATAGTTTAAAACGGTGTCAATTATTCTGTAGTGCTAACAAGGATTAAAACAAACCAAACTGCATAAAACCTACAATATCTGCCCCGTTCTGCCTCCTTCGTTTACCTTAAACTTGCGAATATCTGAATAACGATTGCCTTTTGTCTGTTATACTAACGCAGGCGTTAAAGCGTACTCTTTAAGCTTCAAGACGAACCGTTTAGGGAGGGTGATTATTTGAAGAAATGAGCGGATAAACATGTAACCAATAAAAATGCAGGAAGACCTACAAGCAGACTACCGGGCGTATCCCAGCGTTTTTACGTACTATATTCATAATTATATTATTTATATTACTTTTTAATTCTTTTAGATGTAGCAAATGGTGGTAAGGTCGTCTATTTCAACTTTCCTGTGTTCTAACTTACCGTTCTGGAGTTAGTTTAGTTTAGTCCGCGGCACGAAGCGCCACGTACACCTTCTATTTACGTACTAAATAACTTACAAAACCATTGATTGTGTTTTCTGCCAGTTTTGGCAAATAAAAACCTTACAGAAAACATTACAATGCTCGCCGTGCTGCCCATTCATTGGTTAAAAAAACATCCGCCAGTTCTTCCATATAGGATCTCTCCCTTTTAGCATGTCTGCCTTGGTCCGCCATTGTCTGCGGTATAGAAAAATTCGGAATTTATTATTTAAGACGTATATTTTTTAAACACGGAATGATTGGTTTGTTTTCCCCTGGTAGCGATTATTGTGCGTAACTCGTTGTTAATTTGCTATTAGGGCAAGGTTCTCTGTAAAAACTTGGGTAAAATGCTCATTAAAATCGCGTTGTTAAAAGCTGGGATAACTATAGTAGCGTTTATCCTGACTGTCTCGGCGTGCATCCTTTACCGCTGACGAGCCAGTACTTTATATGGATAAGCACCGGACCAGCTAGGAAATGTTAAGCCTAGGTGGCGTTTCGTTATCTAATTGGCCGACGGTATTCATACCACCGAACATGGTCAGTCTTATTGACTTAATTTCAAATTTGAGCCAGTAGGACTGATGGGGTTGGGTTGTCCGAGCAACGTCAGGCAAATAAAACTCCTGTTCCAGTGATCGCATCTTCGTCTTCTGAACTGCTTCCTGAAACTCGAATATTCGCTACTATTGATGCTTTTCCAACAAACCCGTTGTCTGATCTTTGTTGCTTCATCATGCGTTCTATATTACGTAGCAAATATGCACTAAAAATGTTCTCAAAATGTTTTCGGGTAAAATCAATAATTCTTTGCATTAATCGACCCAATAAGAACTTTATGAGGTATATTGCGGCGACCGTTCATTTTTAAGAAGCCACAGAAGTACAGCACAGAAAGTAACACAAATTAAGTGTATTTCAACGGCTGGCACATAGGCACACAGGATTGTTAAGCGAACCATCGCGTACGTATAGACGGGAAGAGAAGGAAAACTGTCGGAAACACGTAATAGATATACTAACGGTAAACGAACATTGTGATATCTGACAACAGTTTAAATTGCTCGAATATTATGTTACCTGTTTCTACCCGTCTAGATGGGCGGCCGATACCGATATGTCAGAAACTTACGAACCAGACTGAATGGATGTTGTATGTTCAAACCACATGGACGTTAATTCGTCGACGTATACTGCAAAGTTAAAACACACAAATGAATTTTGTAGCATGCTTGAGCCTAGGAAGACGAGTAAGATATCATTAAGTTGGTTTGCCAGATTTGCTTAATTTGAGTTGACCCAAGTGTGAAAAACTCTAGGTGTTTGGTGGGATTTGCACCCTGCTTGGGCAATCAACTCGCTCCCATATTGGTGGATTCCATATGAGCGAAAAGTTTAGCGGGTAATATGGATCCAAGCGTGATTAAAATCATGGCGTAAAGCGGGCGTTTGTAGCTTAGCGGTAGCGCAATAGCCTCCGGCAAAGGCTTTCTCTGATGCGCGGGTTCAAAGCCCGCTAAATGCCTAGAGTTTTTCACACTTTCATCAACTCAGAGTAAGCTATCAGTTTTGTTGTACAAAAAATTCTGTTACCTATCTCAAATGAACTTTTTATGTTTAAAACATGTCTAGTGTTTGCTGTTAGTGTTGGATTTACTTGCTTTTGCGATAAAATTTGTATTACACTGTCATGTAAAGCTCGCTGAGGTTCTAAGGCGCATACGCCAGACAAACGCTTATCGCTACGCTGTAGGCTTGCACTGTACTGTGTGAAGATTGGTATGCAAACTTGTCAAAAGCGAAGGCGCATGACGCTTGTGGCGGCCGACCATTAATGCTGTTCCCCCTCCCAATGTTCGCTGCGTCAATGTCATTTGTCTTCGCAGGCGGCTTGTGGCGGCCGACCATTAATGCTGTTCCCCCTCCCAATGTTCGCTGCGTAAATGTCACGTGTCTTCGCAGGCGCCTTTCCCACTCCCTGACCTGAAGACAACTTTACCGATAATCAGTCGCACACAAACGTGCGCACACCCATGCGTGCCTAAGTAATCACGACTTCCTAAGGGCCACTTAACACACCACCTCTTTGGCCAACGCAGCAGGCGGCTTTTGCAGGCAACACACCAGCACTCAAACTTGCTCCGCACTCCCACTTAAGCAGCTGCTACCACTGTATTATGCCCTCTCAGGTCCAGATGAACGCAGTCAACATTAGCCCTGGCTGCGATAGTGGCCACTACCACCCGAGACAGCAATTGGGAGTTCTGTATGCAATAAATCCCTCCCACAGATTCCTTTTCACTTCCAAAATGAGTTTCAGTC